>JAOQGH010000019.1:28673556-28686396 GCA_025769975.1 Gallinago jamesoni | reverse complement strand
GGTTGGACTTGATGATCTCTGAGGTCCCTTCCAACCACCACAATTCTGTGATTCTGTGATTCTGTGATTCTGTGATAGTCCTGATGGACTGACACTTTACAGAAAAGATTTCTTTACTTCTCTTGCACTATATGTCACTAACCACAGAAATTAAGTGTTTAGCAGAGGTACAAGGTAAATAAGAGGAGTAGATAACATCTGAAAATACCCAAATTAAAGCCTTTTTTGGAGACTTGAGTTCAAGCTACATTCAGTAAACTGGCTTATATATATTTTATTCATTTCAGATGGATCAGGCAATGGAAACACAGAAACTGTGAGTGTATTATATGACTAATACATCCCTACTTCTGTGCACTTCTCCATCAAGACTTATACAATTCTGTTGTCCAGAAGAGCACAGACACTGAAGAGGGAGGTTTCACTCTCTGGGACAAACACTCAGGTTGTGTCCTTTGTGACACATTTAACTCTCCCAAAACAGCAATTGACAGGTCTAAATATTTCTCTCCAAATATTTGTTATTCACTGGATAATCTCATACACCAGCTGTGATTTGGCTATGTTAGTGACATAGTGTTAGTGTGGGCCAGTTTTAGGTCAGAACATGTAAAAAAAGAGCTTACTAACACGTTTTCTGAGTTACAGTATTTGTGTCCATTTCTATAAACACTCAATTACATTTCTAATCTTTATGTGCTATGGATCCCTTCCACTCCTCCCTTACCATAATGAACAAAATGTGGAGCCTTTATTTGAAAAGTGATTGTAAAATGTAAGTAGTCAGTAATATATCTGAACTGATTTCAGCCCTAGTTACATGACGATTAATAACTTACCAACAAATTATATGAGTTTTATAAATACTCTAATTATGCTATAGCAAGGATGACCACTTAGGACCATGTTTCTCACATGACAAAAAATCCACCTGGCAAATAGAGCAGAAAGTATGTGTAATTGTGCAATAAAATGATATGGTCTTTTCTACTATTTTAATGTAATTGTGTCCAATCACTTATTTTTCTAGTCATCAGTGACCATTAGAAGATCACTTTCAATGCTTCTTTGACTCACAGAGCCATCAGTTGAAGGGTCTGAAATTCACTTTAAAGAAAAATACACTGGAAAAGCCAAGAAAACCGTGACCACTACTATGAAGCTTGCTTGAGAATCCCAACTTGTGACTTATGCACCTCCACCAACACAAGGCACTGCTTCATGGTACAAGGATCTGATGTATTCATTCCCCCTTGAGATCTAGTATCTGCGCTGCTTGTGTTTTTCATACAAGTAGCAGCGATAATCAGGTTTGTTTTGTAATTGCAAAATAACAAATGGGGTCTGTGTTTCTTCAATGGGAGTTCACTGTAGTGCATCACCTTGTAGGGGATACCCACCATTTCTTTGTTCATTAAATTCCAAATACTCTTCAAATTAACCTAGAATATACTACCCTTTCAAGCACAAGATTTATGAAAAACATTAAAAGAGAAAATGTAATATAAACGTAAACATGGCTCCAAAAAAAAGTACTTCATCTGAAGCCTAAAAGCCTGCACAAGAACAAAAAGTTTTACCTCCTGTATTTCCATGTCAATGCAACAGGATTCTATTTCATTTTTTCCCCAGCCACACATGAGTTGTAAATTTTTTTATTTACAGTACTTGCACAGAGGAATTTGACTGATGAGATATTCATTCTGCAGAAAGACCGACTTCTGTACAGGAAAGCATGTGCAATAACCACGCATGCTAGGTGAAGATTTGTGATATCAGTAAGAAAGATCAGTCACAATGCAATTTATGGGTTTTAAGAAAAGCTACAGAAAGCTGAAGACAACTCATGACAGATCAAAATAGCAACAGCACAGTGCATTTCAGCTGCTTAGAGAGGAGGCAGAGCCTGTAACAAACTTGTTCCCCTTCGCTCATCCTACTGTGCCCTAAGTCAGTTTTCCACACCCTGTAGCAGGACCCACCTGCCTTGAAAGTCTGTTCCTCTTAAAAAAGCAGAGACCAAGGCCTCCAGCTATCCTCTGAACCTATACGACACCCTCAGCACTGAAGCATGTCCCAATCTAAGGTGGAGTTAATTTCTCTGGTGTTCCCAAGAAGCTCTGGTCCATGTGTATCTACCCAAGCAGGTGACGTTGCCAGTGGGTTTTTTTCCCCTTTGCACCTCTGAAGAGCAGTGCAAGGGTGAAAGCAGCGACACAGACGGAAGCTGGCCTGGTGTTGCACCAGGAGTGCAAGCCTGGTCGCTGGGGGAACCAGCAGCCTTACATCCAGATGCACCACCTCCATCTTTCCAAAAGGTGAGAGACTAAACTCCCCATCGACTGGTGCTCCTCAGGATGCAGGGAAAGCTGAAGTACTTTTTCTCCCTACAGTGATTGTAGGGCGCGCGCGCACACACACACACACACACACAGGCTGTCAACTCTGAGGGGCCAAAGCTAGCCGGTGTGTGTTTACAGCATAAACTCTGCAGGGCAAAGCAGTCCTCCTTGGCTGCTTCAGTTTGGGTTTTGAAATCAGATTAACAGCAATTTCCAGATGCTCAAAACTGTCTCAGCTAAGATGGTGGGACTTCACACTTTGCTTTTGGTCCACCTATGTGGTAAAGTCTACCATCATGAACTTCAAATGAGATCAGTTTATTTCCTTTTCTGATGCTGTGGTGCCAAGAAGGATTTGCACCATTAATTTTAAGTCCAGCCCTTTTTTTTAATTTACTAGCACTAAATATATTAACACCAGTGAAAAATAATATAGTAATTCATATTTTGATTACTGTAATGTGTCATAGTCATATATTTCTAATGTTTCCTTTGCGTATCAGTTCCCATCAGCAAACCTTTCTGAAAAATACCTCTCCACTCAAAAATGTGGAAAAAGTTTCAGCTAGAAGGGCACATCAGGAAAAGAGACTGATTTCTTTACCATACACACAGTGCAGAGCAGATGATCACCCAACAATACCAGCAACATTTGAAAAGAGGTATGTTTTGACATATTTGTGAGATAAGAAAGGACCAGACAGTAACACTCTTGTATTCTTTCCTGTTGAATTTTGAGGGACCATAGGAGGTCACTATTTTCAGCTCTGTTCAGACCCTTTGTAGCACAGTAGAAATTTGTCTGATTCTTCTCCACCTCTCTTGCAAATGTGACAACCACTAATCTGAGGACAGAGTGCACTTTTCTACTTTAAGCCAACACAGCAGCAATGGAGAAGCCAAGGCCTTAACAGTTTAAGCCCTTGAAAGTTTAAATGGGGGACAGCATTCAGTGGTTCAATCAGGGAGAAGTAATGACTGCATGGGTTATTTTTCTTGAGATTCTTGCCTTTCTGTTTCATTTCATCTGCATACCTATCTTGTTGTAGCAGACTAATTGATTACTTTACCACCGGAGCTATTGTCAGAACCGTTTGTATGTTTGCAGCTTTGTCACCAACATCAGGTGACTACAGGCACTTAATACAGACAAGCTCTTACTTATTATTTTTAAATGGAGTGATTGGGGCAGTAGTGTCTGTGGAGCAATAGAAAGAGTAAATTCATTCATTTCTTCAGCCTCAGCTGTTTTTGAAACATTCCCAATGGTTCCCTCTTTAATTCAAATTTGAAATGTTAGAAAAGACACTCTATAGTCTGTTCCAGCTATAAAATCATATTTTCCTTCTCATTCTGAGTGTCTGCAATTGTTCTCTCATAGTGCTTAACCTTTAAAGTCAGGAGGTCACTTGGAAGCTCTCCAGTCTGAAATGCAAACGTCCATATTTAAAATACAGAAACCCTTTTAAAAGGTTGAAGGTATTTTTATTTGAAAGCTCAGTTTATAATGACTGTTGTCCATCAACCCAGAACTACTTTCTCGCCAGGGATCTTTATTGTTTCTTTCTTATTACATGGTATAACAATTCTTTGGTACTCATTTCCTGAAGAAGATTACTTTTCAGTATCAAACTTCGCCAACAGGTCTTTTTTGGGCCAAAGTCTGCAAATCTGCATTGCAATGAAGCAGGGCAGCTTTCCAGGCATTACCGACTGCAGAGAAAAATCTGATGTCTGTTCTACCGTTTCTTTCTCTGAACATTTACTGCTCTTCATGAATGTACTCACTCTGGGCTGTACTCATCTAAGAATTAGAGTTTCTTGCAATGAAACACAAAACCAAGAGAAACTGGGCTGGTTTTGAGTTTCATTACAAAATCAAAACTCAGCCCAATATTGTCCAAAGTTTTGCAAAGGTTCTCAAAGTCTTTGAAATAAACTGGGTGCACTAATGACTCATCTTGGCAGATTTATGGTCTCATATTGAAACAGGCATTTGAGAAGAAAACGTGCATCAAATGAGCTAGAGTTAAGGTGGTTTTTTTTTAGATGCAGCACAGTGACTTAGAAGCCCCATTATCAAAACTGGCTTCATCAGTTCCATAAATTTTGCCCCAGAGTTGGCATTGTGCTCCAAGGATAAAGTGAAATTTTGTTTCATTGTATGGACCAGCTGTCACATAAGTTTTTCAGACAAGATGTTATTACCAACTGGAAATTTTGCATTGAAAAGTAGTAGTTTAGTTATTTTCAAAAAAATCTAGTAGATAGACATAAGAGTCACATCCATACAGGAAGCATAAAAATTAACACCTTTTCAGTAAAGTATAGGAAAGAGAAATAAATCAGGGTATGGGCACACTTAAAAATGCAAAATCACATGGCATCACATTTGCCCTATATCCCATAGCAACAAATGAAGTTAGTGTTGCTTAGACATGTTGTAGAACCATGTTAAATATATCTGAGACTGGATTTGATATTGTGGTTCCTTCTGAACCTCGAGAAGGGGTGGCAAAATGTCTAGATCTGAATGCTGAACTTACGTAAAACTGAGGCCAAGCTTCCTTTGACCCAAGGATTACTTACTTATTTATGAAAAGTGGAACAGATCCAGACAGAGAATTATGAGTTCAGTTTGGGATCTTTTCTGCTTTCTTTCTGTGGATTATTGCAGTTGTAGTTTTCATCAGCTAGTATAACTTTTCATTTTATTGCTGTGTTTTAAAAATAGTGTTGTGGATCACAGTGGCATTGTCAATGAGACCTTGGATTTTCTAAACTTGACATGTAGTGTGAAGTTGTTCATCACTGTGGAGGACTGAATCTGAAGTTATAGTTGACTCTTTCCTTATCAACATCTTTATATTCATTCTAAATTAATCAATATCCTGGTTGTTAGCACAGTCCATGGATGGGAGGGAATATTATTCTTGTCATTTTAAGAATGTAGGATGGATCATTCTTCTTGAGCAGTCTTCATTGGAGATTCTTTCCTGAGCCCAAGAAACACTTTATCACAAAAGTTTTAACAAAAACAGAAGTTCCTGTGAAAAGTCTCATCTCAAAGTCATAGTTTTTAACCACAAAATTTGTGAAATAATTATTTTGCAGAATTTCCAATCCCTTCTCATGTTTTCCCTAGAAAAATACCTACAAAATCACTATTGTGTGGTCCACAGTAAGAGATGCAGGTGTAAAGCAGGATTTGTTCAGTCAAAGCTTACTGGAGAAATGGTCTAGAATCTGGATGTACAGAGTAGACATTGATTGCAGGGCATTTGAGTCAGGGTTACAAGGCTGATCCATCTTTCACAATAGCTAGGTGAAATGATATCACTCTCGTTGGGTGTGTAAATAACACAGGTTTCACATGTTTTCCATGTACTTGGTATTTTTGTTTTATTTCTTTCTGAAACGGGAATGTAAGAAATGAACAAGTCTTGCCACCTACACAGTTGTTTGTGAGGTTTTCTTTTTCAAAAGCTGATACAATTTTGATAATTCTAATGTTTTTATGAAGGACTCAAACCATAATTATGTCTTTCAACCACCTATAAGCAGTCAGTTCTTTGTTAGTTTCTTGTTTATTTATAGTGTCATCAAAAATGTAATTCCATTATTATTGTAATATGCTTGAAATTTTTCTTTGGCATCAGATTATAGCCAGGTCTTCCAACTGGATTATTTTCATTGTAACTTGAAGGTTTTTTTAATTCAACAGCCCAGATTTGCTCAATGCAGGACAGAAGATGACGAGTTGAGAAATCTTGAGTCCCACTGGGAGGCTCATGAATGGTCAGTATAAATGTCTTGCATGCCTTTCAGAAGACGTGAGATTTCATTTATAGACATATGTCATTTGACTAATACGCAAAAGGAATAAGTATTTTCCCAGCCAAACATCTAAGATGACACCAGAGCTGTCTTTAAAACCTTTCCAAAGCACCTGCAAAAAAATAGAGTAAAAGAAAATAAAATAGAAAAAAATGACCTTAAACAGATTAGTATCTTAGTCAGTGAAGTTATGTATTTAGTAAGTTGCTGTTGTGGAAATGTCTCCTCTGTCATACACAGTGCAGTAGATCACACCACCAGGATTATTCTGTGATGGGCTCTGCACAGCCTAATATACCATATAACTTTAAGCAGAGTTATTGTTTTACATTTGGGGTGATCCTACAATGAGTCAAGTGAGACGTACGCAACACAGGGTGCATATCATCTTGATGGAGAAACAGTTGATGTCAAATCGAGATGGCCTGCCAAATGAAAGATGTTACACACATTTTCGTTGTTCGGAACAAGGACAGAAGTTGCTTTTTGGAACATATGGGTTCTGGAAAGCTTATGGAAATAGCTTGGGTTTTCACATTTCAGATGGTCTACCGTGTATTAGACTATAGAGTTGAGTTCAAACCTGTGCTCCCAGGAGAGATTTAGTTTCCATGAGAAATCAGACATTCTTATCTCTGACTTATTTGACAACTGAGGCTGCCAAACTGCTCAGTTCTTCTCCAGTACTTGGCTTTTTACTTTGGATACAAAAGATATTTCCTAGCAAGGGAAATTATTACGCTCCTGACTCCTCTTCCTTCCAGCATGACTTCTGTCAAGTGGGGGCAGTAAGACAGCAGTAAACAGGTGTCCTTTTTGCTCAGTACTCTCCTTCACAGTGAAAAATACATTGCTGGTTTTTACTAGTGTTGCATGGAGTTTACCTAGCTCAGGTACTTCCGTGACTGGTAAAGTCACCTCACAAATCAGTCTGCCAAACTCTCGAGTCTGGCCATAGGTTAACCTGTGAGAGAGTTTTACTTCATGCAACATCCCAAGGGTCCCCCTCCATTTATAAACCTCTTGTGCTGTTCAGCACTTTTGCGTATGGTGAGCGTGCTTCACCAACCTTGTCTTGTCACCTCACAGCCCCTTGTTAACATATGGTCTCCTAAATGTAGATATTCGTCTGCTTGACTTTCTTTAAAGCTACTAGTAAAAATAAAATATATAAAAAAAAGAACCCTAAATAGGAAACAGATGTACAAGTGCACTTCGGGATGGATGTATTACAGAGAAAAACCATCATCAGGCTCCTCAGGATCGCGTTCTAGGGTTGTTTTATTATCACCTGGTCATGTGGCATGCACCTGTACTCTGATGGCTCTGCAACTGGCTCCAACACAAGAGCTGAGTAGGTCCAGAAATAGCTTGGGGTTTTTTTAACATCTCTTGTGTGTTTTTCTTTTACTTCATATTTTTCTGGGCCTTGAGTTTTATGACTCTCAGGGCTTCTGTGTGCTCTCAGTGCAATGTGAGTAAGCATCAAGCTTAATTTTTACCTAAATTGTATACTTTTTAAATAAAAAAGGAAGGGGGGGGAGACAGGGGACAACATGTATAAATGCACTAGCCAAGCAGAAAAAGCAAGAAAAGAAAAGAAATGTCAAAACGTCCATCAGGCTGATGACCACAGAGACCGAGCTGGTGTTCTAAAAATGGTAATTATGTGGCATTAACTGCTACGGCTCAAAACGCTAATAGAGAACACACCTGCTCCTTGACTTGCAGAATGCCTTCACTTTAGCGTCTTCTTTGTGGGCTGCAAATCCCCCAGAAAAATGAGCACTAGCCTCTGCAAACCTGCTGGGTCAGAGCGTATTCAGTACCTGTTTGGTACCAATTTGGGAATTGGTGTGTTGTGGCTGAGATGGCTCTCCTTGAAGGATCTGGAGAGTTGCAGCATCCCTGTGCTGTTCCTCTTCCCCTGGGGAGCCTGGCAGTCTTGTGAAGAGGAAGGCAGGAAGCTGGAGATGGGGGAGAGAAAGCCAGAGGGGACATGACAGCAATCGAAGGGCCAGGGATGCTGCACTCATTCCCCACAGTGCTGATGGGCTTAGGTCTCAGGGCTAAACTGTTGGAAGGCACGACCAGCTGAGGCAATGCTTTACATTGGCTTCACATGGTTTGAATCCACCTGAGTCTAGACTGAGATGATTTATTTTTTCCCTTGGGACAACTGAAATACTGCATTCCTCATCATCCTCATCATCATTTTGGGGGATCCACCAAACCTGGTAGATTTCCATGAGGTTTTTGAGTTAGCGAAGCTGAGAGTTCTTAGCATTTGATAACTCATTGGTAACTTGACATGACTGGAGTTCTCCACCAGTTCCTAGTGGGCACTTGTCCTCATCAGAGTGGATGCTACCTGATTTCATTATAACTATGATAGTTACTCATTCAAAATACCAGAAGCACAGATTCCAAATTTGATCACATGGGAAGCATGTGGTCACATAGCTCTCCTACTGCTTAGTCTGATGACTGTTCAATATGCAAAGGATTAACATAGTTTTAAAACTAGTTTCTAGTAGTTAAGGTTGTTTTCTAATAGTTAATTTTTGAACTTTTTTTACCGTAACAAACCCCCTAAATTCTGCTTCCTGCACTTAATACCCTAACAGGGATATGCAGAAAACATGACTTGCAAGGTACAACTGGTGCTGTGTTTATTAGTTCTTGTACTGTAGCAACACCAAGTGTGAGCCAGCTTCCTTTAGTGAGAGTCACTGTGCACTAAATTAAACCTCAGCTCAAGGTATCTTTACAGCAGCAGTGAGGAGCCAAATGCAGCACTTCATAAAGAGCCAGGACTTATTGAAGAAGGGAAGCTTATTCATACAGAAATTAGGATGTGAGAGTGCTAATTTTTATTTTATTAAAACAGAGGTGTTTGTGATTTTGAAAAGGGGTCAGGAGCACAGATCTTTGAAAACTAGATCATATGAATTGCCTTCACTCACAGCAGATCTGAGGGAGTCAGGTCTGCAGGCTGACAACTGTGCGCCCTATCAGGCAGGCAGACACCCTACCTAGAATTCAGGATGGTTTATCTGGAAAAGGGTGTGGACAGATGATTCCCTGCTTTCCTACATGATTCAGCCCATACCTGTAACAGGGGCTGAAGTGATTTCAATTTGGTTTATTTTTGATGGAAACATTCAGTAAAGAAACAACTGTGATCTTCCTTGTGGCGAGTTAATTAAGCTAACACCAACTGCAAAGGCAATGCTGCCGGCTGATGTACAAGGTTTGTTACTGTACCTACTGTATCAGTTTTACATAAACATCTAATGCCTTCAGGTTTGCAAATTTTTCTTTTTGGTGCATCATTTTGCAATATTTTCAATGCATTTTCCTTCTTCATATTGTCATTGCCAGTCTTCAAACAGTAAGCCAGCCTATATTTACATGTGTATCATTTTTCTTAAAAGCCATGGTATTTTTAAATTAAGATTTTTTTTTCAGAAATTAGATATTAAGACTTTAAATTAAGACAGCACCTCATTGGATTCAGATACTTTTCAACAATAGTGCAGGATTGACAGAGAGAATGAATACCTTCTAGTTTCATTTCCTTCCATAAATTTTACCTCACATTTTGGGGTATGGTTCCAAAACTGCTATATGCACTTTATTTAAACTTTAGCAGGACTGAGGTACAAAGTACCTCTCAGGATCCAAATCTAAATTGATAAATAATTTACAGTCAAGTTCAGAAGTCGTCTGACACACCAAGCTCCCATTAGCAACCTCTGGGAAATCTTTAAAAGACCTCATTTATTGATTTATTTTCAAGGTGCTAACTCAATCTTATTAACATACAGAAGGATAAAGTCAGGAGTGTATATAAGCTATGGGATGTTTCTGCAAGCATTCAGGAAAAACACAGTTTAAAGACACTCCAAAATCAGCAGTTTAAAGTAGTCCAAAAAAAAAAAAAAAAAAAGAAGGAAACCAATGAAGTCCAACATTATTTTTTTCCCCTACAACATATTCTTTCCTTGCAACCGATTTTTTCCCTATAACGTGTTCTCTTTCCAGAGAAAGAATAAAATCCCCTTCTTTAGTCCTGGTTGAGGAGAAACTTTACAGAGTTGAATCCCTTCCCAACTGCCTTTAATTTTTTTTGTTAGTGGTAAAGGGTGAGGGAAGGAGGGAGAGTGAGCCTGTGGGTGCATTAAAGAGGGGGAGAGGGAGCAGAGAGACTCCCGTTAGAAATGCCTGTACCAGTGGTAGGTCAAAGAGACTATGCTGAACTGCTGCTCTGGATTAGGTTTAGGTTGGGGATCAGGTTCAAGGCTGAATTGAGGTTAAGAGTTTTGAGTTACTGTGCTGAAATTTTGAGACACCCTTGTGAAATTATAGCCCCCGACGATGGCAATCGAATGATATCCCAGGGAGTAGGTTAAAATTTTGCGCTAAATCCAGTAAGAAGACTGGGTTGCGCCTAAGATTTTCAGCATGAACACACTTCAGAGGATTATTAATTTGGGGGTTTAGCTGACAGGTTTCAGATTTGAATTGTGTGAAGTTTAATAATCATAGGCAGAATTTACTTGCACAGGAGGGGTGGGAGAAAAGAAAGCCACCATGTGCTGTGTTAGATTGCTGCTTCCCATCCCATGCTGAAGGGTGAGGGGAAGCTGGTGTGTTTTTTGGATTATTATTTGTGGCTGAAAGACGGGTTATTATGTTTAGATTAAGAATGGAAGGGGATACAGTGAGTTACAAATGTAGCAGTCCAGGGAGGAAGCAATTTTAAAGAGTCGAGAGATCCAACCCTGCCTCACCAAAGAAATATTCGCTTTCTTTTTAAAATGTAACTAAACCTTTCCCTATGGGGTGATTTAGTTAGTTAGCAAGCCAAAACCTGACTTCATTATTTACCGGCTGACCCTCAGAAGAGAGGACTGGCTGCAATCTCTTCTTCAGCCTTTTCAGGAGAGGCGGTAGATGAGATGGCAACACTGCACGTGAACTGGGAGGAGGCATTTCTGGAACAGTTTTCAAAAGGAAGCCACCATCTAATTCCACTCTAACATGACTCTGCCTCCTTTTCTACAAAACACAGAAGAGACTTTAACAGCATTGCAGAGATTCAGCATCCTTTGCAACAACACTTGTGTGTTGTTTGTATGATGATGGCTGCCTGTGACACCTGTATTTTTCTGCCCTATGCTTTGCCTCCCTTTTAAATACTTCCCATTGTGCAGTGAAATTCTGTTGTGACTGAGATATGTGCTCACAGAAAGTACTGCAATAGAGATGAACATTCAGCTAAGCTTAAGATTTGAAGTGTTGTAAGTGTTGTCAATGTAAATGTTTTGACATGAAGACATTGGTCATAATTTGTTTTTAGTTATTCTGAATCTTCACCTCAATGTCACCTCACATTGAAAGAAACAGCTTTATGATTTTATTCTGGTGAAGTTGTAAGACTAGGTGATACTTGCAGACCAATGGGATGATGCCACTGCTGAAGAGCAGTTGCTGTATGTTCTCTCAGAATTTAAACTGGAGCCAGCTGCATGGTGACGGAGGTGATGAGTCCATAACGTGGCTGTTCCCCAAAAGGATGAGAGACCTTGTGGTCATTCCCCAACCTCTACAACTAGGTAGAGAAGTCAAAGGCAAAAATTGTATAATACAGGGTCTAGGACCATCCCTTTTCTCCTCTCAGCCCATGTGCTCTTGGAGGAACCAGACGCTTGTGGAGCCTTCTGTCTCCTCTTCTTCAGCACTGCACTCATGTGTGGGGTGGACAGCAGGATTCCAATTTTTCCCGTCACAGGGGCATGTGGCTGTAATTTTAATAAAAACTAATGGAAACCTTATTGGAACAGAGATCTAAATCTCAGTCCCACCCACCTGCTCTAATACACAATTTTTTAAAAAGTAACAAAGGAGTTTTCCTGTAAAGACTGCAAGCAACATGTACTAATGGCAAAAGGACTAAGCAAGGATGGAAGCCATTTTCATGAATGTGTGAGGAGATCTGTATTTATTCAGCACCAATATGTAGTAAATATCTGTTCTTCTGGAGAGCACTTGTAAGTTTTTTTATTGAACTAAATTTATTGTAAAAATTAAATGTTCTTATAGTTTGATTATTTCCACACACTTTTTGTTGGAAACTTATACTAGAATAGGAGTTTGGCATGTAATAACAAAACTTTATCACTCTTAGTTATTATAACTACAACACACATGTATCCAGAGTGTTTTCATTACTTCTGACATCTGCTTGTTGACATACAATTTACATTACACAGAACCTACCCACTAAAAACCCATTTTGTTGGATGTGCAAAATATTTTTGTAAATTTTGTGTTCTCCAACATCATGGATTTTATGCAAAATGTTTTCCACAGCCTTTTTAGTCATAACTGCAGAAATTCAACTTTTGCAATGAGTACTTTTTTTTACAAAGTAATTCTGACCTTTTTTTTTTTTTAATGTAGTTGGACTTGATGATCTCAAAGGTTCCTTCCAACCACTAAGATTCTGTGATTCTGTGGGAGATTTAGATTAGATATTAGGAAGAATTACTTTACTGAAAGAGTAAAGTACTGTCACCGGAACAGCCTGCCCAGGGAGGTGGTGGAGTCACCATCCCTGGAGGTATTTAAGAAACGTGTAGACATGGCTCTTCAG
>JAOQGH010000019.1:28549521-28667236 GCA_025769975.1 Gallinago jamesoni | reverse complement strand
TTTCATACACACATATATATATATATATATATATATATATATATATATATAAAACATATCTATATAAAACCTCATGTTAAAAAATACACATAATAGTAATTGATTGAATTTTGCCTAACAATTGCATTTACAGCTTCTAGACCTAATAAGCCATGTCAAGATGGGGCTTTTCTGCTCATTTGCTCATGATGAGTGGTTACCACATGTTGCTTACCCGTTGCACCATGTCCGAGCTCACGAGTGCTATAAGTGTCAAAGTTATGTTACAAGCCATGTGTTTTAGTTCTGTTACAGTGGAAATTCTGTTAGAGCCTTGTTAAGTGTGGTATGTCATGGACTACAATGCTAGAGAGCATTTAGGAGGCATGTCCAGTCAGTCGAATCAATGTGAAAAGTGCAACATGGATTAAACATAAGTTTTTCTCTGCCATTTTAAGTAAATGCTCAGGGTCTTCTGGTTAACCTGTTTGACTGAAGGATAACGCTTCCAGGTCAAGTCATTCTGCAGACAACTGTCTTCCTTGTTCCTGTCTAATGCTAACATATAAGGCTATTATAAATGATTCCATTATTATTCCTGTGTGAAAGAGGGGGATTTATTTGCTTGGCATTTATCAACGGAGCAGGATAAAGAATAGCCTAGCTAGGAACAGCAGGAGGTCCCAGAATGTATTTACTCAATTCAGGTTTTTTGAAACCATAATCTATGACATCTCATGGTTCAGATCATTGGCAATACCTGATGAAAGCATAATCCAGAATTTTTAAGACTATAGTTTATGTCATGGGCAGAAACAAAAGGTAGGTACAAGCACGTAGAATACAGATTTACTTCTTTTATGCTTAATCATTGTAATATAAAACAAGTCCACCAAAAACATTCAGCCCGTTCAGTAGCAGGACAACATTTGCATGCAAAAGCATGTCATCATTAAATATTACATTAGGAAAGTTATTTTAAATGAGAAATGTATTTCTGTAGCCTTGCCTGTGAAAGAATGCAACCAAGACTACTGTGGAATATTCATTTCACTGTAACTATTGCAATCTGATTAGGTTCTTCTGGAATATTTCCCTTATGCGGATACCCTGTCTGTTATTCCAGAATATTGACCCCTCTTTCTGAGCAGAGTAATTATTCTGGAATTAACTTGTTCTGGAGAAGCTAGAGGATGCAGAATGGTGGAGTGAGTAAGATCCTCACTACAAATCCAGAAGCAGTGTTGAGCCTTGCTCTTGTCCTATGTCAAAGGCTATGATTTATGCATAAAGAACTGCTAGATTATTTGGCCTAAAAAAATCAAAGATTTGAATGTGGCTACATCACTTCCCTGTGTGATGTTTGCCTCAGAAATTGGCACATCTTAACTACATGGGTCTGCTGGGCATGTAAGTTTAGACAAACAGAAAAATCACTCTGTATTGGATCTTAGTGTCCACACAAGGAGTTATTTGGCGTAGACATAGTCCAACAGTTATTTAGTAGTAGCTGTTCTGATCTAGCAAGACAAACCCAGTAGGCACAGAAAATTTAGGCTTATCTGTTGTCAGGGCAACTTGCTAACAGTTTGACTCTATGCTGTGTCCTTCGAAGCACTAAGGAACAAAATTCTCATCACTGTGATCAAACTTTCATTTTCTTAGTACCTCCTGGGCAAGTTGCAGTTAACACAGGAAAAGGAAATTCTTTCATTAGCATAAGCACAATTAGTAGGAAGTTCATTTGCTGAAAATAAAGGTCCCCATAAACCTTTCAGAGGTTAGCCAAAATCCAGGGTGAATGATGGCTCCTCTTAACTTACCTTTTCTCCTCTTCATTGGCTACTCAATGAGAGAGGAGCTTTTACTTCCCAGCAGAGGCATTATCAGCACAGTTCTATATTCATCTGCACAATAAGATGGATGAGCATTTGGCTGATGGATGAGCATTTTCTTCAATGTTTTTATCATTCACCTGGACACAGGAATCCAGTGCATAGGAAGTATGTTTGCCAATGACACTAAGACCTGCAGAAAGATCCTGATTGTTTAGAGCACCAGGCAATCATTAACCGTATGAAATCTAACAACAAATGCCAGATTCTGCACCTGGGACAGTGTAATTCTAGATGTATGTATAGATTGGAGGGACAGGGGGCTGAAGTGCTCCCTGTAGAAAGAGATCTGGGGATTTTGGTTGACGGTAACCTCAATAGGAGTCAGTAACATGTCCTGGCAGCCAAAAGAGCCAATTGTATGTTGATGTGCATTAAGCACAATATAGCTAACAGTTTGCAAGTGTTTGTCCCAGCATTGGTGTGGCCTCACCTCAAGTACTGTGTGCAATTTCAGGCTCAACAATATAAGAAAGGTATAAAAATTCTGGAATATTTGCAAAGGAGAGCAACAAAGAGAATTAAATTATTAGAGGGCATGACTTTAGGAGGAGTAGCAGAGGATACCTGGTTTGTTCAACTTAGAAAAGAGGAGACTGAGATGTGACCTCGTAGCTGTCTACAACTTCCTCATAAAGGGGAGGAGAGAGGGAGGTGTTGATCCCTTCTTTCCAGTGTTCAGTGATAGAGCAGGAAGAAATGGCTTAAAGCTGTATCAGAGAAGCTCAGATGAGATATTAGAGAAAAGTTCTTCACTGAAAAGTTGGTCAAGCACTGGAACAAGCTCTCCATGGAATTGGAGTGCTTCCAGGTGGAAGTTAAAGATCACAGGACATGTATTTATGTAAATATATGTGTGTATATATATATAACTTGTTCTCTGAGTAAAGCTTATTCTAGCTTGTCGTAGTTACACATGACTATAGCTTCTGTGTAATAACTTTCACCTTTGCCTGCATTGCAAGTGCACCAGCAGAGTTGCTTTCAAAAAAACTTCGTAAATTTCAACATTTTTTAATACTCCAGTACAAACGCTTTTGAATAAAAGTAAATCCAGGCTTTGTCTCTGGGCTACCTATACCTGTAAACATCTAAATCTGTCCACAAATCTGAATAAATGTTGCCTACTTCAAGAGTAACTTCTTAAGATAATTAATTGTCATTTTGCAGTTTAAGTTCACTTTCTGAACCACAGGTATTTTTGAAACCTAGTCAAAGCACTGTAAAAAGGGTACAGGCAGCAAGTTTCTTTATCTTTAGTGTTAAATACATCCATATATGTATACATATATACACATATTACACAGAAAGCCTGAACAAGAGGATTGTTAATGTAGATGGAGCTGCTTTGGAGAGAGCACTGGTGGCCAGGGCTTTCAGTGGCACCATTTTATCCTCCTCTTGTTCAGAAAAACATTGAGCCCCCATGGGCTTCCCACAGCTCTGACCAAACCATGACACAAGGGGTGAGGAGAGCTAGGAGGCTGGAGCCTGATCTTAAAGCCCCAGGTCCAAGCAGCTGTATATTGCAACTGTGTGGATGCACCTTAAATACAAGCATCACTCTGTGCATCAGTACTTAAAACCCCTATAATCTTGTCATACAGGGGAGAAAATTCAGGCCATACTTGATGCTGGAAGGTGCTGTCTGCCTTGTGTTTTGTGCATGCTGCTGGTGAACTTGGCACTGCTGCCTCACACATGCTAGGGACCTTTGCTCAGTAGCCAGCAGGGTTGCTCGTTTTCTTCTTGGGGATCAAACAGCAAAAGCAGGAAGTATAGGGGATAAATAAGAGTGGCAGTATTAGGGAGAAAGCCTTCTGAAGGGGGATTTGAGCCAGCTGCACATAATGTGTGTTATGCCTCTAGTAGGAGCATTCCTGTAGCTGTTGTTGCAGGGCAAGAAGTGCCAGGGGCTAATGTCCTCTATGAGAACAACTGATCGAATTGGGAGACCCAAGCAGTCAGGATTTCAGGCTTTCAGAGTCCAAAAGTCAAGAGTAAGAGAGAATTTGGGAGCCTGGAAGTTTGTCTCTGTCCCCTCTCTCATTCTAACGTCTGCTAAAAAGGGAACAAGAATAGACTCCTAAATGAAGCCTAAATGAAGCTAAATAAATTTAGCTGTGAGTTAAATAAACCACCAGTGATTTATCCCTTGATGCAAAAGCAATAAAGTTACTGTAATTTTCAAGAACAATAGTGCATTAAATGTTTTGAACACATTTATGCTCAGCAGTATAAACTGTGCTGTAGTAGCATATTATACTACCAGACTTTACACCAGACTACTCCAATAATAGGCACCTTTTTCTGTATTTATTGTCTTTCATTTAGCCACCAACTTATGAATTGTTCCTCTTCAGAAGGGCTACAAAAGTATATTAACAATGAAGTTGGTAAAACTCTGATGGCTTTTAGATAAATTTGTGTGCTTACAGAAATCAGCTGAGAGATTTATGCTATTACTGCCTCCAAAGGAAACCTTGTGGTTTCTTAAATAGTGAGATAAAATGCTTAGCAGCATCTCTAGGTCTCATTTCCAGTTTTAGAAACCAATTTTTGTTCGCTCCTCGACCTGCGTTCACAGAGCAAGTGATCCCCTTGCTCATGAATACAGAGGTGTGTTTTTAAGCATGCAATTACTGACTTTGGTGCAAGCATGTGGATGAATACAAAGAGACATTGAAAACTCAAATTTTCAAACTAGTCTATGTGCATTCAAATACAACTTTCCTTGAACACTGTAGAACTAAAACACACACCAAGAAATGTTTTTAAATGAATACTGATATGCTCCACTCCCTTTAAATTGTTTTTAGCTCTTATATTTCATAATTTTTATCTTTCTTTGTTCTTTTGTTATGTGAAAATGTGAAAGTGTACAACAGCCTGATGAGCCACTCTTCAATTATTTAACATCATATCCTTATCTTTCATGCAACTTTAAGAAACCAAAAGCAATAATTACTGGAAAAGTCAACAGCTTTCAATTAAATGTAAGGTTCTTTAACATTAGCTTTAAATTTAAAGATTAAAAAATTGAGCCATTCAGGTTTACGGTACTTCTGAAAGCAAAATTACTTAGAAATAGTATCAATTTAAGTATCCTGGCACAAGCCATGCATCCATAAAATCCTGATATATCTTTTTTCAGACTGACCTGCAAGTCTTCTAGGGAGGACACATTTAAGTTGCTTCTGGAGAGGCAGGTGTTTTTTCTCAGAAACTATTAAGAAAAAAAAAGCAAAAAATGCTTCTTAGTTTTAAGCATGTACTCCAACTCCATTGGCTTGAACAGAATTTAAGCAGAGGTATAAATGTGAAAGCCCAACCTGCAATACTAATGAATAGGAATATTCCTTGAACAGAAATGTTTTCCGAAACAGAGATATCACACTGCAAGAAACTTGTCCTGGAAATAATCCTGTTCAGAAGCAGAGAGGACAGATTGAGTGAAATCATGAAGTGCCTAGGTGCAATTTTGCTTTTCCCCAACTGTGGAATTCAAGACAAGGTATTCATAATGATTACTCTTCCTGTAAAGCAAAATTTCTTTCTTCCGTGATGTCCATTCAAGAATACCCTTGGATGTGTAATGCACTCTGTTAATGTGAAGGCATTTGCATGACAGAGATTCACAAAGAGCAGGAACTGTTTCTCCAGAGACAAACTTTCCACTCATGGGCAGAGAACATTATGCTCTTAGAAAACTGAAGCACCACAAAATTCTAAAAGGGGATACAGTAATATTATGGGTGAGTAGGGTATTTAACACTGGACAAGGCTGGAAATAAGAAACTTTGACTTTGTCAAGGTTATTGATGTTTTCTTTATTTACAGGAATAATTACAGGAATAGTTACTTTCTTCGTGCAAAAAGTATTGTGAGAGTCTTTGATTACAGTATTATATGTCTTTTAATATTAGTCAGAAAGCTTGTTTAATGTAAATATAGATTTCTTTACATCTCAGTGCCTCTGATTGGTAAGGTATGTACTTTGGCTTATATTCTTTCAAGAACCACGGACCATATAGTCAACAGTACTGAGCAACCAAACCAGTTAATATATAAAAAAATAATTGATAAAAATACGCTTGTGATTAAAGAGATGCTGGCAGAAAAATAATACAGTTACCAGGCAGCAAACGAGTAATTCAACCCACCTGGAGTCTCAGGAAGAGAAGATCCAATACAGATATGCCAACCCTGAACAGCTGGTGAAATCTGGTGGTTCTCAGTTTTTGACTGCTTCTTCAAGAAGTTTGAGTTTTCTTTGCAGAAAAAAAGAATCACTTAAATTCAAACCAAACTCTTTACCATATTGTTGGGGAAATTACAGAAAGGAAATGTACAGCTGTTATACTTAGTAAAGTGCTTATATATCTAAGATTCTGCCCAAGAATAGCCTCAAACCTAGCAGAAGTTTAGAATCTTGTATATAGCCATCCAGACTCAAATTATGTTCCTGACCATCACTCATATAGCAGACTAAAGCAAGACTCCATTTAAAGACTTTCTGTCTTAATTCTGGTTCTGAATTTTCTGTCTTTGGTCTGTTATTACTGAAATGTAGCTACAAATGTTTGCGCCAGATCCCTGCTGCCTTCCTTCTCCCTCTTTTCTGTTTAATAAATCACCGTAACATTTTACTTACCATACATAAAATTCCTCTACATGCAAGAAATGTCTTTGTTTTTCACTTCTTTAAATCATAAAGGATGACAAAAGTTCAGCTACAATTTTACATCAATTTATTTAAAGAAAAAATATTATATTTTAAGTTTGAATTATTCTCTCTTTAAACAAAGAATCCATTTTCAGAAATGACCTGGCAACTGGGAAAAAATCAAGAAGTATGGGTAAAAATTCTGGTTACATGTGCTTTGTTATTTACATCTACTTTTTTAAACCAGATAGTAGATAAATCTTCCAAACTGTTATTTTAGGAACTAATAATTCTTCTGTGATGAAAATTAATGTTTCTTCTGAAGAAATGCAGCTGGCATGAGACAAGGCTCTGTTTAGTCTTTCCAAAGTCCTTCCCTATTGCTTATGGTTACCTCATAAGCAACTCTTCTGGAAACACTAAGGGTGACTTGAGTTAAGCTGGCTGACTAGCGCTGACACAATCTAGAAACAGGTCCATTGCCTGCTCACACAAGTGAACTGTGTGGGCTGTTCAGGGTGAGCAATTGACCTCACTGGGAGGAAAGGCAGGAGCTGCTTACACTGTTCCAGCTAGACCTGAAAGCACCTCTCTTTATCCTCTTAATGCATTACATTGATATTTTTTGTGGTTCTTAAGCAGGTACAAAAGAATAAACTGGATCTGGGCCCTAAAGACTCAACATGTGTTCCCTATCTGCTTTCATGTAGTCTCAAAATAATATAATTTTCCAGTTTCTGTGCTAACCCTTTTGTAGCTAAAACTGATAATCATCCCATGTTCCCTTGCTGGGTTTTCTAGTCCCTTAAGCTTCAGTTTAGTAACATTTTGGCTGATCAATTGGATACAAAACCCTTTATTTTCTATTTAAATTCCCATTCCAATAAATAAGGCTTTCAGGCTTAAGTCTACAGAAGTCTTTTTCAAAAGTCTCAGCCAAAGAGTCAAGAATCTTAAAAAAAAAAAAAACACTTAAAACCAAACCACTCAAAACACATTTTCTATTTTCTGGATGTTTTCAATGTTGTGATCTCAAAAGAACATGTTGGGGTTAGAAGCAAAGAGATAGGAGCAGATGTTGCAATTTCCATAAAAGAGCTTTCTTGGAAAACAACATAACTTTTTTTTTAAGCTTAAAGCACCACATACTTTACTCAACTAATAGTTTTCATTTAAAGTCTTAACAATGAGAGGTTAGGGCACTGCAGCTCTACCCCTACCTAATTTCACATTCTATGCAAATTATTTTGAGCTTCCTGAGGTCCCTTCGTATGATGCAGCCTAATCAATAAATCATAAGTTTTAGTTATTCTGTATGTTAAGTCATATTTCTGCATTTTAGCATCCAGGCTGTCACCCTGTGTTTGCATATTTGTATTGTACCTTTCCACTCTGGGGCAGATTTAAGAGTTGTTATCCTAGACTCATAGTAATTGCAAGAAAATCCATTTCCCTCTGTTTCTGCCAACATATGGAAATCAAATGAGAGTATCAACAGAGAACGACACTTGCTCAGTATCAAGTACACAACAGCTATTGTGTTTGTTATAGAAACTTGTGCTCAAGCAGGCTGAGAGAAGCCAGTAAGCTGCCAGTCCAGTAAGAAATCTGGGTGCTGATCTTGTTCAGGCCAGTCTGTCAGTTGTCAATTGCTAGATTTTGGCTTAATACAGCTATTTCCATCACTTACAGATGATGTGTTGCTGAATGAGGTTCAGTTCACCCTGAGCTGCTTAATATGAAGAAAGATTTTCACTGCACTGAAAGATAGATAAGGCTTTGTTGGAAAAATGAGCACGGAGACAGAAATGGAGACGGAGAAAGAATATGCAGAACATAACTTCAGAGGTGGGAGAGGAATAAGATTACTGTTTTATCCACTGCTAAATATGAAGTCTTAAATATTTTTTATTCTTAATCAAGTCATCATATACCCTTGAGAAGTTACAATAGTGGCACTGTATTACCACTATACATTTTTGCAACAGATTAGAAAAATATAAACTATATTTAAAACACACATGGGAATAAAGAAGCGAGTTGTCTCTCAAGTGCTCCAGAAGTTCAAATCTCCTTTAGTACGGATCAATTCTAAACAAAAATTCTATACTGAAAATAAGTCCACCTGGGAATCAGCCTATTTCAGATGCTGCCTGCTGTGATCCTCACTAAACAACTTCAAAGTTGGCTGGAATTTGCTTTGAAAAAATGTTAGAAATATTTTGGTGGGTTTTTTTTTTGCTAAGCTATTCTAAAGCTTTTTAAGACCAAGGACTTTGGAATAGGAAGAGTATACTCAGGAAAAATTGCACAACCCTGAAGGATGTGGACAGACAATCTCAAGCAATCAAGTGAGGATGGCTTTAGCAGTTGTCTCTGTAAAAGGGGTCTACCATGTCTCTGATGAGATAGATGCTGCTCATGCATGCATATACTCCTAATCTAATTAAAACACATGTAAAATTATTTTACTGAAACCAGCATGAGCATCCAAGGGAGAAATTAATTTAGCTTATCTTAAGCCTACGTTTCTTCCGCGCATTTCCCTGACTCTTTTTTTTCCCAGTCTTGACATCTAGAAGATCAGATGGGGAAGGCACTGTTATGTTGTCTACAACAATGGACTGACTTATGTGTGCCTGTTTTTCTAAGCCACTTGATGAAGCAGTTTAGGAAAAGTCATGATAACGATGTGAGAAAGACAGAAATGCCTGTCATGTAAAAGACATCTTTTCCTTTCTCCTGCTGCAGGTCTGCATATCATCTCCCAATCAGATAAGCAACAGAGCTGTTAAATTTGTATAACCTGGGCCTCTGAGTAAGCCGAGCAGGGGTGCATGTTGCAGCAGACTGGTGACTGACTTTGAGGCAGTGCTCCAGCAGGTTGCCTGCTGAGCATTGCCTGCCACGGCTCCGCCAGCTCCAGCTCGGTGGAGCTTCCGCTCATCTCTGCACTGCGATGCCATTTACGCTGTCAGAGAACTGGAGGCAGAGTGCTCCCTAGGCTCCCTCCATTTTCCTCTCCCTCCCTTCCCCCTGCTCTCTTAATTGTGATAAAAAGCCTGTGGCTTTAAGAACACTTAACTGTAATACAATTTTCATAGCTCAAGTTACATGCTAAGTAGGTGTTTTATATACCCTGTTTGTGAAAGACCAGACAAGCTCTTTGTAGGAAGGTAAATAATACTTAAAGCCCTGATCGTAATCATCATCCATCTCAGCTCTGTGATTTAATTTAATACCGATTATCAAGTGTTTTATTTTTAACAATTCATGTAGCGTTTGGCTGCCAGAAATGTGTATTCATTGCTAGGGACTCAGGAATTAGGCAAACCTAGCATACTGGGTTGCATATCGCAGCATAAACCTGCTTTTAAGATGTTACTGCCTGCTCAAAAAGAAAAAAAAGTTGGAAGGCTTTAAATTCACGGAAAATTCAGTATCACATTATCCAGGTTTCGTGTCCTCCCAAGTTCCAAACATAGGGGTACTGGAAAGAAACAACCTTAAAGACTCTTTTTCTCAGAAATCCATTGTCTATTTGATTATTTTACATTCAAAATTTTACCATTGTACAAGTTCCAAGCCTCTTCACCATCTCCCCACAAGCATGAGGTACTCTCCAGAGACAAAAGAGGCATTTTCCTGTCTCCAGTGTGCTCTTAGATGAGAAGTATAAACAAATAAAAAAATTTAAAAACATGGGAGATGAGAAGGAATGTGCTCCAGGAGCAAAGTGAGACAGTGGTAATGAATTCTTAGCCTTGTAGTTGACTTGAGGGGTTTTCTTCTTCTTTTTTTTTCATGTCATATTTAAAAGGGACAAATTACATCCCTACCTTCCTACACTCTCCACAAAAGTCAGCCCTCCTTCTTGCCTCGCACCAGTATCAAACTTCACACTTTCACATGCACTTCCTTGCCAGGTCCTCCCAGGGTTTTCTTCTCCTTCCTTGCTTTCCATATGAAAGGAGCATTTAAAAAAGGTGTTGATAGACAAGTAGAAGACACGGGCCTTCATGAGAGGCTGAAAGGAGTAGCTTTGCTCTCGTTTCTGCTTGGCACATCTCCTGTTTCACTCCAGAGCTTCCATTATCCTCGGCGGAGCAGCGCTGATTCGCACCAGCGCAGCACCTGTCCCCCTCCGTGTCTGCAGCCACCGTGCGTGCCCGCCAGCAGCACACGCCAGTGGGACCAGCAACACGCATGGCATCTGTGACAAATAACACGTGAGGCTCCACAAGCTGTGCATTTTCCAGTCACTGGCCAAAGGAGATTGCCTGCAATATCCTTGATACAGTCAAATATCTGTAGGATTGGACACGGTGGGGGAACTCCCCGAAATATTTTGGATGCTTTAAGTTTCCCGTTGTAAAAGTGACCTGTGTTAAAGTCATGAAAAGTTATAAGAGCACAACTCTGTAAAAAGAACAAGAGACTAAGAAGTAAAACCAGGAATGCTTGGGTTTTTTTATCCTGGCAACTTCTGATTAGCTTCATGATATTAAATTTTTTGTTGTGTTGCCTTTTCAGATTTAGCCTGCGTGACCTAGCAGCTGTTTCAGTTGGCTCAGGGCATTTATGACTCTATTTTGGACAAATCTTTAACATTTTCATTTGATTTTTCCCAACTCAGCTTTGTGCCTCAAAATTTGTTTTAAATTTTACGGTCATTTTTTTCCCCTTTCTTACCCTTCTTACAGCTGTAGGCTCTGGAGCCCAGCAACTGTGGTGTTCCTCTCCTCTGCCAGCAGCCTGTTTTACAAGCCACAGACAAAAGAAAGGAGGGCATTTGGAAGGGGAAGGAAAGAAAAGTAAGACAAGAAAGGAAGGAAGGAAGGAGGAAAGAAAGAAAGAAAGAAAGACACAGGAAAGGTCTTTTACTGGATCTATTCAGAACAAGCTAAAACCTAACACTATATAAATTCTGAAGTACACAGTAGACTAAAAGTATTCAATAAACATTTACTGTGAATGGAGGCATTAGGAAAGGCTTAGGCCCTGCCTGAATTCCCATGAAATTTATAAATATTTCTTTCATTTGTTCTCCATTTACAATTAGTTGCGGTCAAGCTGATCAAAGACAGAAGAGGCCTGTTGCATGTGAACCAGCATCCCTCAGAATGACATTCACAAAGCAGAATGAAATATGAAATATCAGGTTTCCACGGATGTATGAACTTGTAAAAAATCTGAAAGAATAGGAGGTTTTTCACACTGAGTAATGTGAAACATTTGGTGCGGATTGTAGGCCTCTGAAGAGGAAAACTGAGAGCCAAAATCCATCAGGCAATAAAACAGAAGCAGGCAAAAGTTAAAACAACAGCCATTCACTACAATCTATTGATTTAGATATCATCATTGTCCCTGTTACAGCAGTTGTGGATGTAAGCAGGATCTTCCACTTAAATCATTATCAGGAAAAAAACCCAACACCACAGACCTGAGGGCTTGCTGGAATAACGTTTGTGTCAGGAATATATTTTGTCTACTCCTTCACTTTAAAAAAGGCCGGGGGGCGGGGGTGGAGGGGGAAGCCTTGCCACAGCTTGTTCACACTGCTCCCAAGCTTTTCCAGCCAAACAGGTGCTGAGGTTAATTGGGTAAGTAGTCTGAAGCCTCCAGTTTTCAAACGAACTTTAAGTAAATAAATAACCCCAAGTGGATCCAGAAGGATAGACTTGCACAAAGCCTCTGAGCAGCGTGTTACAGCACTCGAGGTTCCCAGTTTTATCTCTTTTGCAGACCTGCGCCTTTCGGAGAGCAGGGCCCATCGGCCTTTGTGACTAATACAGTGGGCTTTAATTGCTTCCTATGTCTTTCACAGCTGTCAGCCCCTAATGGGGTCAGGGTGGGCAGGGGAAGGGCACTCAGAGGCTTTGCATCCCTTCACCTCTTGAAGCTCTCCCAAGCTGGAGAGGGACATCACCCCAGACAGCATCTGAGGAAACCTGTGGCTCTCACCAAAACGAGACGTGTGTCCGCTCCACCCCAGCAGTCACTCACCCCACTCAGATTCACCCTTTTCAGATGCTGGAAAAGGGACAGGCAAGTGGAGGCAGCACCCTTAACACACTCCCTGACCCAAGAGGCTCTAATTACTTCTCAAGTTGTGCAAAATTTGTTTATGGTATTAGCCAGTGTCAAACAACAGAGAAGAATGTAAAAGTAGATTGTTTCACGTTGTTTGGAGAAAGATTTGGGAGGATTAAAGGTTAACAGGAGCCTGCTAGCATACACAGAGGAAACACTTCATGCTGTTTATGGTATAAAGCCCAATATGTTTCAATCTGTACCAGAAAATGTCTGAAGAGAGCTGGTAGTAGCTAGGGCAAACAACAGGAGGCATAGACTTGCAGTGGATGCCCCTTCCAAGGAAAGACCTCAATAGACTTGGTGTAAGGGGAGTAAGGTTCCTTCTTAAACTCCCTTAAACCAAAAATTATATCTATTCCCAGATGTGAGGTAAAAGGGGGTCTTGCAGTCCACAGTACTGCCAACCCTGAACACCCAGCGCATCAGGGCCCCAAAAGTTATGAGACCAGCACACAAAAAGTAATCTATTTTGTTTATGTGTTTTGTTAAACTAACACACTTTTTTCATTCTTCTCGCAACACCCACAAGAGCCAGAAAATTACTGCTATATACAGAAGCTCAGTCTAGAGTAATCACATAGATCCAAGGACCAAGGCTTTAAGAAAAATGGCCAGTGCTACATGACTGGCAATAAAACCCTTAGGGAAAGGAATACTGGACTGTGACTTGGAAGGTTTGCATTCATTTCCTAGGGCTAGACAATGCTGCGCTCTGGACAGGTAGAGGCACGGCCACCACCTTCTATCCTGTTGTACCTGTCCAGTTCTTGAGATTTCCACATAACCTCAGTCAAGTCAGTTAATCAAGCTGTCCCTCAGTTTTCCAGCTATAGAAGTTAAGGGGTGTTTTTTTAAGTAAGTCACACTATTAGTATAGGGATGCGTCTGCACAGGTTGATGTATTCTACGGCAGTGAGCAAGAAAGGGCTTAGAGTTTAGAGAGGTGGATGTTAGCTTATAATACTATACATTAATATAACAAGCCATATGGTTTTCTGGAGTAATAGACACCGGGGACCTTAACAAAAAAAATGATACGAAGGGAAGAAATCAGAGTACTGACACTATAAAATCAACAAAAATTCCTTGGTTGTGTAGAGGAGTCTTTGCAAAGTGTCTCTGATAGGTGATATCAGTGTTAGAGGGAAACACAGAAGTGTGGGACTGGTTACGATTTTCAAAAAAAAGTGTAACAGAAATGAAAGCAGTAGAAGTGGGATTTCCAGCATATCAAACCAACAAATTTCAGTGCCTGTCTATCAGAAAGGCAGGTGTAAGCTTGTGCTTTTAATACCTTCCTTTGCAAAAATACAAAACGTTCCATGCTGACATTAGACAGGGAACAGTATTGATCACAATGGGGAATTGCCAAGTAGAATGAAAAGTAGAGATATCCTTAAAAACTTGACAAAAGCCAAGTCAAAGCCAACCTATCCAAAGCCTTCTCCTACCTTTCACATCATTACCTAAATTATGGCTTTTATAAGGCTTTTATAATTCTTCCAATGCAGTACAGACACTCAGAGAGACAAAGAAAAAGCAAAGAAGCATAATTTCAAGAATCAAGTCATTTACGATCTCCTTTAGCATACCCACCATTTATACTCCCCCATTTGGTTAATCCCACAGGCATAGTAACAACCTTAGGCCTCTGTCAGAGGAGTAAACACTAATATCTAATGTATTTATTCTTGCATGGTCCCTGTCCAGCCACCAGACTTGGCTCTGATCTACCCCAATACTCCATCATTTCTTGGGTTTGTGTCTTTCTGAGGAACCTCAATATTCTGGGTTGCTCATGAACTCTCTTTCTTCCTCTAATAGGTTTAAAATTCATTTCTGCTGGTGGCTGTGGTCTATTCTTCCTTCTCCTTTCCTGGCTAGTCTTACTCCTCCTTTTTCTGTCCCTGAACACTCCTGGGAACTATTTAATGGCAAACCTACAGACACACGAAGAGGCACTTTAATTAGTCTGAACAGCTCTAGTCACTTAGCTATGAAGGAGGAAGAGAAGGAAAATATTTCACATGAACAAGTAGTAGCCCTGGTTCACTGCTTGTCTCTCCTCTGAGTGTAAGCCATATTGTGAGTCACATAACTTGGATGTTGATGCCTCTCTTTTCTTCTTCCTCTCTTTGCCACGTCAACATCAATAAAGCTACAAAAGGTACAACTGGCATTTTTGAGAGCTTGGACAACTCATTCAGGTTTAGTGAATATTTTAAGGGTCTATCCACTTTAGTTAGAAGATAATAAGGACTTTTGGGGGGAGCAGATGAATTTTCTTTGTCCAAAAGAAGCTTACATTTGCTAAGCTTCAGGCCTTCTATTTTCTACCTATGCTTTTCAAAAAGGCAAGCACAAACATGTGCATGCAGGGAATTCACCATCCCTAAGGATCTGTCATGAAAGAGATGTTTGTCTCCAGATTAACACTAAACAAAATCAGGAGCTGAGGTAGGCCCACATTCCTCAGCACAGATGCACCTCTTTAGGTTTTCTTTCTTATTTATTGGCCAGAACAATGCACTGCAGAAGAGGCTTCTGGGATTAATGTACTGTACCTTCCCTCAGGGGTGGATCCCAGGGCTTTACTTTCATTCAATTTCTTGGAGGAAAATATGAGAGAAGCCAAATAATGTTCAATGAAATGCTATTCCTGCCATAAAATTGAAAGCAATTTACATTTAAAAAAAAAACTAATTGAGATGATCTTTGTACAAGTGGCTGTGGAAATATGTAGTATAAGTTTCTACCCACTTTGGTTTGGTCCAGCTAACTCCTCAGCTAAGACTCTCCACTAGAGCCTAACCTCTTTGTATGGTATGTTGTGGACTGTATCAGAATACTGTACTATTTGTTCTTCCAAAAATCAGTGTTCCCATTTTTATTGGCCAGCATGTTTCAACATTTGGTTTTGCTCAAGTCCATTGTAAAAATACATATATACTTCAGATATACTTCAGAATATCTTACCACTTTTTTATGGTAAGATACTACACATGACTCCTTTTGTAAGCCTGTCTTATCGCAAGTCATAAAGGTCAATGTTCAAGAGACAAACAAAAGGTGGCAATTTTGCCTTCATTGTCTTCATACATTGTTCCTTTGAGCAGAGGAAGGTTGCAGAGACATGCTGAAGTCAGTTAATGTGCACTGACAGGTCTCTTAGATCGCAGAGGAACAAAATGGGCATGTCTCGAATCTATATCACACATGCACAGTAGCAGTCCTGGCCAGTCCCAGGTTAAAAGACCATAATGGTTTGCTCTCTTGGAGTAGAGCTCTTCTGTAGTACATCATTGGCTGACATAAAAATATATTTTAAAATTGGAGACAGGAGATAAAAACGTAGGTAGGCAGGTAGAAACAGAGAAAAGGAGGGAGAGAAATAGTGGCGTTAGGAAAGGTGACAATCCTGTAAGCGAGATAAATTTTTACATTCATTTTATAAACTCAGTCCCTGCATAAGGTTACAGCATATTGTTTTCCATGCATTCATAATCCTGTACTCTTTGTATACCATCTTCCTGAAATGGACTGTGACCAGGTTTTAGATACTCCGAGGACTCTCCTTTCATTTTCCCAAGCTTGCTAGGGAGACACACGGTTTGCAGGCTCTCTTATCAATAAAGAACTCACCCACACCCATATTTTTAGGTGTGGATTAAAAACTTACTCTTGTTTTTTAACTCACCCTCCTATGAGTGGCCTCATGAGAATCGCTTTTGTTTGTATTATCTTAACTTGGTCTGTCAGGACACCATCTGCATCGTGTAGTTCAGACTGTGAAGAGACAGATACAGAAGTTAGTTTTAAGTTGTTATTTTCACACTTTACAGTGCATCCCTTTCGCTCCATTGACTCATTTGAGATCCAGAGCTACCTGTCACGTTTCTGCACCACAGACTGTCGTACAATGTGCTTATGTTGGGTTAGTTGATTTCAGTCTGTTGTTTCCCAGACTACTTGTTGTCTGCGCTAGGTAGCTGAGAAAAGCACAACATATAAATGTATCTGCAACCCTCTTGAAAACATACTGGGGGGTCACCAATCCAATCAGCTTTTTTTTTTATCCAAGAAGAACATCTCAAAGCATACTGTCAGTACAGGGCAAGCCCTAGCAGTCATAACAATAATGGCTTTATTTCATTCTGCAACTCACAGTGCAGCAATTAATTGTACTTTATTTGTCCTGCTGTTTGTGAAGAATGTCATTAAGATCCTTGGGTTTTTATTCCTCACTCTGAGTACTGTAGAACAAAAAATATTTTCTAAATGCTGCTTGTCTATTGATAGTGTCTGCTGGAAATATGCACCGAGTTATAGGAGATCTGGGATTAAACTTGACAGGAACACTTTTCCCTTTATGATGAGAACAGAACAGATTCCTGAACAAATCATTATGGCTCTGTTTCCAGAAAACATTACAGCAGACCTTTGTTCATGCTACTATCATAAAGGCTTCCACCAGTATTTCTGTTACAATCTTTATTTTCAAGTGTTTTTAACTCAGCCAGAACAATTCACTATGGGCTGAAAGTTGTCATTTCATGGTGTTCATACCATGAAGGAATTTGTTTCACCATAAACTCTGAAAAATAATAGCACAAGCTATTTTGAAGCTGGAAAGCAGGAGTGGTTTCCTACAAGCCTATTATTTAATCTATTGAAAATAAAATCAAAGCAACACTTTCTTTTGTTTTTAAACAAAGATCAGGCATGAGGAAAAATATGAAAGAACTACCACAGATTTAAACATTACTAATACAAAGTAAAATCCCCACCTCACAACAGGTCAACACAGAGAAATCCCTCCTGCCTGGTGGACTTCAGACTTATGTCTTCTGCATTTCCAGTGGGCCATGCTGTCCCACAAACAGCAAAGCAGAAGACATGGGCCCAAGTTCTTAGGTGGTGTGAATTGCTAATTGTAAACTGGTATAAAAGATAGCTTCCCTGGAGCTCAACCAACACCCTGTTACTTAAGGGGTTAACTCATAAAGGAATCAACCATTCATTTGTTGTCCTACAGACACAGCCAGAGCACTGGGAAATGTCATCTGACTGTATGCCTGAAGTCTTGTTACCTGCAAACTCCAATTTCTATTAGCTTCTTTGCAACTTAATGGTGTATTCTTACGTTCCTGTGTCTGCTTCCTTTCCAACAATTCATATTTGTTGTCTACCCTGTACCATTCTCAAAGCAGGACTTTTCTTTTGATGTGTTTATACAGCACCTAACACAACGGAGGGTTAGTCTTACCTGAGTCCTCTGGACTTGACTGTACTACATGTAATAACGGTAGTAACGAATAGCAAAAAGCTCCATTCCTTCACTCATTCACTTCTATGAGAAACGTCTCATCCCTCAAGGCTGGAGTTCTGCCCATGATAAATCCACAAAGTATGAGTTTGAATCCAAACTTTCCATATTGTAGCTCACAAGCTTGGCTCCAGGGTTTTAGGTATGGCCTATCTTTATTACTAAAACATTTCTCTGCCTTCCTCTGAAACATCCTCTCTACACTAAACAAGATTTCCTGGGATAGTGAGTATAATTCCCATTATTGCACATACTTCTTCTGCTTTAATTTTATCTCCAAAAGATATTAAATCTACATTTATTAAATGGAGTTACTTTTCCAGCCTGCAGGCATCAGCCCAGTTTCTTGAAAGATGTAACAATGGGGTTTATGATTAAAACCTTTTTTGGGAAACATGAACAAATGATAACCAGTTGTGATAGTTTTCCACATTTTTATAATATCTAAAAATATGTTCAAATATCCAGAAATGATCTTGTGATTTGATTTATTCACAAGTCCCCTGAAGTGTTTAATAAGTACAATATGGTACAACTAAAATCATGCTTATTACTGCTATTAGCTTGGTAATTCTCCAAGATGAAATCATACTTTTCAGGTTATAAATATACATTTTTATTGTTGATTTTATGCTGCATTTTGAAATATTGCTTCTCTGCTTTCATATTTTCAGTGCTGTATTACAGTACTATAAATCAGCCCAGCAGTAAAGGAATTCTAATTGGTATCAGGTGATTTTTTTTAAAATAGGGAAAAAGTTAAACTTATATCCTTTCAAATGAAGATAAATTCTCCTGAAGCTCTTAAAAAAAAAGTCAGATGTGTCCAGAATGTGTCTGATTTATCTTTTTGAAAGACTAATCATATAAAAGAATGCACAGTACACATCAAAGTATATGTTTGAGCTCAAAACCACCATAAAAGATACCTCTAGATGTCTAAGTACAGAGAATCCTTTCCCCATTTTTTTTTTGCTTTGTCTATGCTGTTTCCATTTTTTCTACCCACTAACTACACAAACTTGTGCTTCTGTTCTGCTTCCTCTTATCCATATATTTTATTGTCCTTTCAAAAAAATTCAATCATATTACAGCAATATATTCCTAATGTCTCAGCACCTCAGTAAAGCCGATATGATCCTTAAATCATTGATCCTTTCTGTGACGGACCTGCCCAAAGATGCTCTTGATATCCATCTGTACCGTGTCCAATGCAGTAGTCAGTCTAGCAAGCCACAGTCAACCATGTGCCAAGTGCTGGGATTTATCCTGAAAGTAGTGCTCTGTGGGTGAGGAAAACAGCAATAAATTAATAGGCTTGGAGTAAAAAGCCAGAAAACACACACGCTGTATGTAGGATATTTCAAAACAACATTATGGAGCTCCCTTTTCCCCACAATTACAATAATGAATCCTTAGAAAATACTGGTTTTCCAGGAAAAAAAATACAGCAATCATATCAAATACTTCATATTTGATTTCTGAGTGTTGATATGGTAGAGATCAAGACGACAAGTCAAGGGGGACATGAGGTGGAGTTAGGAAGTACAAACAGAGTCCATGTAACGATTCATGGGAGCCATGAGCCTGGCTTGAAGGGCAGATTTGGCTCTCCCATTGGAGCTTCTGCAGTCCCTCCAAAAAGGGAAGTACTTCATGGTTTGTAGAGAGTTCAGAGGGCAGCCTTCCAGGTTTATGCAGGATCTAGTATTTTTTCATCTGAGCATTTGGACAATGTGGCATATTTTCATAGGCCCTTAAATGTTGCTGGTATTTTCCCTTTCCAACCCACAAAGCAGAAATCCCACAATGCATCACCTGAGGTTTCCAAAGGCAAAGAAATATGCAAAAGAAACAGACCTCCTGCTTTCCCAGACACCCCCCACCCTAGGTTAGGCAAGCTCTTCAGCCAAACAGCATTTCAGAGGGAAAGCCATAACATTAGTGGGATTAATTACTCATTATTGTACACCATATGGAGTTACTTTTTTTAATTTTTGAGTGACTGAATTGCTCTGTGCACACTTGAAAATCCTAAACAACAGGAAGTTGACAGAGGAGCTCTGTCATGAAGGCAAGAAGTAAGATTAAAAATGAAATGGATCCAAATAAAAATGTTAAGCAGATATGCAGCAGAAAGGCATCTCAGCAAAGATGAAGCAAGCAAAAGGATATATACATACACACCTTGGACAGCTGCTCAGAGCCAGATGAAAACCAGATGGAGGAAATCAAGAGGAAAACAAGGCTGAACAACGACATATTTGGAAAGATAAAAGGTAGCACAGAAAGTCAACCTTCACTGGCGTACAGAAAGTCTACAGCACTGAAGTGACAAAATACTACATGGCTTGGAGATACAATCTAATGCCAGCAGGATGAAAAGGATAATTTTTTACAACCACTGAGCCTTTGTTCCTTGAAGGAGAGTGGAGTCGACGCTTTGGGGTGCCTCTGTGGTGAACAGAAATATGTGCTTGGTGTAGAAAATCAGGTGATGGTGGTAAGGCTCTTGGTATTTCTGTGGTGCTTAGGCAGTTCACAAATAATCTTTGCATTGTTTAATGTTTTAATTGCACAGAAAACCAGGTGTGAACTGGCTTTCTTTTCCCTCTTTCCCTTGCACATTGAAGGTCTTCTCCTCCAAGGGAATGTCTCTCACCACCTTTCCAATTCATTTTCCAGACAAGGTTAAGTCTGCTACTTCTTTTTGCACACTGTAACACTTCCTACTTATCTTTGGGCTTTCTCTTTCTTCCCCATCACGCTTCTGGAGCAGTAATGTGTCTCCAAGAGTAAAACCAAGGTGAAGTCCAACACGGAAGGTGCGTGCAACACTTCGTCCTCTATTCTCAGGCTCCAAAACACACATCCTTCTTCAAGAGCACCACCCCCAGCATCCTGCTCCTCAACATGACATTTGTCTTTGCAAACTTGGTGTTCACTGTTGTAACTTCCATGATTTCATGAATGACTCCCTGGGGTTACTGAAAGGAGAAATGTGCCCAATATTTAATATTAAATACTGGGTTAATTCCACTGACAGAGCTGTGCATGAGGTAAAGTTAGTCATGTAGTAGACGAACATGTAACTTACATGTTGCATGTGTGGGCTAGACTGGTTTTGTCTCATCTACTGTTAGCCATCTTGTCTACACTAGCACATCTTAGGGTGTGATGAAAGATCCTCTCTTCTTCTCTGTATAGCATAAAAGAGTGTTACTGACTAGTTTAGACTAGATATCTAGCTTTTATATAATTGATACTTTATGATGTGAATCTACATTCCAGGGCAGACACCAACACTTAAGAAAAGTCATCACAGAAATCATAATGATATTCACATAAAATGTTCAGGGGACCATAATGGGTAATTCCTCTTTCTTAGTTTCAGGAAACCTCCCCAGTATCTAGAGACCAGGAAAGATCTGAAAAAAATAAATATAACCACAATAATAGTGACTGAATACACCAGCTTCTTGAAAAACTTCAAACCAGTCCAAGCAAGGAAGAGGCCAGTACAATGGTTAAAAGCAATGAGTGCAAGATGCTGACTCAGCAACCACAGCTGTGTGTGGGAAAGGACTGCTCTGGCAGGGAGTGGTTGAGTGCCACTGAGGGCAGGCTGGGATGGGAGGAGAGGAGATGGGCTTCTTTCTTCCTTCAAAGCTCCATCCTGTATGGTCAGGGTGTTGCAGCAGCAGCAGGACTGTGTCAGTGGGCAGTGAGGAGAGCAAGGCGGAAAGCCAGATCCATGGCACTAGCAGGCAGGAGCAGTTCTCTCCTCTCTCAAAGACTTCCTTCCACCAGCACAAAATCTCATAATGTAGCAATTTTGAATTAGAAAACACAAGATGTGGGGATTTCTTCTGGAATTAGAGACATGGAAAAAGGATTGCAGCCAGTGACTAGGCAAGCAGACAAGCTTACCCTTAGCTCACCTGGGTTCCACTCCAGTGCCTCCTGAGGATGGGGATCTCAATGGACAGGCTTTTGGCAGCACATAACTGCATTCCCAGCAGAACTGGGCAGTCACAGAGCATCTCTACCCGTAGCTGTTTACTGGATGTTGTAAGAGCATTTACTTATTTTGGATGTTTATAAACTCTTGTTGGAACACACAAGGCCTATATGGATTCATCTAAATCCTGATCCTTTTGATCTGGAAAACCTTCAGTAATTGAAAAAAATCTATTTCATCTCTTGCTTCAGAACATCATGTATAGTTTATAACCTAGGAACCCATGGCTCAGATTTAATGGTAATCATATAACATCTGTTTAATTTTAAAATTTATATGGAGGCTTTTTTGGAAATCCCTTGGAGTTTTTCAACTTTCTGTCTTCTCTATGCACACAGAGGATGTAGAAAATTAATTTCCTGTGTAAAAATACAAGATGACAGAAGGTCCAAGGTTAAACCTATTTACAAAGAAAATCACTGCCAGTGTTTAGAAAATTCTGTTTTTATTTGAAATATTTGGAGGTGTACCTGGCTTCCCATGTCCTCATGGTATTTAAGCATACAAGGCTTTCTGTTCAATAAACTGTAGTGAAAAACCTCCTCTGTATTGATTTTTCCCTGATGAATTGTGAACTGTCTATTCATATGGTGATCCATTTATTTTAATAAAGAGGAGAAACCTGTAGGAGTTTCTTATTTTCCCACCCCTCTGGCCTCTTGTGAAAGGACTCAGCCTGCTGCAGAGGCCAGCATTCAATTTAGAGATGAAACCAGATGCCACTGGCTAACATCTACTTGGTTACTTTACAGCAGAGTTAGTTTACAGCAGGGTAGGAGTGGGACTCTCCTTTCCTTATGCAAAATGAAAGGTGAAGAAACACAAAACCCGGTTGTGGCAGAGACCATAGCAAGGGTCTCAGTGCCAGGCAAGCACTGACCTCCATTTCTTCCATTTCTACTGATTCACTGAAGTAAATTAGGACAGAAGTATTTGATACTTTAGAAGGCAAGATAATCCAGCCCACTGTTGAAGGAGATCATGAAGTCATCAGTTCTGTCGCATTTGGTGGTGGAAGCCATTATTTATTCTTTCATGTGGAACAGATTTTTTTATCCCATTGCACAGTGTCCGGACTGCTAGCTTGCAGTCATTGCTTCACCACAGAGACTGATGCCTTCAGTCCCCATCTCAGAAAAGAGAGGAAGGGCTGAAGAGAAATCCCTTTTACTTGCAAAAGCAACTGGATGGCAATGGGGAGGAGCAACTCAGCTCTTGAATCAGAGAAGAGGTATGTGGGAATTGGTACTTAGGCATCTGACGAACATTGACTGTCAGGATGCTAGGGCTCCTGTGACCCACTGATTGGGATCTCCTCATCATCCTACCCTCCTTCAACCACCAGACTTGGAGCTCCCAAACCTTCTGCACTAACCCAGGAGGATGAAGGCCTCCGGCAACCCAATTCTAAGAGGAACACCTGGACCTTAGACTACTAACACCTGGTGAGAAAGCCTGGAAAAGCTGAGGTCTGTATCCACTAAGCAAAAAGAAAGCCAAGATGCAGCAGCAAACATTTCGTGCTCCAGAGTTTGTCCGTGCCCCATCTAGAGTGAGTGGTTCCTCTATTTCAGGACACTTAAGGAGATTCTGAAGTCAAGTGCTCTCTTTGATTCTGTATATTTCCTGTTTTTCTTTGTTTTTTTCTTCTTTCAAAACAAGAAGTTTTCACCTTAGGTCAGACTAGAAAGGCTTTTAGAAGGTCTAAATTTCCTATAGGACTGTTTAAAATATCTCTATTGGAAATTATATGACTGCTGTTGTTGAAATCTGCAATATTGAAACCTGCAAATAACCTGGAAAGTGCTTTACCAAAGTATGGGTTAGGTTTGTATTAGGCATTGGCTACAGCTTTGCTCCTCCAGTGACTTCCTAAAGGTCAAGGCTCCAGTACTGTCATTTCTTATCATCAACTTCTTTTTCAAACACTCTTAATTTTCAGGCTGCTTTTTCACTAATCTGCACTTTCATCCTGAGCCTTGGGAGTTAAACTGTGTCCTTTCTACCTGAGGCTCACTCAACAGCCTCTGAGTGTGGTATAGTAAGGTCATCAGGTACCAAAACAATAACACGTTGGAGTCAAATATCCCTGCAGTAAAACCACTGAAGTTTCATTGCTCCCAATTATGCAGAGGTTAACAAGTACATGACTCTGCTGACTAAGTCCAAGACTGAATACAATTCAATTCAGTCAAGCATCACTGTGCTGTCCAGGTGCCAAAAAAAGAGTAAAAGCTTATTTTTATCAATAAAATAAGTTCATACTACTTAATATGACTAAAGCCTCTTGAGCTAGTTTTACAGTACCTTTTTCTGAGCAGAACCACACTTTAACATGAAATTATTCTAAGTTGTTGGTTGCTTGATCTTCTTTTCTTTACCGTGTTGGGGAACACCTAAGGATCTAATAAAGGACCTTGTAGCATTAGGCACTATACTATACATAATGCAAATTAACTGTTGAGGGTCTAAAGAAAATGTTACACCAAGGCAAGCTGGCCAAAGGTAAGATTGGCTGCTTTTTCTCTTCCCAATATGATTTCCCCTTCTTGCAAACTCTGGGAACATGCTTACCAATTCAGGTTATTACTGACCGCAATAAATCATCTCAGTCCCTGCTATGGTCTGGAAAAGAGAAGCAGTAAAATGCTCCACAAAATCAATTGTATTTGGATTATCTGAATCTTTATACAGAGCAGTTCATCCACAGGCGAGGACAAGACAAGTATAAACACTGGAAAAGGTTTTCCTGCCGCAGAAAAAAAGAGATGTCAGTGTAGTTTAAGCTGCGGACTGAGTGATGAAGGTAATCCAAGAAGACTAACTATCCACTAACAGAAGGACAGGGCAGACGAGTTAAACATTTGTATTTAGACACTTTTCTTCTCATTCCATTAACACTCTTTATCAGCCTGAAGAATCTCGTTATATGTCTCTAAAATTACTCAATGAAACAGCTCCTTTCTTAACTGAAAAATGCTCTGGCATTCATTGAGCAGAACAACAGACAGGCCACCTGCTTCACAGAACATTATTACTTGCTGGTTTGCCCTGTGGCATGAGCAGTTTTAAAGAAATATTAGGATCTGCCATGAAAAGAATGAAAGAAAATATAAAGTTTCCTTCATTGTTGTTGTAGAACAGATAATTAGAGGAAAATGTTGAAGTATTGTGTGGTTTCTCATCTGGATATTATTAGATCATATTTTTTTAATCATGTACAGTACCATACAGATTGCTGATTGCCACTGTTTTTCTTATACACGTCTTTCTATTAAGTATAAAATACAGTGCAATTTGTTTTCATCTATCATATCAACAACTAGAAAACACTTTCCCAGATGATTTTAGTATGTAGTTGGAATGGCTGTAAAATAAAACAATAATTTGCTGTTTTATGTGTTCAAGGAAGTTTTAGGTCATGTACCGTATTATATTACTAAGTTATAATAAGTAGAAAATGTAACAATCACCTAGACAGAGAGAACAGCAAAACTGCACTTAAAGATGAACCTCAAAATGATCTAAAATTAAATCTCCTTTGAGAAATCCACAAGGATTTAGAGATAAAATAATGATAAGAGATAGGATCTTGGTAGCATCTTATGAAAAGCTGGACCTGTTAAAAAGCACAAAAAATCTGGATTGTGATTTTCTGCATGTCGGTAATACAAAAAGGACTATAAAAGACTCCAACGATCCATCACTACTTTTACTTTCTTTTTTTTTTTTCTCATTTCTATGTGCGTCAATGTCCTATTCAAATGCCTGGACCAACACCCCACACCCAACAGATGTTTAAAATTTTCCAGGGTCTAAAGGCCAGCCTAGGTGCTCCTAAGTCTCCAGATGATCCCTCCCAACCTGGAGCTGAAGCAGGAGAAGATCACGTTCTGTTCTACTTCTTCACAATAACTCTGAAATCACTTAAAGTTTAGAGAATAATGGAAAAGTATTGCAAGAATATACCGCGGATACAAAACATTCTCAATTCAAAACTCTCTGTGGTAATAGCACAAGGAAAGGCTCCCCAGGAATTTAATTTTTTTTTTTCCCAGTTTACTGGGCCCCTTTAAAAAGGTATATCATATTCTCTGCTCAGTTTCATATTTTGCAATCTGCATGAATCACGTGATGTGCAGCTTCTACTATGCCACTTGTTGTGAGGGTTCATTGTAGACTCTCTAATGAGCCTGCCATACTACTTCAGCATGCACAGCACCATCTTCTCAATCATGCCTTTCAAGAGATTAAGATTCAGTGATGCAATACAGCCCATGACACAAAGCCTCTTTTCAAACATAAAAGAGCCAATTGTTTTTACAACCTCCAAGCATGAACAATCCTTGCTTCACATGTCCATGCAATAAGTGGCCTAAAAGTTTCATATCCTCCTTGCAATATGGAACTTGACCCTTGAAAATCCCTCATGACAATTCAACTAGTAGAACGGAAATCTTTTCCCAATACCCTAAGGATGCTGGCAAAATATTTGTACTATTTCCATGTATACACACTCCATTACACCGTCCTCCTTGCATATTACACAAACTAACAATATTTTTGAAGCTATGTATCCTCCTGTTTGCTCTGACCATAAATTATCTCAGCTGCCTCCAGACTCCTCAGATTAAATTCTTTACTCCCAGCTCCCTCTGGCAAGAGCTACATTTCAGAGTGTAGCTGAAACCTCTCTGCTTAGGCCAACACCCACTGCACGACCAAAAGTGTCGGGACATGGCAGACACAAAGAAACTGACCTTCATGAGCACTGGGAAGTGCTCAAAGCTTTCTGCCTCCCAACAATTGTAGGTTGCACTTTTGCAGCATGGAGCTGATAGCTGGTGAAGCACCAGGACACAAGACTAGGCCTGGGGCAGAAGGCACATCTGTGCAGTGAGTTTGATCTAACAGATCAATAAGTGTCTCAATGCCATGGTCCAGTCACCTGTGCTCCTTTAGCGGCCAATGGAGAAAGAGACACCTCTGCAGGATGAACTACCCCTAGGCTTTCAGTGCCTGTTTTGGAAAGGCAGTGAATCAACCCAGGGGTGCCTGCCTCAAACCAGTGACAGTAGCAGATGCGGTGGCAAGGACTAGACAAGTCCCCCCTTTCCCCTGCCCACGGTCCCTGAGTACAGCATGGGGATAAAGTCCCTCCTCGTCCCTGGTTCAAGTAGTCATTAATGCCCTGCAGACTGTGATGCTCCCGGTTGCTGTGGCAATAGGGCCATCATGTATGTGACTGTTTGCCACCCCTTAGTAGTTTTGCATCAGTGGAAGGAAACTGCTATTTGGACAGTGCAGCCCACAAAAATAGTACAGGCCCAGAGAATAGTAAGAATTATGCTAAAAGCATCGGACTGAATCAAAGCTAAATACTGTTAAACTTGACTGTTAGTTACAGTGCAATATCTGTGATAAACACCCCTTCAAACTCTTCTTGACATTAGGCTGGTAATACAGAACTGCCCAGCTGGCTCAAATCCACTGGCCATCTAACCCCATGTCCTCTCTCTCGAGGTGGCTGGCATCAGGTATTTCACTGTAAGATGGAAGATTCACTCTTCTCCATGTTTCAGACTTCACCTGAGTCATTGCGAGTCCTAAAACTGTATTTTCAAATACATCTAGTAAGAGGCGAGTAAGAAGAATGCAAACAAAAGTGTCAACTTCATTATGCTTTTTTTAAGCAAAAAATAGAAAAAGTTGCAATCTGAGTGGAGAAATTCCTATTACTTCCAGTATAAAAAAGGCAAGTAAATAAAAAGGTAACATAACCTTTTCCACATTTTTAACACACATCTTTTGAAAACAATATCCAGTAGCATTTCACAGTCTTCGCCATTATTTGCTATGACATTTGTCTCATGAATTAATTTTTCTGCAAGATTTGTTTTTCCTTAGCAAGTGTATCAGACCACTGTATATTGCAGCCATGCAACAACCCGCAAGCACTTTGGTGGTCCATACAGGCTCCATTTTATGGCTTGTTCAATCTCCATTATTTATCCATAAACATCTTGTCTTTCAGCAGGCAAATTCAGGTAAATATACAGATGTCTGACATGCTCTCTGGTATTTGGTCAATTCCTTTTATATTCCAGGAAATCAAAGTCAGAAGTTTACAGGACCTGCAACATTCAGGGCAATATTATTTGAAAGTTTGGAGTGCTGCATAAAGATCTTACCATTTTTTTCTCCCCAGATTTTTGTGTTCTTTTTTTCAGTTCTACATGGAGAATCAAAACTAACCAAACCTTCTGAACACAGAGATCAATGTGAAAAAGATGCATAACCGGTTAGAAACATTTTCACTGAGTAAGTGAGTTATCAGTGGTTCTCCTCTCAGCTGTAACACACCTGTAGCAACTGTGTCATGTCGTCACTACTCAGTATTTTCACTAAGTATTTGGAGCAGATAGCATTCTTATTTAATTCATAAACAATAAAAAGTTGAATAAGACAGTTCATCAAAGGACAAGATGAGAATTCAAAGTGATCTTGAGAAGCTAGAGGACAGCTCTGAAATAAATAAACTGGAGTTCAACCAGAAGAGATGCAAGTCTCTCAGGGAAGAATAATCATCTGCATCGAAAGATGATGGGGTGGCCCTGTTGGAGGTGGTCTGAAGGTTACACCAGCACACAAGCTATGCAGAAGTCAAAAAAAGCTAGTTGCAGGAAAAAAAAAAAATCCAATTGCCCTACCAAAATGGCTAAGCAAGAATGTAATCTAGTGGAAACATAAATTAATTCTCCTATTCCACTTGGCTCTGGTAAATCTCCAGCTCAAGAAAGGTTTGGCCATGCTTCAAGGAGTCATGGGAATGATTAGAAAAACATGATCTTAAGGCAAAGACTAAAGTACTTTATTATTTAGATTGGAGAAGGGAAGATCAAGGAGAGACAGTAGTAACAAGTCCTCAGCTACATTGAGGGTGCCAGCAAACAGGAAGAAAATAAGCTTTTTCTGGTGTCCTCAGCAAGAAAGAGTGAGGTTAAATTTTAGAAAAACCTTTTTAATGTCAATGTCAGAAAAACGGTGGAAGGCCTTGCCTGAGCAGAATGTGTTATCTCCCACAAGGGAGCTCGCTAAGGATGGACTAGACACCTGACTGCCAAAACAAGATGCTAGCACAGCTAGTGCTGCGCTGCGGCATGGGGAGGGACTAGGTGGTCCCTTTGAGCTCTGCTGACCTCACAGTTCCACATGGAATCAATGTCCCATTCCCAGTGACAGCTGAAGTGATATACATGCTTCAGTGGATGTTCCCATCCACCCCGCAATCCCTAATTTCAGAGGACAGAGTATTCCTCCCCAGCCACCCCACTGGCCCTGAAGGCATGCCCGTGTTTGCAGAGTGCTGCAGACCATGTCAGGATTACATCAGGCATGCTGCAGGCCAAGCAGGAGTGGGGAGCTGGCTCTGCACCTGCTCCAGCACATCCCATCAACCCCAGCCCAGTAGTTCCCATTCCCAGAACCAAGCTGCCTCAGCTCAGCATATGCCTGCAAAATAAATTGTCAAAGTAGGTGAGAAAAGCACTGGAGCAGAGGCGAGAGATGGGGAGACAGTGCCAGCTGCAACAGAAACCATGAGGAGACGCAGCTGCTTATCAGGTGGTACCTCAGAAGTTAACTGAGTGGTGCCTTCAGCCGCTTCTCTCATCTGCAGCCTCCGTGCCAGCTAACCCATTTGGAAGGAGCCTTGCTCCTGCATTGTTTTTCACTGCCTTGTTGTCCTCTCCCCTGCCTCACACCTTCCACTCCACCTGCATTCACACTCTTTACTCTTTCCCTCTGTTACTAGCCAAGGGACATGGAAATCTGCCTTCTCAGGGCTTTTTTTTTCACTGCTCGGTTGTTTTAACATAAACCCACAGCTCCTCTAGTTAGTGGATGCTAGCTTTTCAAACTGTAATATAATGTGCCATAAACGACATTCCATGCCATAAAATGTTGCAGAAAGATATACTTTTACTCCTAAAAGCAGTGGCTGGATTCTGCTGAATTGAATTTAGTGGAGATTCAATCAGAACTGAGACGAAACAAAGGAAAAAAATTCCAGGTTCACTGCAGAGTTCACTTGCATTTTTTCCTGTCCCCAACAATAAGAGGATTACCTTAAACCAAGAGCATCAGTGTCAATGAGAACCAGAAAAACTTAATACGTAGAAAGGCAAGGAGATCAAAGCTTAGCACCTGGAGAATACCACATGCTCTGGATTAATAAAACAATACACTCCGTTACATAAATCTTGAGCAAGGTTATTCGTGGACACACATACAAAAAAGAAATTACTGTAGGGTTCAGATAACTGATATTTAATACTGGTGCTCTCTCTATCAGAGAATACACTCTCACATTATAGGGGTGTTGACACAGAGCAGTGAGACATTATTTTGTTTTAAACACTTTCAGTCTAAACTTGACATTACAGTTTTTGGACCTGGATTCTGCACATCTGCAAGCCAGCGGAAATACCAAAATCTTGCATGCTCCTTTGATTGTTACATTTAAGGTATCATATATGCTACCAGCTCAGCTGCTGCAAGGCATTAAAGTCCATTACTCCAAGCTTGTAAAGTACTTTGGAAATACTATAGACAAGGATTAGAGAAGATGAGTATTCCACATGGCTTCAGAAGGGATGATAAACAGAGGGTAAATGCACTGTAGTTAAAGTGATATATTGACTACATGTGGGGAGCAATAGCATGAGATCCCTTCTGATGAATATTTTGTCGAGTGGTTTTGAAACTATGCTTTTATCAAGCCATTATTTCTAAGAACAGCTCTGTTTACAGTGCCTTTAGCCTACAGACTACTGACAGGCTGGAAAACAGCACACCAGAGGAGTCTGATCTTGTAACACAGCTTAACTTGGGACCTGTGTGCTAGTATAATTTGGGAGAGGTTGGAAGAGAGAAGAGGTAGAAAGTGTGCAGTCCAAATACAGTTATTAGTTTCACAAAGAAATATTCTAATCAGCATAAAACCACTATTTGTATATTTGTATATTATCTTCAATGATAAAGTGTTCTAGTTTGATTTCTCACACAAGGAGTCAAATTCTCTTTCAGATGTGAAAGTAGCATCCCAGCTCTAGGTATGTGACATTGCGACCTAGAGATGCAAGAGAATCACCCACCTGAGTAGCATGACCACTGCAGGAAAAAAGCAGCTCTTTAATGTAGGGAAACATCACCCCAAAAAAATCCAGGACAGGAAAGGAAGAAGAATAAGGGTCCCTCTACCTGGCACACTGAAGTATCCAAAGTCACCTGAGAGAGCTGCCATCCTGCAAGCAGTATAGCTATGCTAGCAAGTCTTCTCCCTTCATTGTGTCAGGTTCAAGCTTCACACACTATTTAGGGCCTCTGACAATCTTCTGAGTATCTATGGATGGGTCACTGAAAGCCAGCAAGTCCTCATGTTACAATCAGGCATGGTGCCCACACAACTGCCACTGAGGAAAGAAAGTCTTTTATGAGTTTGAGATCCAGTTCACAGAGGGTCATAAAGGCTGAGAATATGTTGGTGCAGAATCTTCACAAGATGGCATAGACAAGTTCTGACCAAACTTGTTCCCAAGCACTGGCGAAAAATCCAATCAATAAATCATTTAAATGTGAATCTAAGCAAACTGTTTTGGTGACGAAGCAAGCTGTTAAGTCACTGTTTGCCTCTTCCCATGCTCTTTAGTACTTTGTTATTTTAGCACCTGCAAACTGAGTCATGGTTTACCATTATTAATTGAACACAAGAGACTTGGGAAGACATTAAGCAGAGGTTAAACTAGATGACCTCCTGACATCTCTCCCTATCTGGGTTTTCCTGTCATCCTGTGGTCTTAGTATAAGTTATTTCTATTAAAATGAGACAGAGACTTTGTAGGACAGAAGGAAGAAAATTGTTGTTGGCATCTGATTCGGCAATAAAAATGTTTGAGCTGAAATTAGAGATCAAAAGGACTCACAGAAGAGGTCAGAGTTGGCAAACAGAAAAGAAGAGGGCAAGTGACAAGCATGTGAAGGACTTTGGCCACAGGGACCCTACAAAACAGGACTCATGTCATGGATGAGCAAGTATGGATGCTCAAGTATGCCTATGCTAGAGATACAGTGCAGCCAAGAGAATACTAGAGCTGCTGAGCACAACATGGGCACTCCACCCTCATGTGACCCCAACACCGCCTTGTTACTTAGGCTGGGCCTGGGTCTGCTTCTGGGCCCACACCAAACTCCATCTCCTTTTGCTGCCAGCCAGCACTCCTCACCAGGAAATGGGCTGGGTTTTACTATTAGTCCTCTAATTTTGAGTGGCAACTGAGAAATGGAGCAAGGCTTTTGATCTGCTTAGTGATATAATTTACAGCTTGGCATTTGCAACAGGAATCTCCCATCAGCAGGTTCCTCCCCAGGCTCTGTCGTAATCTTGCTTCATTGCCCAGACTGCTCTTGGACTCAGTTTACCCCTATTTAAAATGCATTTTATATAGGACTATGAATCCAGATGGACATAGTGAGACTTAATTAATGTCATTCACACTGCCGAACTCTTCAAATGAAAAATCTGGAGCAGCTGTAAATTAAAGGTACAATAACAAATAGCTTCACGATCTTTAGATAGTTTCTCTTCAGCAGACCTGCAGGGAAAATGTAGGAATGATAATAAATACATCATAAACATTAAAGAGCCATAAAATAGCCACATATAGATTCAATAAAACCTAATATAGAAATAATTCAAGCTGGGCTGAAAAGAAAATACCTCCCACTCCTGAGAGCTTTTGCAGTACCTCGGGATCCCAGGAAACGCGGTTGATATCGCAGCTGTGCTGAGTGTTTATTGAGACTGTCGCTTTCTTTGAAGGTCATTCTGCCATGATATTTTCAAAAGCCTTTTGAGTAGTCATGTATCAAACTTAATTTTCTTTTGTAACTGAAATAGTCCACTGGAATTCTTTGACATTACCAACTCTGTTTTGAGACCAAAAACCAACATATCTCAGAGAAATAGAGATTGCACTATTTAGAGCTGAAACGACACTGACAAAACACTTTTTCCCCTCTTTAAATTATGTTTGCTATGGTTACAACTTCAAAATCTCAAAGGTTCACTTAAGCTTTGTGATGAGTATGTTTTATGGCAAAAAGGTTCCAAGCCAGGAAGCTCCAAATGTCAGAAGGGTCCCAGTTTAGCATTCTGATAGTAATGTAAAAATATGCCTTTTACTAAAAGTTATTTTTCTCAATCACAACAACAAGGAGGCTGAAGAGATACACAGGTCAGAATGACTTTCTCATAAGCCCTTGATAGATTTATAATCATGTGCAAAGTTTCTCCATGGAGGGATTTTGCTGAGTATGTTTGCCCCGTTTTCAGCCTCTGCCAAGATGCACTGTGTGCAGTTCAGGAGAAGTGGGGACGCAGGCGGTTCCCAGGTTGCCCCCATACTGGAGGCACTGGGGGTCCAGGCAATCTCCTCTGCAGAGACTGGAGGAGCTCTGGGCTGCTCTTGGTTTACTGGGACTGCTACAGTTCTGAGGCACCTTTCTCCTACCAGGGTGCTGGTGAGTGCAGACTGACACTGGGAGCAAGAAGGCGTGCGATCAAGGTCGCTTTTCTATGTCCACCACCTTCCCCGTCTTATGGCAGGGGCAAAAGCAGAGTCCTTTCCATTCCTCCCACCAAATGACCTGCACAAAGCACAGGCCACTGATACCCTCAGTAGTCTCCTTAACCGTGCATGGTTCAGACATAATCATCTCCAACTGTCGTTCACATGAATCTTAGTGGTTTAAAAGTATTTATGGCATGGGTGAGATTCTTTTCTTATTTCCACAAAGGAAATCAAAGATATTTCTAAGCATTGCTATTCAGATGAAATAGACTTCCCAGTTGTCAACAGCTGTCTCCTGAATTAGTTTAGACCTACCACCCTGTCAAAGGTCACAATCTTATGGATGCTGTGTGACAGAGGAGGCTACAAATCTTAAAGCTTTGCTTTTATTTTATGTAAAGCTAAATAATGTGGTGGCCATTTTAGAAACATGTACAAAAATCTCAAGTGAACTTCCTCAAGTATCAGTTGAGGTGTTTGGGGTGAAATTTACACAGAGCTTTAATTTATTATGCCAGAGAAAGAAAGCAACTAAGGTATAGAAGAATGTAATCCTTCTTTAAATATTATTCCTGGGAATACTTTTATCACCAAATGTTCAGCTTCAAATTGAATTATATATTTTCATCACAGGTCCACATTCCTGGGGGTTGGTTCTAAAATGAAATTGTTTATACAGACAAAAAATAGTTGAATTTATAGCATGGCAGGGAAAAAAAAAAAAAAAAAGAAGATATTTTGTTTCTGACTTTTCTCCCCTTAAGTCCCCTAAGCCAGCCTCCCATAGCTGGCACATAAAGCCCTTCTCACTGTGATGCATTAAGGGTAGTCCATGCAATGCCAGGAAGCTGGTCCTGGCAGGCATGGCATACAGCGTAGCTTCTCCTGAAAATTAAAATAAACTAGACGAGGTCTGCTTGAGGCATACACCAGTTTACACCATCATTGTTACAGGCAGCACGTGAGGGAGAGGACTCCCAGCTGGATCACAAACTTCTCCCAAAATGTTTGCTATCTATCTCATTTATCTCTCCCTGCCCTTGCCTCCCTACATGCAAAAGATGGGTAGCAGAAAGAAGGTGTTACAGGGGATAAATGGAAAGATGTGCTTGCAAAATGAGATTTAGATGCTTGCACGGAGCAGTCTACTGGAGGCCAAAGAGCTTGAGGCTCCACATGTGAGTGGTCAGAAAAAGCACTTGAGCTGTGCTGGGGAGCAGCTGTGGCAAACAACTGCTCCTGACTCCAGCCTTAGTGCCAGTGGATGGAGCACACAAAGCAGCTGGAAAAGCTAGCCATATTTTATTGATAGTTCAAGAGAGAGCCTCGATTTCAGCTATAAAAGTACTGTTGCTTCATGAGCAACATGGCTAGAAACCTCATTTCTTTCAAAAGCTGAGCAGTGCCTGAGACAGCCCCTCCTGGAGCACCAGAAGCATTTCCGAGGATTTTTTCTTACCTGAGCTAGGGCGCTGAGTGTTTAGACAATGCTCAGGCATGGTTCCTATGAAAATGCCGTTTATTTTGCCGTTTCCAGCAAGTCCAGGTGTTCACTGTGGTCGTATACTGCAGCTAAGGCTTTGTTCCAGCCCACAGTTCTGCTGGCTTCCATTAGGCAACACTCGATTTGAGCCAAGTCTTCTGCATGTTTTAACAACGCGCAGGTTTAACAGAGGGGGTTTATGGTAGGCTGTGAGTGCTGTGAACTTGAGTACATTAGAAACAAAAATAGAACTGAACCGAAACTCCAGATTTGATCCAAACCTCACAGCAGGAGCCTTTCCATGTAACAGTCTGGGGGAAAAAAAAAAAACCCAACAACTTAGTTATACACACTTCTGAACTTTCAAAATGCTCATTAAAAAACCTGAATCCAGAACTTTGCCGCTTGCATCCATGTCTAATGAGACAAAGTCTGGACTTGAATTGAAGCACATTAAAGAGCACAACACTGAACCATTACTCACACTGATTTCCTTAGACAGTTTGTAGGATTGTGATGCAGGAAATTCACTATAATTTGTTCAGTGATTTTTGTCCACCCAGCAAAATAGAGCTTATGAGCCATTTCTGTAAAAAAAAATACTAGCTTCTTTTTTGGATAGGTTGATGGCTGAAGAGGGGGGGAAAAAGAGCTTTTCTTCCAGTAAACCTTTTTAAGATCGTTTTTAAGCAGCGTCAGGAGAAGTACGCAACACAGAGTGTTCACTGGTAAGCAGAGTATTCAAAAAAAAAGAAAATATTTGCAAGACACAGTATAATGAGACTATTGCATAATTCAACTACAAACTTATTATTCCCAAGGTATTCTAATATCACATAAAGCCATGTATATAAATGAGTTTTGAATGCTGAGGTTCTGCAAAACTGTCAGCTAATTATCAAATCTAACAATTTTTTTTTGCACTGAAAGTCAGTAAACTTGGAGTTCAACAAATCTGAAACAGAACTACAAATAACTTTATGGCTGTTTTAAATTGTGCGAGTATATATGTGTGTATAAAGAAATACTTAGGAAACTGCATTAGTCATCATTTCTGATGTAGTGAGTTATATGTACATGTGCCTTTGTTTACTTTGCCAGAAGAAAGCAAGCAAGTAAAGTATGGGAGAATGTAATCCTTCTTTAAATATTATTCCTGGGAGTATTTTTATCACCAAATATTCAGCTTCAAATTGAATTATATATTTTCATCACAGGTCCACATTCCTGGGGGTTGGTTCTAAAATGAAATTGTTTATACAGACAAAAAATAGTTGATTTTATAACATGGCAGAGAAAGATTCAGGGTTGTGTTTCAGACTTTTCTCCCCATGACTGCCCTGAGTCAACCTTTTACAGCCTGTATATAATGTGTTATGCAGTGTGGTGCAAATGTAGAGCAGCACATGCATTGCATATCACATAGAAGCACAGAATTCATTTCCTTTTTATGAATAAATGATGTTTTGTATAGTGTGGATCTTATGACTACAGTGCATCTCAGTCTGAAATTTGCGGGGAACTTCAACTGAATTTCAGAGAAAATATCAAATGTCTATCCTAGACATCCTTACAAATCAGTGCTGTGGTGTCAAAAAAATCTGCATCTTCAAAACAGAAACTCTTTGCTGTCCCTCTCCTCTGTCCGTTTGCTGTGTTCCTCTGCAACTGTTCTGCTCTATTAGGAGGACCACTCAACACTGCACAGATCACTTTGAAAGTCAATACAAAGTCTAAATCTGGATGTATCAGACAAGTCCTGCTACAGAGGATTCAAAAAGTGAATCCTCTGAATTACCACTGAAAGATCATTTCGTTTGAATTCCCGCTGTTACAGCTGAGCCCTTTGCATATGTCACCCTGTTTCCCACAGATTACCCTGTTTGGGTTCCCTCTCCCAAAAAGTACCTGCCCCCTGCCTCATTAGCTTCACTGCAGGCAGGGCTCAGTCTGAAACCTGCCACCAAGTACCACAGTAGGAGTCTCACTGAGAAAAGAGTGTCATTATCTCTTTGCACAGATCTCAGCGTTTTTACAGTCTCATCCCAACAGCATCCTGTGGCCAAAGGGACACTCGAGCCAGCATAAACTTCATGTATGCATCAGTTGGCAAGCAGACAGCTCAGTGCCATCAGCAGTCAAGAAGAGTCTCAGGTACCAGTTCTTCCTCTCCATTTCCATGCCTCTCTGCATGGAGTGTGGGCAGGGCCTTACTAGACAGTGATCTGGAGACAGCTCTACAGGAAACATCCACAGTGTTTGCAGTGTGAGTTTGCTGGAGGAGAGGGGAGAGTTCTTCAGTGGTCCTTGAAAGACAGTTGAATTATACCTCGGTGGTGCTACATGGTTTTGCATAGGGACAGCCAAGAGAGAGAGGGTAAGTGAAGTAAAACAGAGCAAGGGAAGGGGTGTAGCAGGTGTGCATACCTGTTAAGAGGACAATCTGTGTTGAAGCCCCTTCACCCATGACCTATGCAGTTCCAGTTTGAACTAGGTTTGTTGCGATTCCCTGGACCAAGTGTATCAAGTACTTGCATGGTTTGCAGCTGCCCAGAGGACCAGACGTTTGGTCTGGCCCTGCTTCCCTAACACGGGATTGTTGAGTTCATGGAGCTGAGCTTTGGGATTGATTTCTGGTTTGTTCTCACAGAAACTGCTCTGCAAACCTAACCTAAGGGAGGCAAGTGAGGGAGATTAGAGGATTTGCTGCTGAACCACATTAAAATGCTGACAGAGCAACTACAGAGCAAGAATAGATGTCCTGTATCACCATCCCAATAGCACATGTAGCCTGCAAGCAGGTAACACTTTGTCTTTCAAAATGGTTCGTATGTTCTTACTTTGTGTTCTCCCATGCAGAAAGAGGGGAAAGGGTAAAACCGTATCCAATGCTCCCCTCTTCTCAGACTCTTCTTTTACTCATGGTCTTATGTTACTGCCTGTCCCTACTGAACACGGTAAATTGAATAAAAGCCACAGGCAATCCGGAATGCTGCAGAGATGTTGCATTAAATAAGGGGTAAACAATGCAAAAAACTTAACAGATTATGCTGAAAAACAAATGAAAACATGCAAGAATTCAGAGGAAAGAAGGAAAGAATTGCAAATGTGACTTTGATAGTAAATTGTCTGCTGAAATACATGCTCCTAGTCATTTCAGGGATTACAGGACAAATTCCACCCACAGGGGTTTCTGAACTAAAATTCAGTGGGTCTCTTGGGAAAACCACAGGTACCAATTTTACTAATTAAATGTTTCCTCATACTATTGGAGGGACAAGGGGACTGGAAAAGGGAGAGAAGAGCTTGTGTACACACAACATTCCCCGGAAATAGATTCTCATCCCTAAGGGCTGGCCAGAACCTTGCAAGCTGTCCTTTTGTTTCTCCAAGAGCACCCTCCACCTCCACAGCTCCAGTACCTTGTCCTGTTGATTTTGCCTGGCCAGCCAAAAACAATGAACGGGAAGCGGTTTATGTTTTGGTTGTAGAATACAATTTTTTTTTATCTAAAATGGACGACATGAAATGGAACAAATAGTTCTTAAGACATTTTGCATTTCTTGTGCTTTTTCCATTATCATTTTTATAGCTGAGATTTCTGTGAGGATTCACAATGAGTCATTTTATGAGGCAGTTCTGTACCATCTGCACTAAAGAGTTTCCTATCACTCTAGACATTACGTATCTCCTTATGGCAGCCTGGACACTGTAGGGAAATTGCCAAGCCAGGTCACATGCCAGTGGGCCATCATTCATCCAAAAAAGGCGGGCAAAATCTGCTTACAATTAGGTTCAAGCCTTCGTTCTGGATAACATGTCCCTGTGGCTACAAATTCTTTCCTGCCAGCCCCCCACAGGGCTCAGAAGGAGTCCTAAGATGGTCTGTGCCTGACCAGAGAAAAGAGGTCCTGGCCTCTCTCTTTCCTTCTCACACTTTTTCAATCTTTCTCTCTTTTTTGTGAGGAACAATATGTTTTTGTATCATGTCATGCTGGTCGTACACACAGCTGCTATTCTAATGGTTTACAAAAGAAATATAGTTAAATGCCAAAATGTGGGGTTTCTTTAAGAAAAAAGCTAAAACTTCAGGGAGAGAAGAAAAAAAAAAAAACAACTTATAAAATGCATTAATCTGAGCCTCTAATTTGCAAAAGGAAAAACTCTATTGAGGGCAATATATAAGTAGAAATTTAGCCAGAAGATATATAATGTGAGGTGAGTGTGTTACACCCAGAGCTCTGTTTAACAGTAGGAAAAAGCATTCAAATACATTCATTGCAACCTTCCTCCTGCAACATAATCTGGTTAAAATAAAGGAGATGTGGGGTAGATCCCAGCCTAGCAGCAAATCATGTGAGGTTCAAAAGATCTTTCTCCAGCAAAAGCAAAAACTTTGGTCTTACAAGATGGTCTGAAACTATTTGTCAGAGTATACACGTCCATTCAGAAAATACACCAACCCACTGGGAATTCCCTCCCCCTTTTCTTTACTAGTGAATTCAGCCTTTGCCGCTTGCTGTTGGCAATTTCAGTTACATGTACTTAAGTATAAGGAGCGCTTGTGACATCTTCTGCTGGTGCAGGAGTGTGGAACATTGGCATGGGAGCACTCAGGTCTACTCAGGAAATGCCTTTCAGGTGACTTTCAGTGTGAAACTTCTTTTAAATAGGCAATTATAATTTTAGCCCAGTGTTCATTCTTTATTTGAGCATGACTCAGTGCAACTAAAATTAGTACAGCTGATGGGAATGCAAGTGACAGCGGCATTCATCCCTTCCTAGAGGAACACATCAAAAAATCAGCTAGTTTTAAGTTCAGGGGGTGCATTATGCAAAGCTCAGGGCTGTCTCGGATAAATCCTCACCAAGGGCACACACTTCACCTCTGTCAGACATGCTAAAACAGATGGTTAGTGATTGTAAGCAATTATTTTCATGATCATTGCAAAAGCTGTTGTCATAACAAAGTAACTGAACGTGGTCTGACTGCAGAGGGGAAAGTACCTTCTTTCCAATAGATGGCTTTCTTACCTGGTCTTAACGTAGTTATGAGATGGGAGCAGAAACAAAATACCATCCCCTACAAATTGGCAGCTGAAAGGCCTTTTCTATTATGATCCTCTTTTTGTAAAACAGTCTTGGAGAAACATGTCTGCAAGCAACAACACAGCTTCAGTGAAGAGAAATGCAAATGGGACTTTATATTCAGAGGCACCTGCATTCACAGAAAGTTCTGCTTCAAAACTTTTGTGAATTGCCCAGAATTTAAGGCAAAAATAATGCTTGTTTGTAAATTTCATGTTTGTTTGCATAACACAATACATTGTCATAGGTAGAGTGGAGTCAATGTTATGGAAGGGAGGCAGTGGCTTCAGGAATGCACTCATTTTTGTCCTTTTGAGGACAAAGTGAAGCTGTGGGTGACTCAAGGCTCTTTGCTGTCAGTGAAAGGTTCCTCTTCCAGCTGCTTTGTTCTTTCAGGGAACAAAATATTGAACCAGCTCAATAGTCTGGAAGGACATATGCATACAGCTGGAGAGATTCATGGCCGTTTCTGAGCACAGTTACCCCTGATCCAGCTGGAAAAAAGAAAGCGTTTCTGTTACCTGCAAGCTGCTACATAAATTAGTCAGCAGGGGAACACAGCAAGGCTCAAAGCTTTGGTTCAAATTTGCTTCCAAGCATGTGCTGTTGGGTTACAGCCTCGTGTAAAAAGGCTTGTACAGCGTTGACTCCTGGATCATTTGAACTCAGCTGTGTCAGCATAGATCCAGGATGATCTGTCGAGACTGCTGCGTTCAGCATCTTGCCTGAGAAGCACTTGCTGTGGCCAGCGCTGCTCCTAACTCAGGCACTAGCTGGCTGGTCAAACGCCTCTTTACTAGCTTGCATGAAGAATGCTGCAGGCCTCTACCCTCAGGGTCAGTTTTACCTGTGGGATTATGGGATAATTAACAAAACCTGGAGGACCACAGGACTATTGTGGCTGGAACTGGAGTTGTCCCTACTGCTTGGCTCATTAGCTCCCTCCTCAAATCTGGCAGACAGGAGAAATATCCTGAAATCAAATTACAGATAGGTGCCAACGCCACCCAGCTGATTCGGCAGAGCAAGATTAAGAATACCCGCACCAGAAGACTTCTCATCACTGGAGGAACAGGACATACCTGCCGGGAAGCGAGTGAACAAGAGCACTGTGTTAGTCGTGTCAATTCTCAAACAGAGAAGAAAAGATTGAAGGGATTGTAAAAGAAGAGAGCAGAGTAACTTTACAAGAAAGGCACAGGTATACAGAAAACTGCAGAAGGCATGAAAGGCATGAAACAAATAGAAATGCCAGAGGAAAAAGAAGAAATAGAAGAAAGGAAATGTATATATAATGAAAAAACATCCAAGAACAGAAAGGTACATTGAAGGAAAAGGAGCTGGGAAAGAAGAGTTTGCATTTAATTGTGTTTGTAGCTGGCATACAGTAAATGGCACTTCAGATTCTGTGCTATCATTATTTTTTTTCCTAATATTGATTGTCAACCTGAGGAAATCCCTAGTAACAGATCTTGTACTTCATGCTTGTCCCAGTGAGCTTTCAGAAAAGCTGTCTCTGGGTTTCTAACAAGAGGAGCCAGGGATTTACAGTCTAGATTATTTTTGCTGAAGAAAGCAAGGAGAAGAAAAATGCTTTGACAGCTGCTATAAGGTAATAGCAACTTCTTCAGTGAGCTAGGCTGCGTCAAGGCAAGGCCAAAAGCCTGTAAGAAATAGAGTAAGTAGAGCATGGGATGGGAAGAAAGCAGCCAAATGGCTTCTCATTGCTCCCTGCTTGCTGGGGTCATGAAATAACACATACTGCAGGCTTGGACAGGGGAGAACATAGCAGCTACAGCAGTGGGAGTCATGCATAACCAGAACTTCACTCAGTGAAAATCTGGTCACAGGTGAAGTACGTGTTATTTCTTCTCTAAGTCTGGGTTTTACTATCCAAGTCTTTTACAGAAGCAGCTGCAGGAAACTGAGCAGGTTTTCATCTACTATTGTCAGCTTCTGTCAAACTTAGATGCTTGCTTATATGTACCTTTGTTATGCGTCTTTCAGGTGGTATTTCAGAACTGCTAAGTTCTTTTCTTTTGAACAAGCAACTACACAAACAACTACAAAAAAAAGTAGAAAATGTAAAAGTTTAGTAAAAATGACTACCGAAACTATTCATTCACAAAGTATCTCCAGTTGTTCCCAGTCATTTTTTTATTTCAAATCAGGTCATTTGTCCATAAGCTTAATGCCACGGGGAGAAGAGGGGAAGATGAGAAACTATTCTGTTGTGTGTACTTCAAATTAGCAGAATAAGGCAACTTTTCTGCAGAAAACAGACATGAGCAAAGACTATGCTTTCTAGGTGCCATGTTGTAACACCCCCCAAAATCAGACCTTTCTCTTTGATTGTACTAAGGGTTTGTCTAGTATTCTTGTGGACAACGTTTCCTTCTTCCTCCCACATTGCATGTGCTGAAAGACCCTAATTAGTCCAAGATCTCATGTAAACACAAATATAAGAACATATTTACAAACTGGTCCTGTGTAAATTCAATGGGTGCTCCAACTCCTGACTTATACAAGAATTTAAGAGGGTGCTGCCCATCATCTTTTCCACAGTCAATGCATTGTTTTTGCACACATTGGACCTTTGGGAATAGAAAATGGGAGATCCCAGGGAAAAGCCTAACAGGGAACCTATGGCTTCTCCCTTAGCAATTGTTCAACAACTGAACTACAATTACCACAGCTCAGGGAGATAATAACAAACAGAGCTTCCATCAAATTAAGCGAGGCATTTCCCATATGTCTGCACTTCTTTTATATGCACGCGTAAGTGGAGGGAGAGGAACAGAGAGCATACACATCAAGTGATAAATACCAGCCCCTGGGGGTTCTTGGAAAACAAATGGGATAATTTTGGAGAACCTAGCTATCATTATTATGATTATTTATTATTAAAAGCCATGCAGTAAGAAAAAGCAGCATCAGGTGATTATTGCTATGTACATAGAGAACTTTCAGCATTTAATGTAAAATATTCCCTCATGTCAAACCAATAATCACCCTTTCAAAATGATGCCGTAGAGAGTCATATATATGGAGTGTTGAGTATAAATCTTTTGATTCCCTATTGTAATGTGCAAAGTGTCGCCTCTCACATGAAGGCTGCTGCTGCAGGGTTTTGTGGCAGCTGAAAAGCACATGTTGTGCTTCCCCGCCTTCTCCTTCCCCTCTCCTTACGGTTTTTCAGTCTCTCTTGATAAATGTCTTCAGAAAAATATTTTATGAGGTGCTTACCTATAAAAATATATCTTTCAAGGCCGTGTACACAATGAGGCCTTAAACACTAACCACACACAAGAAACACTGTTCGTTTGGTCAGCATGTAGATGGGAGGAAATCGAAACCCATCCGTGCTCGGTCAGAGCCAAGATGGAACCTATTAGCAGTTTGTTGTGACTTGACGTTATTCACCTGCTGCAGGAGAGGAGAGAAGCCCCTCACAGAAGATGTCCTTTTGTGTAAATGGCTGTTCGTGCCTCAAGATGTAGAGCCTGAGAACACCAGCATGTATGATCAAAGACATGGGACAGCTTCCATATGAGGAAAAGCTAAATGTGCTCAGACTCCTTGTTGAAAAGGAGGGACGCTGAAGGGAGGAGATGGCCCAGGTCAGATAATAAATACCATAAATGGTTTGAAGAAATGATTGGGGAACAATTATTCACTGGTTTTGGGGGTTTTTTTGCATAGCACAGGAACAAGCTACTGGGTTTAAAGCAAACAAAGTCAAGTATTTTTTCAGCTATCACATAATTATGCTGTAGAATTCACTGTCACCAGACATAGTAAAGATGAGGAATAGAAGTGTATTCAAAAAGCAGAATAAAATTGCATTAACAGCATGCCTGTGTATTCATACTGCAGTGAACCAGTAGCAGGCTCTTTTCATTTGGGAAATGCTGTCAAGCCATCACGGTCACAAAGAATAAATCTCAAAGCTCATAGCTGACACCTTCACCTGTGCAGTGCTTCTTAATAACTTCAGAGGCATCAGTTCAAGTATGACCTACAAGGAAAAATTTACTTCCAAATCCCTAGGACATGTTTCTGCTCTATTTAACATTTCCAAATATCATGGCCATCATAGTCCCATTTCAGGAGCAGCACATTACAGCTTCTTGTTTTTATAAAATATTTTCCATTATTTTCAGTGTGTTCACCATATCGCACTGGAATGTAAACAACCTGTGATTGCCTGAGAGGAACAAGTGTATTTACTGTTTCAGCACTACAATTCAGAAGAAAATTTCAAGATGTGTTACTTCCAAGTGAAATCAGATGTCAAGGTATCCTGACAACATCTACCCTTCATTCTCCCTTGTCAATATATTGGGGATATTCTCTTAAGTCCTGAGGTTTTGTTTTCTGCAATAAAAATATTACATCTTTTCCCTCACATTATACCAGAGCTGTTGTGCTCAGACTGAATCACAAAATTGCAAAATGTGGCACAGTTGCAGCTTGACCAAATATAGCAGCTCAAATCATCATTTTAGGCAAAATTATTCCAGTTATATAAAACAAGGAAAAATCAGTGAATGAGGAAATGGGTGTTATATCTGTTCCTGTTTCATTGTACAGAGATCAAGAAAATATTATCAGCATGGCATATTCCTAAATATAGCTGATTCCATACTACCACTGTCTTTTGCACTGAGGTCTGTGAGGCTGCAAATTGTTGAGACAGTGCTGCATAGCTTGTTTCAGTTGTTCTTCACTTTAAAACAAATAAAATGTGAATACAAAGAAAGAAAAAAAAAGACAACCACAGGACACATAGAACAGATAAAAACAGCATTGCAAAGGTGTTATTCCCTCTTCCACTATCCCCAGGAAGGTCTTCGTGTTCTTGGGTTAGAAAGATTGCCAATTCCTGGCAGGAAGCCACCTGGTAGGTCTAGGATTTGACATGGTGCTGTAGGTGCTTGAGTTGGATTTTGCTATTTTTGAGAAGTCTGCAGTGAGTTTGCAGAGAGTAAGATCAAGAGTAGCGATAGAAGTGTGATAGATTTACTTTTAAATCCTTGCTGTTTGTACTTTAAACAGGTTCATCTACTCCAATCCAAACCTGTTTTAGCTCTCAAAGCTTTAAGACATTGCCTTGTTATAACGAGGAGCCATTTGTCTATTGCATTTGTGACTTATTTAGAAGGTTTCTTGGTGAATCCCCAAGTTTTTTGTATTAGCTAGAACACAGGAACAAATCACTTCACACTTTCCATAAAGATTTCCCAGTACCTACCTGTGTTTCTTGAAAGGAACTCAGTTGTGCCTTTTCCTTGGGTAAGCCACATTAGCTGGAGTAACAGCTGACAAAAGCACATTTCCTTTACCTCGACAGTAGTAGCACCTCACGTGTCTCACCATGGGACAGTGCAGTAAACGTTTGCTCCTTGCCAACCTCCTCTGACCATACCTACCTTTACAGAAATATGTCAGATTTGCTCCACAGTCATCTTTTTTCCTGTCAGACAGATAAAATGTAGCAGGGAGCAGACAAGGACTTAGGCAGCAGAGTTAAGACTTGTTCTTCTCTGTCCCTTTTTTATGTACTTCTCTCCAAGGTGTGGTGACAACCCTACAAACCAGAAGCTTCCCTAGAGCATCCCATACTATGCCCAGAAAAATAGGACATATTCTTTCAGTTGCCCGATGAACTAGCATCCCACATGCCTTTAACTACCAAAATTAGGACTTGCAGTTTACCTTCAGGGTGATCACATGCCATGTTAGAGAAATTGACTGGATGATTTCAAAGCTCTTCTCCGTTCTAGATGTCTCCCAAGGCTGTACACTGAATGGAAGATACTTTTCTTTTTTTTCTGTGCTTGTATAGAGATATCTTGTACAGCTTAGTATTAGATTAAATTGTAAGTGTTAGATATGTTATTTTTTTATGTTGATAATAGAAAATCTAAGATCATCCAAACAAAATCATGACAGATTGCATCTGGCAATCCTCAGACTTCAAAATAAAGTGAAAAACAACAGAAAATCATGTATCTACTCTTTCATGTAACAACATCGGTGGCAGAAAGATATTTTCCTGCCCTTCCGTCTCTGCCCAGACACCTAACTTTCAGTTATTACTATCACTGTGTAATGCTGCATAGCTACATTTGTAATGTAACAAGTGCCTTTTAAAATTTTCTGAGCCTGTGTGCATCTGCAAGCAAACATAAGGTAAGCTCCTTTACTTTGCATACTAATTGATTTTACAAAAGTTTAAACACAGTAGGGCAACCTTTGCTGATAAATTTGTGGAAGAAATATCACCTGTAGACAATAACTAATGTCTGCTTCATGCATTTCTGCCCTCTGTTCTACCGTACATTTAGGGGGGGAGAAGATATCATATGGATTAAGTTAGTAACACTCATCCTCACATTTTCAGGGAGTGCTTCCCCTTAAATCATACCTCTTTGGACCCTGACAGGCTTTCACACCTAGTCTTATTTCATGCTGGAACTTTCCAGGGACACATTAGTTGTGCTTCACAAATCACCATGTTTGCTAGTGAATGAAACACCCTAAGCAAGCATTACTTAAATCCTTGAAGGAATTGGGAGCGTTTTACACTTCTGGTGGTGGTGAGCTAAAAGGCCTATCTCCTTGAGGCTTCTACCATATGTTTTGTTCTTAAAGAAAGTATCTTAATAAGGCAGTCACAGAAGATTAGTGTAAGGCCCATGATATCTTTATCTCAGAGTATCTTTCTTCTACATTTACCTGCAGGCTTTTTTTGTTTAAAAGGTACTAATTAAGGATCCTAATAAGGTTTTTTTAGCCAATTACTTCTTTTGTTCACCAAATATGTATCTCCTCTCTCCAGTTTAATATGTTAATATCTAATACAGAAAAAAATACATAAAAAAATAAACAAGTGTCTCTCCTGCATAGAGTGTAACCTGCCTGATATCAAAGATCAGGCACACATGACTGTATCTAAACACTGCAAACTAAGCCACCCATCTGAAAAAAAAAAGGGGGGGGGGTTAAGAGTCAAAATATGAAGTTTTATATTTGGAAATCAAATTTGAAATGAACTCTTAAAACAGCAGAAAATCAAGAGCAGAAGTCTCAGAGACAATAGAGTCTTCTGCAGAAAGATGTCACAACTTAGTTTGCCTCAAATAGGTTACTACCATCCCGGTGGCCATACAATTTTCAAAATACTTTTGAGGTTTTTGGCTGTGATGTTGTCAGCCTTCAAAGATCTGGGTTCTGGGAAAGCATCATCCATCCCAGCTGCTGGCTTTATGACATGGTGGAATAAGCCCAGACAACACCAACCAGCTGGTAATAAAATAAGATTCTCAGGTAATAACCCAGCAGAACATGAGACAAGAGCCAAGCTGAAGCAAGTCTTACCAGCTTCAGGAACACTGAAATTTGAAATTGAATGTTACAGGCAAATTTGGCCAGGAGCCCGTTTATTCCACCTCATTGGTTTTGGCTGTCTTTTCTAGAAGATCTGGCTCCTGAAGTCTGCAGAGGCAGTGCAGATCAATGATGTTCTGATAAGGGAGAGTGTGGACCTGAATCATGTGTTGGAAACAGGGTTAGATCCACCATGGGGTGGCGCATCATGATGTAAGGGAATGCTATACAGCCATGTCATGACAGGAGAACCCAAGCTGGTTTGGGCTTAATTTTGCTAATTTTCTCTACAGCTTCCAAGATGTCTGTGCAGAAAATGTCGATTTTCTTTTCTGAGGAGTGCAGCCTGTATTCCTTAGTGTGACAAGGTAAGTCAGCTGGCTATTGTTGATACAAACTTCCTACATGAGGGCATAAGGTCTTCTAAGCTCCCTCTATTCTTGGAGGAGAAAGATAAATACCTCAAGAGGGCAGTAAATCTCATCTGAAGACAGGCAATCTCTGGAGCTGCTTATCTACTAACCATGAAGGCAGAATGGACTACCAACTTACAACAGATAGCTGTGCTTTAGACAGCTAAACATGAAATTAATTTGGCCTGTGTCCTATTGCGCAGCTATGTAACACAGAAGGGGCAAAAAGGCTGTTTCCATGTGAGTGTCCACACCCTGGCTTCTGCACCCAGGCAAGGACAACTTGAAGGCAGGCAATGATTTGGCCTTCCAAGGAAGCCAGTTCTCACCATTTTCTTGTGGAATTATCCTGTCTCTGAAGACAAATAGAGAACAAATCTACAGGGAAACCATGCAAAAACAGAGAGCCAAACCTCTGGAGCACACAGCAAAATAAGTTTCCTGATCTTAAAAAAGGCTCACGTAGATGAATGTTAGCAATTAAAATTCTCTCCCTTGGTGTGACAGAAGGAACAAGTACATTCCCCACACTGGCTAAATAATAATAATGCCCTTCAGATTTATGGGTATCTTTAATTTTTGTCTTATTCATTTAAATAGAAGAGCCCACATGCCTACAATGAGGCCTGAGAGCTAGGAGGCACATCACCACCATGTTCTCCATGGTGTTAAGCTGGGAAAACAGGACAGGCATACAGGTAACCAGCTCAGTAAAGCAAATGAAAAAGAAGGGAAAAGAAATTAGTGCCACTTCATGGAGAAACGTGGATGTTGCAGAAATATGCTTTGCGCTGTTTGGTGTGTAAACTGCACGGTCATTGTGAACTAACATACAGCATAGCTTTCTGTCTACCCTTAAACACGTTCTTTGTCACCATTAACAAAAGCCACAGCTGTAAACAGTTTATGGTGCAATTGCTTGATCAACAGCCATCGGAATAGAAGTAAGATGAGCCCGCCTTTGTTGCCTCAACAGCCCTCACCTCTGCTACAAAAATGCTTTTTAACTGGCTGCAGACGGACTTCTTCACAAGTGTTTCTAATTCAGCTAAACATCTTGATAGGAAATGTCATAAATTACATGTATGGGACTGTCAGTAGAATTTTCAACAGACATAACGTGAGTTCTTATTGAAATAAAATGAGAACCTTGGACAAATTTCTGAGCCTATAAATGTTCAACTTCACCTACAGTCCCACTCACAAAGACGTTTGGGAAATCTTTGATGATCCCAGCTATCGTGAGAGAGGGAGACTCATAGGCTGTAATTTCCCTACACCTTGGGACTGTAACCTTCCTGTATTTTCCACAAGTGATTCCACTTAGACGTTTCAGAAGTGATAAAATGTATCACAAATGAGCTATTGTGTCCATTTCCTCAATACTCATCTCAGGCTGGGAAAAAAAAAATTCTATTTGCACTTTGATATTTATTTCCAGGTGTATTTATTTCTCTGGTAGGCATTTGAGATCTGGGTGCTGAAAAGACGCATGCATGTACTCAACATTATATATGTGGCTACCACCATTGATCTCAGCAGGACTACACTCTCTCTGAAGTCAGTGAGACTACTCATGTCTGAAATTAGGCAAGTAAATTAAACCCTTTCAGGACTGGGGTTAAAGCAAACATTTTTTTTCCCTCAACAGTGGTGAAGGAAAAAAAAAATTCCTTTTAAAAGCCAGTATTTTCTTTTCTTTTGCACTTTCGTTATCAATAAGACTATCTCAGTTTAGGGACTAATTCTGCTGTATTTTTGCTGCAGTTGTAAAATTCCCCGCTGGAATTTTTGCAAAACTGAGATCTTCTTGTTTTCACTGCAAACTGCTAACTTTGAAGTATTGTACGCTACCATGTAGCCACATTTTAGAGGTGTTGATTGGTTTCCTGAGCAGTTAAGTATATCTACTGCATGTGGTTCTTTTCTATTTTATGGGATTCATATGCCACACTACTCACTTTTATGCCTCTGGTTCTTCGTTAAGGAGTGTGATTAACATCTATCATTGTCAAATTTGCATTGAAATAGAAACCATTGCTTTGAAGCATCACAGAGTTGAACTCCATGTTCTGGAACTGATGTGATTCTGCACACACCACTCATCCTAACATGGTTTCAGGTTAAGGCCAGTTGCTGCATATCTATAACTCACGGTTTTATCCACCCTTTTGACCTCTCTGGAGTGCTCCTTCAAATCTCTGCTCTTGTGCTTCATCTTGTTGGTCAGCTCAGCATTCTCCATAAGTACTGCTGGACTTCAGCAAACGCTGCTTTTTCTTCCCAGACCATACAAACAGCAATAAATATAGCAACAACTATGCAACTCACTTCAGTCAAAGTGTTGCTTAAACAGGAGGAACAAGATTGAAGAAAAATAAGGTTATAAACCAACAAGAATATGTACTCAAGTCCATCTTAAACTAAGAGGGGATATCCCAGAAAAAGGCTGGTTTCTTCAGACTGCAAAGAAATGTGAGAAGCAATTCCACAATAGCCCTATGACATAATGGGATTTTTTTGTTGTTTTTTATCATTTCCACATATTACTTCTCATAAATCCACCTTTGGTGACAGTCAAAGAAGCAGGATTTCCTCAAATAATAGCTCATATATTGCCATTTACACTTTAAAAGTGTTTAACCCCAAGGTGTCCTACCTCCACTCCATATTCCTGAGTAAGGTTCTCCACTCATTCTACCAGTGAAGAGCAATAAAGTACTCATATTCAATTGGAAATCATTCCAATAACCCAAACTCAAGTCAATATTAACAAAGTAAGCAAAGTAGTTCATATACCTGTTTACGTACATCCATTTTTTATGCATCATTCTGTGGATTCTAATACTAATTTCCTAGACTTCCTTTTCAGCCAAAAGAGTTTCCTTTTCCTGTGTTCACAGAGAAAATATTACCAACTGTATGATAAACTTGTGATGGCATTCTTTAGGAGTGACTGAAATTGGATGCCTTAAAACCATAGATAGATTGCATTAGATCCGTGTTCGTGAAATTGCTGAATCAGATACCAGTCACATAAATGTCTCCATTTCACAAGAAAAGAGTCTGGCTAGCATTTTCTTGTCAATCTGGAAATACTCAGCCTGAACTGATACTTTCAAAGCTGTGACTTTGTTTCCTGGCAAGTAACATTCAGAGAGATTCCAAATTATTTCCTATAGTGGGCTCATAAAAAAAAGAATATTTAAAAAAAAATCTTGATAAGTGTTGCCTAACCCACTTCTATTTTCAGTTTAGTCCTTCCAAATGATTACTGAAACAAGTGGCATTAGGCAGAAAGCAAATATAGTTTTCTTACAGTTGAAACAGTAGAAACAAGTCAAGGAAACAATTTCTAGCGTGTTTCCTGAGGAAATGTACTTGTGTGTGCATCTGTTCATCTGCCTGTCCTTACCTCTGAGCCCTGATACTCTTGTCAATGCTTGTCAGTTTTAAACAATATGCAGAAGACATAGTGCAAAATACTTGCATACATTTTCTGGAAAGAGACAGTCAAGTGTAGGGGAGAAAGCAGTGAGGCAGAAACTACAGGCTGCACTCAACCCCGATTTGTCCTCAGGGAGTCGACATGGGTGAAAGATACCAGAAACATGTCAAAGAGAGGAAAAGCCTTGGTCAGTGTTTACACCTCAGGAGGCATCAGACAACGTAACTTGGAGGCATAAATTCACAGGACCCCAGTCCTATTTTTCCTATTTATCCTGGACCTAGTTATTGATCTATCCATCAATTATTGTGAGGAGTTTGGATCACTAACATCAAATTCACTACAATGGATATAGAGGCATATACAGTGACTTGCCAGCTAGCGGTCGTCAATACACTTGTACACCATCAGTATTTAATGTTGCTATGCTGTTGGTGATAAGAATAGTCATAATAGTCCTTAAGAATTGCATATTCGTTTGTTTTCTACCACAGATTACAAAAACGATTTGGGAAATGCGTAAACATTTTTACTTCTCTTTCAAAAGAGAGGCAAATGCAGCATGGGGTGCCAGTAACACAGAGGTGAAAAGAGATCCCAGATCCCTCTGGCTCCAGCACAACCTTCTAACCGGTTATGTCACCAAATGACAGGAGGTCCTAGAGCAGTAAGTAAACACCATCACCCCAGACCCCACACTGGTAAACAGAGACCAGGACAGTTTTACTGATATCACTCAGTATCAAAGCAAATAGTAGAAGTGGAAATGCTCACCACTGCTTCACCTTCTAAACATTAAGCCATGCTCCGTTCTCCTCACCCATGGTCTCAGCTTTATGAATACACTCTACATAAAATTGCCAAATCACCATATAGTTAAGCGATTCCAGGTTCATATTACTGCATGCATTGTGGTTAGGAAAACATTTTCAAATACTGTTTAAACTTACAATAACTCTTCAGAACTTGTTTTTCTATTTGACTGTGGCCTTTTATCTCTTGAAGTGCAGAGAGGGACCTGACTCCATTAATCTGCAACTGATTTGTGTGATGGCAACATTTCCAGCTGCACAAGTGCTGTAACATCTACACCTAAATTAGCTCATGAGTCAACATATCTAGTTGTGTTATTACATGTATTGCATCAATTATCTACAAATGAAATACAGCTGCGTTGTCTGTTGCACCATTTTAAAACATCCACTTAACGATCCCTAGAGCTCAAAAAGATCGGGAGCCTTTGGTGACAACAAATAAAAAGGAAATCTGATCTGGTCCTGTATTATCCAGCTGTAATTTTTTTTTCAGTAGAACCTAATCAGGTGTTTACCATAAACATGGGCAGTACTTTTAGTTTATTTGCTAAATAGGAGTTGGACACAGGAAGCCTGCCTGGGTCACAATCAAAGGCTTTCACTTGCAAAACAAGGTCACCCAGGTCTTTGTGACAGACACTTGAATTAAAAAAAAGCTTCTTTTCCAGCAGTTCAAGATCAGGCTGACATTTTGATGGATCCTCCTTAATCTTTTTCACATTTTCTTTTACTAAACGGGGCAGCTTCACCATGGCCTGGCAGTTTCCTCGGTTTCTGTGAGGAGGGGGAGCAGGGGAATTAGAGGGGAAGCACAGGATCGGGGGTTGGGAAGTTGTCTCCATATTTTCAGCAGTTGAAAGAATCTCCGGAGAGCTCCCAAATTGCCTGTATACTTTTTTATGTGTGGTGTGTCAGGCACCTGTTTTCAATTGCATCTTCAGATCAGAAGATCCTCCTACTTGGGGTCTGCAAGCCTGGCCGTAGCATATAAAATGTCCCGTGCATATGGCTGTCATTTCGGTTTTCTTTGCAAATGATTTCTGCTCCGTGTGTAGGTGAGAGGCTTGTTTGAGCCCTGCTTACATCATACATATGGAACTTGATCCCCACTGTAGGAAATGCATACAGAGGGCATTTGTTTAAACTTTTGGTCAGTGGGGGTCATTCTCATTGTAAATGGATTTTCACTCATAAACTATGTGAGATTAGTTTAAGTCCTCACTGGAGACCCCAGCTTTGCAGAAATCATGGCACATGAAAGCAAGACGACTTCTCATTCGAGCTTGTCCCCGTGCAACTTCCAGATGCTGACACATCGGCCAGCAGCTTTTGCATGACTATCTATCACAGCTGCAGCAACCAGGGCTAGGGAAATTCCACATTACGAGAAACTGTGATACACCTATTCCTGGGAAATAGCTGTTTAAAAGAAGAAGTGGGATCTCCAGAAGGAAACTGACCCTTCTGCTCACACGAAGGTAGCCTTATTGCCCCTTACTTTGTAAATCCTCATGTCAGGCCTGGAGACAGAGACATGCTGTTGGGTTAAAACCTGAGTGCAATTTGCAGGAGTCTGGAGGCCAGTGCTTGACGGAGTTCATCACTGAGGTATAGTCTGGTAGTGGAGGCCAGTCAGCTATAGAAAGTGGAAGGGAAAGAAGGAGAAAAAAAGCCTTTAAGAGAAATTGGTAAACTGTGGGTTAAAAAGGCTGTTCATTCACATAATGTCACAATAAACTTGCCTGAGGAAGCAAGTTAGCGCTCCTCTTCCTCCAGGGAAGTACACAAGATGAAAAAGTAACCCGAGAAGGTGTGGGAGCCTCAGTGAGCAAAGCATTGCTTTCTTCCAGTTGTGCCATTCAGCAGTACCCAAGGACCTGCAGACCCCTGGGGAAAGACTGCTGCCGTGGTACCCAGAGGCCATGTCTGGAGAAGGCTGGCTCATGTACTGTAGCCTCCTCGTGGGTCTCAGAGACCTCAGTGACCACGCTGCAGAAAAAGTGCCTCCAAGGCAGACGTCTCTGTGCTGCCAGCAGCAGCCCCTGTGATGGTGTCCACCCACCAAGTAGCAAGTAGCTAAACTGGCTTCTCGTAAACAACTTTTTTTTACTAATGAAGCCATAAATTGGAGGGACCAGTGAGAGAGTGTGGAAAAAGAAACACTCTGGGAGGCAGAAGTACAAGAGAAATTAGATGTCACCCTCCAAAGTGACCAGCGCAGGAGGCCAGGTCAGTGGCTTTCTTCATGAGATGTGTGGCCTCTCATAACCTGCCCCAAGTTCCCAGCTCACCTCACAGGGTGCCCAGACCTCTTCTGGGACTCCAGGGCCACAGAAGGGCCATCCACCTCCCCCTGGCTGCCTGCAGTACCCAGGGGTCCCAGAGCTGGCCACTTGCACACAGAGGAGCAGGCGAACACTGCTCTCCCCAGCGCTCAGGTGGAGTTTTGGTTTATAATATGAAAACATGCTTGACGCTTACATTCCTCTGGACAAAGGCTTTCACACTTGAGACCCCCAGTGTTTTCCTTCCCATTACCCGTGATTACAGAGCATGTAATCCCCCTTCTCCTCTTTTTTTTTTGCCTTCATTTGATCTGTCATCAAGGAGCTGTTTTCTTTGCTCCCCTAGCCGCTGTGCCCCTCCCAGCCCCGGCCATCTCTGGGAAACACACACAGGCACACATGGCCTTTACTGTAGGGCATCCCTCAAAGCCAGGAAAAAAAAACAAGATCAAAAAGTCACAAGTGTAGCAGATGTCAAGTGGTCCCTCAAGACCTCTACTTAACCCCTTCCTCAGGCTTTGCTGGACCTTGACAAGAAATCAATCAGAAGGAAAAGTAAAACTTTTTGAAAACTTTACTGTGTTTTATTATAAATCAGGGCTCAGTTTATATATCCCAATGCCTTGCCCAACTGCAGGAAACATTTAATGAAGCCAGAGCTGGCTTAAAACCCTGGCTATGAACCTACTTACTACTAATTGGGGTTGTTTATGACTTTATGTAATAAAGTTTGACATTGCAAACTGTGAACACTTTTTACAGTACTTCCTTCTTTTTCTCCCCCTGAAATGTCATCTAAAACCAGGTGTATGAAATGTCTGTGCAGCAGTTAAGCAATCAATGCCTCTTATCTAAATGACAGAGATGTATGGGGCATTTAAAGCCTAATGATTATAAATGGGGGAGAAAATAAGCGTGGAGGAACTTTTCCATCTTTTTTCTCTAAGTACAGTATGCCTTGCAAATTTATCATATTCTCCGCAAGCCACCTCAGGGTTGCCTACAACTCCTTACACAATGAAAAATTGCAAACCATTTTGCAGAGGGAAAATATCTTCTCAAATTGCAGCTTTGTCCACAGTTCGGGGAATACTGCCCAAGTTAAGACTGAAAAAAATTGTAATAAAAAACAGTAAGTCAGCCTGAAAATGTAGAAAACTCTGAAAACAGTTTGTTGGAACAAATCATTGAAAAATTATTTTCCTGTGAGCGCAGTAGGCTTTCAAGGTCCTCTGAAAACTGGGGGAGGTTTTCATGCCTATGTATTTTATTCCGAGTCAGTTTTGGTTTTCAGCTGCTGGTTCCAGTTCTGCAATCAGTTCTAGCCTGGCAGACCTTTTCACCTAGGCAGGGATCCTGTGAGGGCTTTTCATCTTTGCACAAGACATAACTCCCTCAGTTAGATCAGATTGCAGGATCAGGGCCTGAGCATGAATACATCCAGTCCTCACAGGAAATGCTTGACTTTGCCAAAGAAGTGTAACTCAAGAAACAACACTCTACTTCATATGGAAAAAACAACTTCACCAAATATATTTGTCTCTAGCATTCTGCCACTGCAATCAGCAGCTACAAGAAAAACTGAGTTTCACTTCTTCTCTGACATGCCAGTCCTCTGCCAGGATCATTTTAGAAGAGTGAAAGTTCGACTGAATTCTGCGCAAGCACAGAGGTCTGTAATTATGGCTCTTCACACATGACTGGCATCTTTATTGTGTATGATGCTGTTTGATCTTTATCTGCCTGATTACAGGCACAAGGAGAACAGGGGCATGACCTTCATCTCTACCTTACCACCCCCAGCGGTGTGGGCAGTTTAGCCCGTGGTCTGTCTTATCACTGGCAATCCAGTGACTTTCCAAGCCACAATAATGGAAGTTTCTGTCCAGAGGCTGTAGCACATGTACAGTTTATCTGTTCATGCATCACAGCTTTATGCCCTTGGAGGATCTCGACCGCACCAACATGTACAAACCGACCAAATACGCAAAGGTTCAATGTCAGATCTACATTCGGCAGGTTTGCATAAGTTGTACCCTCTCCCCATTGTTTTCGTTTCGTAAGTGATGAGTGCTCTACTGAGCGCTGCCTTGCCCACTGGCTGAGAACAATGAATTTTTTACATCGAGGCATATGCTGGGAGAGATATCCTGCCAGAGGACTGTAGCTGGAAACCCAGAACACGTGAACTAGCAAGGACTGGATCCAGCATCATGGACCCAAAATGCCAGAGGATATTGGGGGACACGCAAAAGGGTCAGACATAAAAATCTGAGCTGAATGTAGCAGCCTCAGGAAAAAACCAGACACCATGCTCAAGGGCACACAGAATGTTCCATACCTCTGTGAATATCCAACTTTGCATGAGCTCTGGACCAAGGTTAGCAATTCTGGGACAGTCTTATAAATGTGTCTAGGGATCTAAGCATGTAACTGCAGACTCACTGGGATTTTCAAACAAGTCTAAGCAGGGTATATGTCTGGCATGAAGTTATCCTAGGTCTTCAGCTCCTAGTTTGTCTTGGTGTATCTGAAAAGTTCAGAAGCATCTATCTATCTCCTTAAGATGTCTAAATACCTTTGAAAAGCTGGTACTTATGTCTGGGGTCTGTGGAATGTTGCCCCATACTTATCTGAGTGCATTCAAAATGCTTCTTGCTTCTAGTTAAGACAAACAGGGCCAAATATTTTCTTTTTTTTTTTTTTTTTTTTTTTTTTCCTTTGAATTGCCCTAAAAATGGCCGGAACATAGCTGGGATTCTCAATGCAATCCTTCATGTAGCATTATATATTATTCACTTAACTTCTGTAACTTAGGAGCTTCTTTCTGTGTCACTTATAGATAAAATACAATCAAGTCAAGCCAGCTTCCCTTTTTTCTTGATGTCCAAAGAGGATAAAAATATAGTGCAGGTGTAATTAATCTTTTTAAAGCAGTTCACCTTTCCCTAAGTACCTCTACTATAGCATAAGGAAAAAAAGAGAAAAGATCTTCTCTAGTGCTACAGGATTTCTCCCTTTAATCAAAAGCATTTGATGGCTGATCATTAATAACATGTTTGTCAGTAACTGTAGTCTGGTTCAAACACCATTCTTTGAACTAGAGTATCATATTTGGGTACATTGCAAGTCCACAGTGATTTTTACACAGCGTTTTATTTTACCTTTTCCTTGTGTCAAGAGATTCAAGTTACATATGAACTGACAGGCAGATGCAATAGATCCTCTGCAGAGAATGGTCGTAGGCAGTGGGTTTTGTAACTTTTCAAAGTGGACTGCCATATTTCAAGTGTCTAACCTAGTGATGAATCTGCTTTTTTTACCGTTAAATGTTTTGGTCTCTGCCTTCAGAATTTTTTTTTCCTTTTCATGGAATACAAAGAATGACCCATTTTGCTTTTATTAAAATCCATGCCAAAACTGTAAGAGACTTTAGCACAGGCAGGACAAAACCCAAAATAAACCTATGAAATCATAGCAACCTAGTCATAACCTGGAAGAAGTATTATTGTCATGAACATCTTCCACAGCCATCAAAGTCTTTAAGAATGTCTAACTGATCACGTCTGGCAGTGGAATAGCAGCAAATAAATATTTAACAGTTTAAGGACATGTAGGTTTTTGTGCCAGACCCACATAGGTTATCAGTCTTTAATCTTTGAAAGAAAAGAATTATTCTTTGTTGGGGGAAAAAAAGGGGGGGAGGTATGAAGTTTTGCAAAGATTTCAGAGAGTTTGGGATTGTTTTCATTTGTCTAATGTCTCCGATATTGGCATACACAGTACACAGAAATGACAGATTGATGGTCACCACAAATATCAAAGAATATCACCTGCTGGCCCAAATATGGCATATCCTTATGGTATCAGATTCTTCTTGTGCTTTTCATTATGGTTTACTTAAAAAGGTCAGGGTAGACTGAGAATCCCAATGAAATTCAATCTCTCCATTTAACAAGGAATCTAGTAAGATGTCTTGAATAGGATGAGAAAATTGTATTTTGAGGACTGGAGTAAACCCAAGGGAGTCTTATTCTGGCCACAGATGAAATACAACAGACCCAATACTTTATTCATAGCCAAGCAATATAGTATTTTTTTAATTACAAATCTATTTCTCAACTTTTCAAGGAGTAGCTGTATATTCAGAACCTAGGCTTTGTGAGAGACACCACAGAGGAGCAGGAACAGTGGCAAATTCTCTTTGTACAATGCTTTTATATAAAATTGTAATTATAATAAAAAACCTCTGTCCAAACTCAGGAGCACAGAAGCCTTGAACAAAAAATGCACATCTGATAGTAGCAATTTAGTTGCTCACCTATCTTCTCCATAAGGTATGTGAATATATGATTCCATTGAAGAATGAATGGTTTCCTCACTCAGGTTCCAATTAGCATACAGAACACAACCTCATTTCATTTCAGAATATCAGATTCAGTCCCACAGAACAATATGCCACACTATAGCTCTTTGTCAACTCCTCTTTTCCAGAATGCCAAGAAACTGCCCCGTTTAACACTGTGACAAGATAATAGCCTCATATACTTTTCTCTTACCTCTGATGGAGGTGTTTGCCCTTCAAAGATTATTGGCTTTTTAGTCAATGCACACAAATAACTGAAAAAGAAATCAGAGTCTAAGACAAATGTCTCCCAACTTTTAAATATCACTTCTGCTGGGACAAAAAAATAAATTAATAAATTGGCTTTGTGGTTAGCAGGATGCTTGCTTTCCTTCACCTGGGACAGTGTCACTGTCAATGCTGGAAAGAGGACTTCTTTCATAGATAATCTTTGCAGCCTAGAATCATTCTTTAGGCACTGTTTATTTACATCTGACTCCAGTGAATGCAGTTAGTCCCCCTGCTGTTGTACCTACTAAAACTGCATGCAATTTCTTAAGAAAAACAAGTCAGCTCCCTTTTGCTGGGCAGTAGACCCTTGCCAGCAGACAAAATATAGGCAGCATTAATAAAAGAGGCAGCTTTTAGAGTTACACGGAAGACTTCACTTTTCAATGCACTCTGCAACAAAAAGCAGAACCAACAGACAAGTATGTGCAATAAAAGGCAAAATGTTCTTACAGCATCCATCATCCCTGACAGGACACTTACAAAATACACATCCCCTTCTTCTTCGCCATTCTACTCTCCACCATCAGTCACTCCCTTAAGCCACAGGTGGAACACATTGAAGTGTTCTTGAATTATTTGTTAGCATGTGATGTATGCAGTGTATTTCTAGGTGAAATGGGCAGCTTCTGAAGGATGAGTCAGCCTCTAGACCTCTGTGACGGCCTCTCAGGAGGGTATTCCTCTGCCATGACCCTACATTAATGCCAACAAGATGATAGGAGGACTGGGGTCAGAAGATACCATAGACTGTTATCCTTAACTGACAAATGTCAAAGCAGCCTAGAGACTGACTGCAGCATCAGGATTGTCTACTGAGAAATACAATATGGGGAATTATAACCAGGTCCCGGATTCAGCTTTATGTTTTTCCCTGAAGTGGCTAAAATCTGGCAACAGGTGACAATTCAGCCCATTGTGTGTGATAGAAGCAAAGGGCTTCAGAAGCAGAAGCAAGCAGCAGCTCAGTTAATGACATAATTTTCTGACGGGTCAGTGCATGGTACTTTAGTCAGCTGCCCTTTAAATGAGTTTAGCTGTCAATTCTTAGCTTACAATTCTTTTGGATTCAGAGACCAGGTCGGTCCCCAGACAAGTCAGGAGGAAAGTAATCCTCATCTTGCAGCCCCTTCACACCTCTTGGATTCCCTCCCAGGGGAAAGAGTTAATGCTTTTGTGGGTGAACAGCAAGAACATCTGAGCAGAGCAGTCCAGGATGGTAAGCAGCTCTCCTGAAAAGCCACTGTTGCTTTAGCATTTAGATCTTCAGACAACTTTGGCAAATGAAGGATAATCTCTAAAATGTAGGGCCAATTCCTATGACAAGGACTCCAGTCTAATCTGATGTTGTCGTAAAAAGCTATCCTGTTGGGAATGCAATCCATTGGTAAAAAACTAACGACTTTTTCTTGATTAAATCCTTAAGAATTACCAAAAAATAATTTAAACATTCATTCCTTATTCCAGGATAAGGTTCAGCAGCATTTATTTTTATTTTCTTTTTACCCTTTAAGCAAAAATTAAGTTTAACCTTGACAAAATCTGGTAGGATTTTCTTTGAGTAGCAGTGGAAGTGGTATCAGAAATGCAGTGAAGCTTCAAGTTTTGTGGCATACAAGTTTTGTGGTATGTCAAAAGAGTTATAACCAGGCTTGTGAATTTAGGTGTAGTGGCTGTGAATTTAGGTGTAGTGGCTGAGAGCGGATTAACAGTGCTGGAAAGCATCTACTTCCAAGGCAGGAAACATGGCACATATCTGTTAGTATTGGCCCTATCTTGGACCTTCGTCTGGAGCTGATTGAACCAGCTGCGTGGGGAAGAGCACAGCTCTGTCTCCGGGACTCTGTATCTAATCCTGGCTCTCCTGGGGCTGCCTCGGACATACCAATTACTGCTAACTGTGCGTGGACACTGACACCTGTTCCTTGGAAACCATGGTGATGTAACCAAACCCATTTTTGTTCAGATTGTGAAAAAACTGTTGGTGCTGCTGATCAAGACCTGAAAATGTTACTTTTCCATAACCGCCTCTTTTACAGTTCTTTTTGGGATTTTGCTTTTTTGGGGATTGCTTGCGGACATCAGTACATCATCTTAAAATGTTACAGTCAAGCATACTTGTGCAGTAATGGCCCTGAATCCTGAAACAGTGTTTTCAGGGTTAGAAAGGACAGTATACATGGGGCAAAGGAGTAAAATCTCTGCTATACACCGAGTTTGCTCTCTCTCTATCTACACTTAGGGCTAGACATAGTGTTTGAAACAGGTTCATTTTTTCTGGTACATGAAATTGGAAACTGAGGGCACTGAAGGAAAAGAAACTCAAAAACAGTAATCACACCAGCTCTTTGGCATGAAAGATAACATATTCAGCAGCTGCATGTTCTTTAGGTTGCACCAAAGCAGCTGCAAAATCACTGTGTTCTTGAGTAAGAGGGAAGTCCAAAAAAGAACAGTCTGCATCTTAACCATAACGTACACATGCCACCACATACACTACAGCAAGGCTGTTCATTAGCAGCCAGCTAGAAGAAATCAGTGATTTCCTAGAAGAGCTCTGAACAAATTTTTAACACAGAAAAATGTTGTTCTCAAGAGGTTACTTTTCAACAGTTATAATCAAGTTTCTGACAAAATGCTAGGCCTGTCCATTGCCAAACTGCATAAAAATAACTGACTTCTGCAACAAGTAAATTCCACAAGACCCAGCTCTTCTTCTGGACAAAGTACAAAGGATACAGCTGCTCCAAGGATAGTGCTTCAGCGATCTTCCCTGCACGCAGCAAGGAACTCTGGACAAGACTAGAGAGTTTATATTACTTATACCCAGGTGCCAAGCATAAGCAAAGATGGCACTCAACTAGTTTGTAAGAATAGCAGTACAGGAAAGAGCAGAAATCACAAAGGGAGTAGGCTCCCATAACTCTGTAGAAGGAAATGCATGGAGAAAGGACAACGGAGGTAAATGAAGGGCTGGAAAGAACGTGAGGACAAACTCATATGAGGTAGAGATTGGCAAATGCGCAATTCTGTCATTTTATTGGGATGGGCAGACCCTAGAGGATTTCTTCTCTGGTTCACAAGTACACCACACCTTCAGGGAAATAGTGCATAGGGCAGAATTCTGTGTATAAAAAACCATAGAGCTCTGGATAAAAGCACTTTCCTGATGATATTCAGATATCCACAAGAATACAAACAAACTGGAAAACAGTAGGTTCTCTATATGGACTAAAAATGGACCTTGTCAAACTGAGGAAAAATGTGGAGAAGGATCATTTAAGCTACAGAAGGAGACAGTTCAAATATATAGCAGTAATATACACGAGCATTGGAAAGACCCTTGACATCACAGATGGCCTCCTTTTCACAGACTACTTATTCAGGCTGCTGGGCAACGTTAACAGCCCTTGCTGGTCACAGACAGAAAGCCTACAAGCACACAGCAGCCCAATGATACCCAAGGCAAGACAGACAGCTTTTACCTGAGGACAGATTGTGGAAGGACTCCATTTTTCACATTCCATTCTTACCATACTGCAGACATTTTAATGGCAAAAACATGGCAGAAGAAACATCAGACAGAGACAGACAAATATGCACAGCTAAAGAAGGGTATGAGAATGAGCTACAGAATTCCCAGAAGTGAAACCTGGAGATCCTTTCATGAGCAAATTATGCAGGATTATCTATGCAAATACATAAATCACCACACTGCAGTGATGGATCGCGATGCGTTAATGTCACATTACAGATACATTCCCTGTCCCCAGTCAGAAAACCTAACCAAGAACATGTAGGATGGAGACGTGAGCCCTGTTGTGAAACACGATCAGCAGAACCCTAGCTGATAAGCAACCAGAATCCATTAGAACAGGCTCTCTCAAAATCACAGGCCCAGAAAAAACACTTTGTGATGACAACCTGCTGTCATCACAAGACTAGCACCCATTACATCAACCGTGCCTCCTGCAAAGGATCCATCAGATTTTTTAAAGGGTGGAAGTACAGCTGAGGGGAAATAAATTAACTCACAAACAAATAAGCAGCAAGGGCGGGGGGGGGGGGGGTAGCGTACAGAGAGAAATATGTCTTTGGAACATTTTGCAGTAGTTGCCTGATGTTATGAGATGTAAGAAGCACAATCAGAATGCTAACCAGGTTGGAAGGCCATGGGTATAGTAGTAAATTTTGCTATCTCAAATGAATGTGCCAAAAGGCTGTTATGATGGACAGCTTCCTGAAAGAGAAGGGAGAAGATAACACATGTAACAACATGAAAACTCTGTTCAGAGGAAGTGCTTAACGAGACAGACTATGTGGGAGACAGAATAAAGGCTTGAATGTTGCACTTTCTTGGCTTCTTTGCCTTCCTTATTATACATGACAGAAAATGGAGAATGCTGCTCCCACTGAGGGCAGCAAATCTCCAGAGATCTCTCCAGGTACTTACTGGAACAGTCGTAGTGCAGATCACTTGTGTTGACATTAAAAGTTAAACGAAATTCTAACTTTAAACACACAGTGGAAATATGCTTGGGCGAAACAGAGTCCTCAGGGCTAGCCGATGAGTCAAATGATTAAGGTTCTGCTTGGAACAGTTCATAAAACAATTTCCAGTTTGGGCTTGACAAACTTCCTTTCGCACCTGTGGTTTTTGTTAGCTACCTTCTACCCTTACAAGAACAAATCTGACTTTCTGAAGCTCTACTGCTTGTCAACATTAAGTGAAATGAAAAGCTTTTATAAACCATTTTGAGTTGTTTGACTGTCATGAAATAGTTTTGATTAGAGAATGTTTTATGTTACTTTCCAGAGTTTATTTTTCCTTTTAAAGGTAATATGAGACCATAGGTTAGATTTAGAGTTTTCTTAAGTAAAGTACTTTGTCCAGAGGCAACAGATATTTTGGCGAAGCAAAAGCTATCTGTCTTCACTTGCATTATGCTTGCTGCTTGTCGTCTTCATAACATGAAATGCATTTTACCCCCTGTGTTTCCAATATCATCAGCAATCACGACTTGCCATTGACCCCTTTAAGACAAGTACATACTCTTAATGTGAGCTTTGTAATTTCCTATGAAACAATAGAGCTGAACTACCTCTGCTCTGAGGGGATTTATAACACCCCACAGGCAGCAAATACACATAATCATAAGCTTGACATGAAAATGGAGAAACCAGGAGTGAAAAAGTCTGTAATGAGAGCTGCACCCATCCCAAGCAGTATTATTCTGATCCAACCTGTATCATGAAGGGGGTGATTTACAAAACAGAAGAGATTAAACACAGAACTGGAGGTTTATATAGGATCTTTTTAAAGCTACACCATCTCCATTGTGGAGAGTTTGGTCCCTGAAAGAGTGATTAACCAGCATTACTGCAAAATAAGGTTGATCAGGCATATCAAAGGCTAGGAAGCAATTGCAGATGAAGGGATTAAAAGAAATATTCGAAAACAACCTCCCAAGTTTCATGGTACATTAAAGTTTCCATCACACTACAGGTACTTACTCTTCAGGGACAACATTTAAGGGAGACTGGAAAATACATTTGGACTCCTTTAACATATATACTGGGAGAAAACTGAAGAATATTTACTTTTGAGGACTCACAGCAGAGATTGAAAAAGCAGGAGTCAATTCAGATCAGAAAAAATATTCATAAGCTAGCTAAGCATCATTACAGGTGTCTGTGAGAAGGATGCTTGGCCTTCGACATGTACTGTCCCACAGACAAGGAAATAATTGGCAAAGTAGAGATTGTAACTGTACCAAAACTAATGTCTCCTTTTTCTCTTCTGGCTGGAGACTCTCCTTCAAGATTTTTGAAGGTGTTATTTGGACAGAGGTACTACTTCCACAAACTGTGCTTCTCTGCTCCATGCACCAATGGGAGGGGACCAGGAAGAACTGATAATTTAATATTTCCATACTACATGCCTCTGCATCTCTTTTAAAAGAGGGGAACCAATCATAAATAACGAACTTGTATTTCAATTTCATAATTTACAAACCTGTTAATTCATACTTGATTTTTTAGTACAAAATCTCAGTTATTGATGAAAGCCAGACATAACTGTCCACTGACATTTACCACAGCCAAGATAGATAAATAGATAGATAGATAGACAGACAGACAGGTAGATAAACACATTAAAAAGAAACAATCCCAAGAAAAGCCCAATGCTTTTTATGTCGACAACCGTAGGCTGGTATGCACCCAAGAAAAAAGGAATGATGCTTGAAACCCCTGGGAAAAGTAGACTGTCATTTAATGTTCATTTAGTATTTCCTTCCATAGTTTGAAATCTCCCTGGCCTGTCCCAGAGAGCCATTTCCTCTTCTTGAAAAGTAAATCCAAGGATTACTGTTATTTTTGTCACCTGAGACTGCGCAGTGGCAAAACATGCCAAAGTCTATGAAAGTGTCTGACATATCTTTAGGGTACTAGAGCTTGCTTAATTTTCAACACTGACATAAGGGATTTATTTGCCAACCAGATACTCACCATTTCGTTGTAGTACTGAAAACTCTCCTTTCCTTGATGCTCATTCACTGTAATACTCAAGTATCCTTAGCATTTTTCTAGTTACTAAATACAATACAAAATGCTGAGCTGTCACAAAGATTTTTCTGTCGTCTGCCATTAAAGACAAAAATAGCTCCTACCACCTATCCTAGTGGTACATTTAAGTACACATGTACCATCATCCCTCATACAAATGGAGCCAAGCATTTCTCATTAATTACTGATTTAGCTTTGCAATGAACATGGGGAACCCCCTAGAGCATAAAATCTTTATGTATCCAAGAGAGAGGAAGAATAGAAAACTGATCTGAGATTAGTGAGCTGGGGTGCTACCCTCCTATCCCAGATTTTTGTAGGAGACTGAAAAACTCACCCAGAGGCTTACGTTCTGCTCTAGAGAAGAGGAGGGATGTGACAGAGATATATCCTCCTCCCATGACACCTTTTCAGAAAGCATGCACCTCATGTTTCTTCATGCACCATCCCACAGTGCCTGGAGATGTGGAGCTGGGATGTGCTGTCACTTTAAACAACAAAGAGAGAAATTAACATCTGGCTGTTTTTTGTTTACTATTTTAATGTGGAGGTGGGGTTTTTTTGTCATTGAAGCTCTACATGAGAAAGCAAATAGGACCAACATATAGAAACATGGAATAATTTAGGTTATTTAGGTTAGATGGGACCACTAGATGCTTGTGGTCCAAACTCTGCTCAAAGCAGGGCCAATTTTGAGGTGAAGTCAGGTTGCTCAACCCTGTTCAGTTGAGTTCTATCTATCTCCAGTGACAGAGATTTCATCATCTCCCTGGGCAACCTTAGATTGAAAAAGCCTGATCCTTCTTGACAAGAGACATAGAAAAAGGCACAGCTAATGCATATGGCATGACAGCTTAGATGTTGCTTGTATGGAAGTGTAGAGAAGTAATTGTTAGGCCATATTAGAATATTTACATTCACTTTTCAGAGATACTCCACCTTTAAGGTTGTCCCTTTCATTCCTCCTAGGCAGTCTCATGCCCTGAGGATCTCAGACCAGATTTCAGCAAGTAACTGAAACAAGCTAATCTCATTTGATCTCCTTTTTTCCAGCTCAGCCAGAGAGATCTCTTACTTGCAGTTTCCAAGTTTGGAGTTTGATTTGGGTTATTTTCACTACAGAAGTTAGGGTCGCTGTCACTTCATTCCAGACTATCAGCTTTCATTACTGATATCATTCTTAAAACAGACAAAAACATTCCACGGTCTTGGCAGCACTGACCTCATTAGTTCAGAGAGGTGAATCAGGGATGTGACTTTCATAGACTCACTATACTTAAATAAAAGAGCATTCTGTGTGCTTTTTCTGATATACACTAGCATCTAAGTCTCTCTGGTTTGATCGTTTATGACCATATTTTTTTTATCATGCAACTATGTATGGTATCAGACCAGCAGCCCTTGACAATACAGTCTTCTGCCTTTCCATAGAAGTTATACTGCAATTAGCAATGCTGTCCTAGCAGTGTGCCAGCTAGGGGGGTGACTGCTACGGAGAGAAACAGCCTTTGTATTCAGTCTGGATGAGATCTGCCAGTTATTGCAGTGACCAGGAAGAAATTTTTGTAAAAATAACAATTGTGTACTATAAACTGAGGATGTAAAAAAGAACTTAAGTTCAACTGCAAACACACTTCCTCATGTGTTATCTTAAATTAAATACCAGAGAAGTTCTGGAAACACCCAAGCAATTAACTTTGTGTTTCCATAAACTCTACAGACACAATATGAAGGATTGTGGCAAGGGCTGAGTGAATATTTTTAGTTGAAATCAAAACTCACTTAAACCAGTTACATTCAAATTAGCCTGTTCACCACGTATATTCTGGTTCAAGGTTTCATTGCAGAAATGTGGTAAGGGAGCAGCATTCTTCACAGGCGATTTTCCCCCAGCCACTCCCTCTCAAGTCCCTGATGCCGTGTGCTCTGTACTTCTGCACAGCAGTGCTCAGCGTGGCAGAGGAGCTGAGGAAGCAGAAAAGGTTAGCGTCCCCTCTCTGGGCTCTCTATGGCACACCTAGTGCTGCTGGTGGCATGAGGGGGAACAGAGGTGCCACCTGCACCCTGCAGGGATTGTGGCAGCAACAAGCCATGCAATGGAGACTCTGTGCATCAGCACCCAGAGTCATCTCAGATGGGGAAGCAACAAGGCTTTGGCTGAGTGACATTTTCTGGTGGCTGAAAAATAAAGCAAGTGTTGAAAGAATGACCAGTGGAGGCAGGGTGCTGAAGGCAATCTGTGCTAGAGGCAAGAGAGAGAGGGGGAAGAAATAATGTTCCCAGAAGGGGACAGGGATGGTAACAGACTCAAAAGACGGAGAAAGAACAAATAAGTAAACAGAAAGAGTAGAAATAAAATTAAAAAAAAAAAAACAGCAGAAAGTTAGGCCTTATGCAGGCAACCATGTGGTTTCATTGGCAAAGATGACAGAGCAATGCTCTCGGTGGAGATGCAGCACCCACAAGCAAGAGCCGAAGGAGTTGGAAGAGGTAGGGGGATAATTTCTCTCCACATTCCTCTTCCTTTCCCTCCCCGTTTATATGAGCACACTCAAATATGCTTCAAGTATGCAGGCATCTCTAATATTGACTTCTTTCCACATGCTGCATCCCATCACAGTACCATCCACTCACATGACAATTCTCAGGGCTGCACACAAGCAGCAGAACTCCCAGGCAATGCCTACTATTTTGATCTCTTAATTACCAACAAGTGCTGAGCCCAAAGTCTCCCAGAGAGCTCCCATACATTTTTGTATGATCCCAATGCACCATGACTGCTAAGCCAGGAGCCCCAGCAAGGCTGTGCATTGGTATCTGGTCACCCATCAGAGGCATGAAGCCACAGCTCCCCCCAAAACCCAATCGTGCAAACAACCCCAGCAAGTCAGGCATGCTGCACTATACAGTAATTAAAGGGTTATTCTTCAACAGTGGGAAAGCTGGTATTAGCATTCACCTTTGACATCAGACTCAGTTTTGAAAGTAAGTCACAGATACCATAATGCCAATACATTTGCTAAGTAGTCCTAATGTGACCCTGGTATTGTAATAGGTTTTTTCTTGACATCAGCCTAGCAAATTATGGGCATCAAAGGTCTGAAGTCACACCCTGCAGTGTGTGAGTGAGTGTGCTTGTGTCTACATACCTCTGCAGCATCTGAAACCTGCAGCTAGCTTTGCTTCTGCTGCAATAGACTCTTTGGTGTGCTCCTGCCTTTCTTTTGTCTCCTTTCATCCCTTTCCACCTTTAAAGACCTCCTTTCAGCTATTCTTGACTTTAAGCTATTTCCCACATGCTGGTTCTGTGGTCTTTCCTTTTTATTTTTCTTTTCATTCTCCCTAGGTTCCATATGATCATGTTTCATTTGTTTATTTGTCATTATATGCCAATGACTGACACCTCTAATCCCACATTCATTCCTCTGTTAAGGACTTCAAGAACTGCAGGGGTGAGGCACTTTACAAATCCCACTGTTATTATTTATGGGATCCGTGCTGTTCTAAATAAAACACAGAAATGATTCTTAGCAGACCTTGATTTTATTCCAATGCTTCTTTATTAACTATAACTGTGAAACAGTCAAATGCATTAAAAAATGGGATGTAGCTAAGAAGTCTATTAACAAGGGAAAAACTGACACTAGTCATAACTTAAGTTGAGACTTGAGTGAGCTAACTGGCAAAACACTCTGATTTATTTTGCACAGTGAGAATATGATCACTGCATATTTACAGCAATGACTGAAGATAAGTACATTCTGTAAAGTGCTACTGAAATGTATTTCCTTCATTTTCTTGACAGCAAAAGGAAGCAATGAATGCCTTAAATCACAGAAAATATTTATAATATGAAAGATAAATGGGGGTCACATTCATCTACTGCAGCATGCAGTGGCCAATATTTTACTAGGTTCAGCTGGAGTTTATGGGAAATGATCTCGGAGGTTGATCTCCTGGGCCGTGCAGTGGGCCGCTGCCGACGGGGTCCTCCAATGGTTCCCTCACAAGGATGGCAATCTGGTATTACACTTCTGAGAGGGATTACTTGTAGAAGGAAAGCATAGTGCCAGGGTACTGAATGGTTTTCCTACAGCAATGCACAACACTGCCTCATCACAAGACAGTAGGTCTTTGATCATTAAGTCCTCTACACTCTGAGGAGCAAGACATGAGAGGAAAGTCAACCCACTCGGTGCGTGCAAGTTGTCACTCAGATCAAAGAACATAATGACTTTTGTCAATTTCCTTTCTACACTCTGTAAACACTCCAGCAAAATAACTTCTGGGACCTTGCATTAGAAAGAGCCGATATTAAGTCTGTACTTGGAAGCACTATTAGGAAGCAAACCAGAAATCTTTCTCTTGAGTGGACTCACTGCCCTCATGCAGCCAGAACAATAAAATATATACATCTTTACCCCTGTCAACCACTGCCCAGGGTTTCAGTGGCAATATAAGGCACATCCAAATCTGAATGTTGAAATCAGTGATTTGCCTTTCCTTCCTTTCCAAGCATTCCAGAATAAAGAGCCAGCAAATTAGAACAGATTAAGAGAGATTTCAGAGAAAAAAATGTAATTTTTCTGTTAACAGATGTTAAAATTTAATTTAGAAATGAAAAAATAACTTCAGGCTGAATTGGTTCCCACTTTGGGCATCTACCTGAGAAAGAGCAATTGCATAATTTAGGCTGGGTTCTTTACCACATTTTCTGCCATAAAAAGCTGAGCGCCTGGTTTATATGTATCTTCTGCTATGTGCAGCCAGCATAAAACCCCTTATACGCCTGTGTGCTTAATATGCCACAGGAAGTGGAATAGCTCAGAAAGATGCCATAAGATGTCAGAGAAACTCAAAAGCATCTTGATATCTTCTGAATGAAAGCTGAACCATATGGCAATACCTGGCCAAAAAAATCACAACGACATTCCCAGACAGCTTTACGGACACACAGACAATTGTTTGGAGCAAAATGCAGGTGAAGCGCTGCAGAAGGCTTTCAGTGTGCAGGGACAGGCAACAGCTAGCGCAGGTCTCTGGAGAGGTTAAGCCAGGAAAACCCAGAGCGGTGTGGCACAGCCTGCCTGATGCCGGGTGAGCACCGCATCGCACCGCACACAGGTCGGACCAAGCCAGGGCCAGCCATGTCCATCCCCTACCCTTTGCTTCCGTGTGAATTTCTACCAAAACATCCCAAGTGCTCTCCCTGGTCCGAGGAGCCCTAGATCCAGGCACGATACCTGATGGTGCAACCAGAATGGCCAGACAGCACTTTGATGAGTTTGCCTTGGCTGAGACCAAAACGCAATCTGCAAAAAGGAGGGTAGGGTTTACTTTTCACTTAAGAAAGGCCCTTAGGCATTTTAATACATTTTTGGCATATATTTTTTCCTTGCTGTTGTTCATAATAATCCTTTGGAAGCCTGAAACTGGAATATGTTTGATATCTGATATATTCTTTTCTTTGGTTACTGACAAATACTGATTTATTATGGTAGGTTTATAAGAAACGCAGCTGTTCCAAAAAATATATTTTTCCCTGTTCAAAAAAAAAGTATCAAAAATTACATCTACCTCTTTTTTATTATTATTTTCATCATTTTCAAAAAGATGTTTTTCTAGGTATCAAAAATGGTTTTGAAAGGGGATGATGTCTAGTTTCTCTGAGATAACAAGTAATTTGAGGAAGATTTCAGTTTCACTGGAAAGACATTTTGTCCAGGAAATACTTCAACAAAATTTTTCAAAGACATCTTTAATAAATACTGTTTAACCATAATCTACACTTCTTATTTACTTTCAACTGAACCTTAAAAAATAACACCATGAATTTTGCAATTATATGCAAGTAAAAATAAGCTATATTTTGAATCCAGCAAAAGTTCCTAAATATATTTTAATTAAAGCTATTATCGCATCACAGACCCCCAAAAGGTCCATGAAGATACAGACCTTAGACTAAGAAACAAAATGAGTTGCCTTGTAATTCGAACCATTTCTTTAAAAAAAAAAAAAGAAGTAGACAAAAAAATTACCTTTTTAATATATCTGCACTGTTTCAACATGATAGATTTTACACCATAATGACGGGTCCTATTACACTTCCAAAGGCTCCTCTGAGCAGCTGAGGTGTGACCACAGTGAGACAAATCAAACAGTCTCGCTCAAGCCCACCGCCCTCACAAGTGCTCCTTTAGTTTCTTGGCTCCCATATTTCTCTGAGCTGAGGAGCAGTGTATGAAAAATGTTGATTTTCTCTAAAAAATAAAATTATTTCCATGGAGTCTTTCAGTGATTTATTCTTTTCAAGTATAATTGAGAGTAGAATTATGCTGAGTTGGGATTTTGGTAGCCTTTTCTTTGAGAGGCATAGGTGCAATCAGTCAGAGACTATTTCATGTGGTTTCTCACCCAAGGCAGTAAATCAATTATGGCAGAGCAAGTCCAAGGCAATACCCTGAATGTTAGTTACAGCATCAGTAACTTTTGCACATGAAGCAATATGGCATCTTTATCATAACATAAAAAACATGGGTCATGAAAGAGGAATGGGCTGTGGTTTCAAAGTGAAAGAGAGCAAGGCATTTTTCAAACAAAACAACATATGTTTGCATTTTGGTTTACTTTAATAGCTTTGAAGGGCTGTCATTTTTACACATTTTTTTAAGATAATCACAAGGTTCTCAAACCTGTTTTTTTTTTTAAACTGATGGACGCAGTATCTTCCCATCAAAATGCTATCTTGGAAAAACTCCTCATACTATTAGTGTTCTGGAAGAGAAGCGAGTAATAGTATTTAATTTTATCACCCCAAAAATATTTATCCTGGAAAACAAGGATCCCACTTTACCACTTGACAGGCTTCCAGGGAGAAAAGCACATACAGCAAAATAAACACTTCCAAGTGGCATAGCTGCATGCTAACAGGAGTTGCCACAAGTTTGAGGAGTTTCTTTTGTGACTTATCATTTTGATTTGACTGCAAAGTGAAAAAACAGAAAGGATTTCAGTTACGAGACGACTTGAGTGTCTAGTGGCCCGGTGATCGTTTTCCTCTTCAGGATCATATTGGCAATCAGTAGTCTAAGTATCAAGGAGCTGGAAGACTGGATCTGAGCTGCTTTTGAAAAGATCGCCTTCCACTGAACCAGACAGGTTGCCAGTCAGACACTCCTGAGTCTCTGGCACTTATGAGTTGGATGGCTCAGCACCTACAACTCACATAAGTACTTCTGGGTATTGAAATTTCAGTTTCAGCAAATATTTATATATTTTATATATATACACAGTTTTATTCGCACCTACACAAGTACCAATAAAATTTAATGAACAGAATATCCCTGGGAAAGAAAAAAAAGGCACAGAAAGAAACAAGTTTGGCGTGGCTAAAGTCAATCAATTTAGCAGTCGAGTACATCATTGTAGAAGGTATTTGCCCAGCTACAATAAAAAGAGGCAATGTATACCACTACGTAATATGTGTCAAGTGCTTACGTAGCTGGTACATGCAATTAGTAATTGTGTCCACTTGTTTCATAAGTGCATCCTGGTAATCAATGCTTGAAATGGTATCCTCACATGCTTGAAATTGGTATCCCCAAATGGGAAAGAGTAGAAATCAATGAGAATTGAAAGTGCTTGCTTTCTCACTCGCCCTGCCATATTGCTTGACAAGGTCAAAGGAGTTGAAGGATCTAGTGAGCATGCTGCCTGTGGTGGAATGTCAAATCATGAGTAAGAAACAATGAAGGAAGTGTAGGTTATGTCAAATTAGATTGCAAATGGGGCAAATAAGGAACATGCCCACAGATACTGCAGTGTCTCAGAAACTTTTGCTTGGACCACATTCTGCCACAGTTGCCCACAACTGAGATACCAAAACGTAAATAGAGACCTGGCAGAAAAAGGAGCAGCAGTTAGTGATCAGGCTACCCCAAAAACTAACCACTCCCAGTAATGGCTGAGAAACAGTTTTAAAGACCAGGTTTTGAAGTGAGATCAAATGGGATAAATCATTGTCCCTTTAGATGACTGAAGGGGATTTATGCAAGCCAGAAATGTCAGCCTTGAGAGGGACACTCCAGAAAGCAGCTTATAAGTATTAGGACAGTTTTTAATTAGCACGTACTATTCTGGGTAATAGAAAGTGTCTTTTGAGAACAGCGGACATTCTTTTTTCTTATACTACTATTCTGAACTAAACAAGTGGAAAACACATACAGTCAAGTAGAGCCTGCATCCGTAGACTTTCAGTGACATACCAAGTACCTTTTGACCTAAATGGATAAATAAAGTGACATGATCACCAGTTGATTGGGCAAGGAACGTAACACGTGGTTTTGCTGTGTGGAGTAAGCTGTCTCTCTTCTTGTTTGCGCTTCTGTTTTAGCAAATCACATAGAAGCCATCCCTTGCCTTCACCCCTTGTTCCCTGTTCTCCCATCCACAGCACTCTCTTCTGTTAAGTTTCAAGAAACCAAACACCCGTGCTAATGATGTAAGCTCATGCGTTGACAAGGTTCTGCTTCAGTGCAAGTCTAGAGGGAAAAAAAGCCCTCAAGATAAGGTGACTGCCTTTTTATGGTATCATGTCTAGAGCCAAGACCAAGAAATCTTTTTGATGGAATAAATTAATCACTTGTCAGCAGAAAGCCCTGTCTCAATAAGGACTTTAAAAATCTTTTCTTCCACAGAGACTCTGCATGTAACATATTGCTTATTTATCTGTGTGACTTTTGAAAGATAAATGTTAAATATTAATATTGAATAATGAAATATTCAGTGCTCTATTTCTTTTTCAGGCTCTTCATAGGGAAAGAGATCTTTAGTGAATGTATAACTCTGTACATTTATTGCACTAATATCCTAAAAGTTAAGCTATTCCAGACTGAAAGAAGCCAATACTTTTGAGAAAAATAATATACATTCAGCCCTACAAACAGTTGTATGATCTTCTCTCTGTATTGTCTCGATTCAGTTTATTGAGACTCCCTGTGGAAGTAAGACTTTCTTTCCCTTCCAAATCAAAGAATTTCCTTTTCAGCAATTTTCATTTTGAAGCCCATGAAGTACACTTCATAGTCATTAAAAGTTACAAGTAGTATTGGAAAAAGTTCAATGAAACATAGATCATTTAGGAGCTTTTCTGTCAGGGCATCAAAGTCTGAGATACACATTTGATAATGCTATTTCCTGTCCTGTATTGTTCCTTCTCCATGTCTGAACATAAAAAAGCCTTGACCCATCCAAATATTTAAACAGTAACAACAGAAAGAGTTACCCAATTCATCAGTTTAGATGGAAATTCAGCACACAAGTATCACTTTCAGTGTATCAACTCCATCCCTGGCCTTCCTTAAACACACTGTTTTCCTCACGTCCCAGTTGCTCTGCAAGGGAACTCTCTCCCATATCAAACACCTCACCCACTCTTTTCATGTCTCCAGTGTGCATAAAGGCTGTGAAGGCTCTTGCCAACGTAGAAAGAGCCCAGCAGAAGTGAGTTAGACATCTACAGAGCCAAGTTTGACCAGGCCCTCCTGTTCTTGAGAAAGAGAGAGTTTGGGCAGAAAGAGATATTATTTCAGGCTATGGAAAAATTAAAAATGAGCCAAAATTAAAATATTATTTTTTAAAAAATGTAACCTACCGAAATAACAATTTACCTCAATAGTTAATGCGAATACTCTTCATTATTATGTCGGTGCACTGTCCAGACCCAGCTGGTGGCAATGAGGTTGTCACGATGGACTCCAGAAGTGCCAGAAGTTGCTGGCACTTCTCACTTTAGGGAGCAAAATCTTTACTCCGGGTTTGGCTTCCACCCACATAATCTGTGGTGCCTCTTGATCTGCTTCCAAAGAGGTTAGATGGAAGCTCTCAAAAGCTGAAGGGATACCAAGTTGGGAAAGCCATCCATTTCCTTCAAAGGACTACTTCCTTCTCTTTCCAACCAGGAAACCAGCTAAAAAGATGTGGCTCTCCTGACTGCTGCTGCTGGATGTTGCCTAGTTTCTCTGCTGTATCTTGAGGGTGAGAAGACAACCTGCCCAGAGTATGCTTGGCAGGACTCAACCCCAAACCTGTGTAAGGGTGGTCACAGCTCTTAGTGTCAGAATTACATGGCTCCTTGGACTTCCTTTCCTTCCCTCCTGTTTGCTCCATCCTCCTTTCTCACAGTCAGTCTTGTCTTATGCTCTTCTTCTTCTCCTGCCATTCAGCCTTGCCTTCCCTCCTTTTTTTTTCCCTTGAGCGAAGAACATCAGGCCCAGCACCTGGAGAAGGATGGTGACTATTGAGACTATTCTGCCCACCACACCTCCTGACAGCCTTCTCTGGCAGCAGACATCCTCAGATTTCTGTGGGGCCAGGGAATTTGCTATCCTGCACATCCTCTGAAAGGAGGCTTTCAGCCCCATAAACACAGCTCAGGAAAAGGCTGGCAAAAACTCCAAGGTTTGTACTGGAACTGCTCATTCGTCTAGTGAATCCTGAAAATTTTGGTGCATGGTTATCAATATCTTCTCTGTTGTGCCACTGAAGGTTGTGACTTCTAGCATTAATACACTTCATTTGATACCAGGTAGAGGTCTGCAGTTTCTCAGTGTTTTTCACTCTTACAAGGACATGAGAGCCCAAATTTTTGCACGCACAAAAAGCTTCCTCAATGCTATGGTCCTTCCTTCTCATCAGTAAGCATAGGTATAATGTATTTATTTTTTTGTGTGTATGATATTTTCATCCCATTTTAAAAGCAAAGAAGCACTATAATCCTGGTTACAGCAGCCCATAGGGAGCCTAGCTTTCAGTCTCACCACCACCATCTCAACCCTTTCATCAGCACCATGAGAGCAGAAGTGATTAAAGGGTCAATGCTATCACAGGAGCCATCTTGAATACGTTCTCTATCTCCACATTTCCTATCACTTTTCTTGTTCCTTGCTATAAAATATAATTGAAATAATTGTTAGTATACATATCTCAGATGAGGTTTTCCAATTTTGATAATTATCCAAGAAAATTATTGTATTTTCCATTATCAAAACACCAATAATTGGTGATCCAGATGCTTTATATAGAACTAGTGTATCCGAGGGCTAACCTACAGGAGATCACATGGCCTTGACATAGTCAACAGGCACTGGCAAACATTTATAAATTGTGCATTTCCAGTGGCCCACATATGGTGGATGCTATGGATGGAGTTAGCTGGAATATTTTGCAAAGTCACTGATGAAAAAGGAAAATACTAAGCAAACTGGAAATGTGAGAACAAATAGGGGTGGTTGTGAAAAATTATCTGTAAATTATCTGAGCTTTTGGTTTAACTGATTTTTTTAAGAGTCTGTAATATTATATTACTGCTGTTTACAGAAAACATATTTTCTTTCTGAGGCATTTCTTGGGGCAAATTCTGAGCTATGTATGAATAAATATTGTTGTATTGGCTCAAAACCAGCAGCGTACCACTCCAAAACTGCAACCATAGCCCAAACCAGGCAAAAGTACGAGTAGGACAGCAAAAAAGCTGCCTTCAAGCAGAGCTGGAGCAGCCTGCACTTTACAGAGTCTGACAGACAGGGTGAGCTGTTCCAGGTTTGCACCCTGAACAAGGGCTTAGCCACCAGCCTGCCTTTGTGCAGCGTGCGCTGAAGTAACATCATCTCCTACCATCGAAACTCCTGTGAAATGAGTAGCGAAAAACGCTTCGCAGGGAGTCAAAGTCTCCCCACTGCATTACCACTGCGCTCCTGTTTGGACACCTCCAGATGGACAGGGTTTCAGGTGGGTGGTCACTTCGCTGACGGCTGCCATAAGTGCCACTGCCTCTGTAACAGAGGCAGCTGGAGAGGAGAACTCAAGAACGGCTACTGAAAAGCTATTTCCAGTAAGACCTTTGCCACAGCTCTGTGTGTTTTCACCGCCGTGTTGGACAGCCGTTCAATCGCAGCCAACAAATACCCGTTTCTTTTTGAGCAGCCAATATGTTGGCAACATTTATATATTGCAAAGGTGAACTTGCACTTATTCAGCAAAAGTAAAAGGAATAGAGCTTGCTTGAATAAACATGTTTAACATGCCATGGCATCAGTTGCTTGCTGCTGGGAGAGAAGAATTGAAATGATACATTTTTCATCCCCCACTAATCCACTGCTGTACTGAATGACCTGTTAAACACCCTCCAAAACTGACAAGCCAGGAAACCTGAGGTTGTTCAGGTCGCTCTTGCAACAGTGAGTGCTGTTAAGTTCAACACCCATGGACTACAGTGGTTTCTTAGTATGGCTGCAGAGACCTATTAGCCACCAATTAACCTCTGGCTGCACGTCTGATATGTCCTAAATCATGGCTGTGACTTTTCAGGGGGATGGTCTCCGTGATCTGAGAGATCCTTCCAGTCTCCAGCTGTGATGCTTGCATGTCACTGCTTTGGAACATTTTATTGCCTTAGGATTTATTTTATGACACCTGAAATCATATTAAGTCATCTCTGCTCTCTTTTCCCTTCCTCTCTGGACCTTTTCCTCCTGTCTGAATGTACATAATCCTTCCTGCTCCTTTCCAGGTGCATTACCGATGAGAAAACAGAAAGTTTTGCCTCGTTCTCTGTTCACCTAACTAGAACTTATTTTCCTCTATAATACCAGCCATCAAACAACTACAGCTCATGTTCACTTGGTTAATTGAGTTCCTTCAGCTATTTGTAAGCTTACTGCCTAGAACAACTTAAACCAGAAGGAAGAATGTCTGTTGTTGAGGCATTAAAGCCGGTGAACTGTACCAAGTTCATTATCCAGTTGTAAGAGCCAGACTTTTAAGGTCAAAGACCACCACTCTGAAGTGTGGCATAGATGCAGACAGATTTTTCTAGCTGTGGTTCAGTTCACTTGTAGGCTTTAACTGGACACTCAAAGCCAGGATTAGCCATTTTTAGTAATGTTTTTCCAAGTTGGCTGTAGATAGCATGATTTTAACTTCTCTTTCATTTGTTTTCAGTCAACAGTGGTAGCAGAAATTGTAGTGCAGACTAATCCAGCAGGAACTCATTATCCCTGAAAATGAGTGAGTAAAAGTGACACACACAAATTGTTTTCCGTGATTATGTTGGTGAGTAAAGTTCATACTGTCTATAGTCAAAACAAATCCTGATAACAAGATGATTTCATTGTTAGACAGCTCATAGCATGGAAACTTCCCTAATAACCTTCTCTAAACAGCTGTATTTTTCCCCTTTCTTCCTTTTTGCTGTTGTAGAGGAAAGGAACGATTCTATTCTTCTCATTTTTCTTTTAGTATTCACCCTTGTTGACAGCTACGTAATATTTTCACAGTTAAGGGTTTTCAGTCCATCTTCTTCTCTAACTATGTGACCATGTATTCCCAGTTCCTGGGGAAAAGCCTGCTTAATGATGACTTATAGCTGACTTGCTTCTTCAAAGCTATGACCAATGTTGTGCCCCAGCACTGTGAGTCTTCATAATGAAGGAAGAGGAGAGAACAAATCCCTTGCTCTGCTCTGTCCCATGGCAATGTAACAGGGTCTCAGTATGGCTGCTCCTTTGCCAGGAGACCAGTCAGGACCCAGGAGAAGCAGTCTTGGAGAACAGTGGATGAGTCAGCTCTTCAATGAAGTCTGGCACCAATGCACGTCACAGGATTTTCCTTCTGCTTCTGCCATAAAACATTCATTACCTCTTCTGGTTGCTCTCTCTCAGTTTTACTCACAGCCTAAACCTGATGTCCCTTTGTGACATTCTTTCACTGTGCTGCTCATGACAATGCATGCCAGGCAATGGAATGTCATAAGCATTCTAAGAAGGAGATTTAAGCTGATGGGTAGATCCCATTAACAAACTCTGTATTGAAATGGCCACAGAAGAGCAGAAAGTGTGATATTTTCTAAGCAAGTGAAAAATAAAACAAAGACAGTGCAAAGATAGTGACATATTTGCCATTCTCTACCAAATCACAGAATAATATGTGGTTGGAAAGGACCTCTGGAGATCATTTAGTCCAACACGCCTGCCAAAGCAAGTCCACCTAGAGCAGGTTGCACAGGAACATGTCCAGGTGGGTTTTGAATGTCTCCAGAGAAGGAGCTCTACCACCTCTTGGGGCAGCCTGTTCTGGTGCTCTGCCACCCACAAAGAAGAAAGAGTCTCACTATCAGGGTCAAGATTCCCAGTTACAGTTTTGCAGAATGCCAGACATAATTTTTGTTGATGGTTACTGGTGAAAAAAAAAAAAAATGTTTCTGGATGAATTTTAATTTAGCTCCTCTTTCCACATTCAAATGTTCTTCCTCACTTTGCACTATGTAAAGCTGATCTCACTGAGATCAACTGTATTTTCTGAAAAAGCAACCCTTTTTGTATTTAGCAGAAAGTAGCAATCCAGTTTTTTTCATCCTCATGGCCATAGAATAAATGTTTTTAGTTCAAACTCACAGAGTAAATCATTAACAGAGTAAGTTTCCTAACAGAGGCTAGAAAAAGAGAAGTTACGTTTTTATTCTTACTCAATTTGAGAATACTTTCCTGATATCTAGGAATAAACAGTTTCAAAACTCTTTTGTAAAGAAGAGTTAGAAGTGAGACACCTGACCTTTAAAAACACTCAGCTTGAAACAAAAGTTACAGCGTCTAGAAGCCAGAAGTAAAAAAAAAAAAAGTATCATAATGCCAGGTGATGGATTAACATATTCCAACATGGATTTAAATTGTCATGCCATGCCAATATGCTGTCAGTCATGAAAGATTAGTCTGGCATTGTAAAGATTTTTATCCAACAAAAGTACTGAGAAGTTAAAAGTATGCTGTCTAGTTTTATATCAACACAATGTAGAGTTATATTAAGTAAATATGAAGAAAATTGTATAAGAGGTATAACTGTTGACATGCAGGTTTAGAAACAACAAAGGGAGCCTTTTAAAATGTCATTGCATTCAGATAAGAAAACGTATCTTTTATCACTTTAGCAAAAGGGGGGGCAGCCCTCAAAGTATAGTTTCCAAGAAAAATAGATATTAACTCACGGGGAAGAGAAATTTCACCTTTTCACCAACTTAATCCACACATGTTTTAGGGATACCTGATACTTTTATTTATGTGTTTCATATCCTATTCCCTTACAAACTTTTTGTTAGTTTAAGTAGCAGGGCCTATAAAGGTAGCAGAATTGGCACCATAAAGGCCCTGGGTCTAAGCAGCCCAAAGCGCAGAGAAGGCGCGCACACTGCAGATGCTGCCGGGGGGGGGGTGGTGGCTGAGGCAACCCCAGCCTGGGTGCACCTCCCCTCCCCTGTCCACCCATCCCAGGGTGACAGCGATGCCGGGAGGGACTGACCAGAAATTGCCTGATTCTCTCGGGAACCTCTGGCTGGAGAGTAGATTTTTTCATGCTGGTCACAAGTACAAATACCTCAGCATCCTCCCCCAGGAGGGGATGCTTCTTGCACCACAATAGCTTGGGGAGAAGTGTAAGGTAGAAGTTCACAACTTTTTGTGGATCTGAGCTTAAACGGGCACAAAAAAACAGACAGCAAAGGCAATGGGGGACAAACGAACTCTAATTGGTGCCATTCCACACACCCGCCCTGAAGGGAGGATGATAATATATGACTAACTGTGCGAGAAATGTGTCTTTGTAGCCAGAGCACGGGACTGGGAGCCAGGAAATCCTCAGTCCTAAACCAGGACCCTGAGACAGATTGCTTTTGTGGCTTTGGCCGGCTCGCTTAGACTTCCTTGCTTGGCGTGTTTGTTTCAACCAGGGAGCTCAGAGATGAGCACAGTTTGTGCAGGTAGAATGTATTCAACCCAGACCAGGCAGAGGGTGACAAACAGCATCATTAATCACTGCTGAGCAGAGAGCAGGGGTCCCCTCCCTTCAATCCCCAGGACTAATCCTGGGCAGAAGAACCAAAGCTACAGGGACCCACAGTCGGGGTAGAAAGTAAAAGTCTCTCTCTCCAGAGCCCACATAAATTTTGATGGATCTGAGCCTAGTCTATGTTGTAGCTCACACTTGGCAGTAGTCTGTGTTTCATGAGAAGCCCAATCCATGAAAAAGCCCCCACGCTGCCTCTGAGATGCTCTTACCACACAAAGCATAGCAAGTGTCAGCCTTGGGCCTCACCAGCATAGTCAATGCTCACTGCATGGCAGTCTATGTTGAAGAATGGTGTACACTAGAATAACCACATGGGTGAAATGCCACGCGTCTGGTCCAACACACCACTCTGGTAAGGTCCACAAGCTTAGTTCCCCGCTCTGGGCAGCAAACTCCCATTGCAACCAATTTCTCCCAGAACCTTGTGCCAAACTTTGCCTCTAATTCTGCTTCACCTGGGACACCGCAATCATGCCTCTGCTGCCCTTCACTATGCCCACACCAGCCCCACAGTCCAGTACGCTCAAGGTGTCCATAAGGTGTCATACTTCCCTTCCTGCCTCCGTGTCACTGTTCTCCCTTTGCTTTGCAGAGAGACTCCCCAAAACTCAGTTCCTACTGCTGCAATTCGAATAATGCCTGCAGGGGATGCAGTCCCTCCGTATCTAAGTCCACAATTTGAATTCCTCCAGAATATTCCCATTACACACCAGCTGTTCAGACTATCACATAAGCAGCAGCCTCAGCAGAAAGACCAAGGCCTGCAAGGGCAGAGGAAGTGAGCTAAGCTCTCGCCCTCCCCAAGTAATCCTTCCAGACCAGGGTGGAGGTACGCTGGCTACAGCCGCTGTGGGAAGGTTTAAAGAGCCACCCTGAGCGGTGTTCAGGCAATGAATACCAGACTGCAGTCTCTGACCTGTTGTGTTAGCATTATATTTATCTTTTGCAAGCATGGAATTCAATTCACTGCACTTTAAAAAATGTGTATTTTAAATAGTTCAACCCTGAAAATGTACTTGTTCTCACAGTTTCACATCAGCTTTTTGCACAGCTGCCAACAGTCTTCACACCCCCTTGCCTAGCCCACCTGTGTAAACACTAGGAAAGTTTCTCTTTGTGAAGCACAGGTAGGGTCTTGTGGTTTGATAACGTGCAAAAGAAGGGACAGAGACTTTCTTTGCAGCACAGATGCAGGAGGGATCTGCCACATCCAAGTTGCTGTGCATTTGAGGATAACTTAAATTTCTCTTATAAATAGCACTAGTTTCAGAGTATTGTATGGGACACGTCTGACATTTTTGACCAAAATAATATTTTTCTAGGTTCAATGAGACAACGGACATGAATGTGGTGAAACCAGAAGGAGAGCAACAGACTTGTTATGGGAGAGGTTTTGTGAGCATGATCTGCAAGATGGGCTAAAGAATATCAGGTGCAAGGTCTCCAAATTAGTGTTTCCAGGATGGCCTCTGGAACTCACTAGCCAGTGTTACACATTTGGGATTTACCTTGTGTGCTATGAACAAGCCTACTGAAGAGGAATAGCACATTTCTCATGGAAACTTAAATCACCAAGCACGTCAATAAAAGTGTGACTGCTCCGGAAAGGAGGAAGGATACAAAGAATAAGTTGTTTTCATTCCACTCCACAGCAGAAATCCTTTCCGTAATGACTTGTCACAAAATTGATGACAAGAACTCATCATCCTTTCACCTTGGACCTGATTCTTTCCTCAGAGAAGTTCTGTACTGAAACCGTGATGTGACTTTTTCTGGAGTCACACCAGAGCCCTACCAGAACTGGAGCTGGAGGAGAGTTCATGCACCATGTGTGTCGTATGTACAGCAACTCTACTGGGCTTTTCATGCCTAGGCTTGCTCATGCTTGGCAATGAGAAGACAAACAACCAACCCAAGGCAGGGCTGCTATTCAGCTCTTGTTCCACCACAAACCCAACCCAATCCAAATCTCTCATGCCTAGCACAGCAAGAGGAGTGCTTCCCCACATCACCCGTAGGCTGCATGTGGCTGTGAGGTGCTCTGGGACTGAACTGGAAGCAAAAGGAAGACTACTCAACTTGCTTCCTGCTTTGCAGGACTGAATTCAGGCTTTTAAAATGGGCTTATTATTGTCCAGCTGTGCTTTAGATGCCACCTCAGCACCAAGAAATTAAACTTATCTTTAGCCAGAGACAAAAATCGTTCAAATGCTACTGTAGGTGAAGTTTAAAAAAAAATTAATGAAGGTGGAAATCATGTCTAGCAAGCTTGCTTATAGGTCTTTTTTCACCAAAAAAAGCGTGCTGTGTCAGGCAACATACTAGACAGCATGTTTTAACAACTGTGGTCTGGAACGTTACATTGCCCATGTCACCTCCCAGGACAGTGAGCACAGGGAGAGGATGTTAATACATCACACTGGTTTCTATCCATTTTCTCCCCAGAGAAGGAGAAAGAGAAGCAATTCAGGCCATGCTCTAGGGGTCTCCTCCCCCTCACGAATCCTGGATTTACTGAGGCCTTTCTGCAGAGAAAGGCACATATCGCTGGGTCGAAGGGAAGTTTTTCAGACAGATCTGAGGAGTCACATGCCAGAGCCTGTCTGTACTGTGAATGCAAGGGTATTGTGATTGTTTTATGGTTCTCAGAAGGCATAAAGCAATGCGGTGACCTCAGCTGCTCGGATGCATTTATGGAAGGGAAAAAAACTCTGAATGTGTGCCCATTCTCACTTCTTCTTAATGCACAGGAGTGCCTCAACACTTTTTCCTTTTGGAGAAATGTAGGGCAATTTGCCTGCTTGTTACTGTTTTCACATTAAGGAATTTTGTGCAGTACAGAAGAAGCTATAAACACTAGTAGAAGTGCTGATTAAGAGCAGTAACTGGTAGCGAAGAGGGTGAAACTGGGTTAATTGCGGCTGTCTAAAACTCCTTAGGCATTTTCGTTACAATTTACACATACCAAGAGGAAAAGACATCCTAGAAAAAGGAACAGCAACAGTTGCTCCTTCAGCTAATCACAATAGTGGTCCTAACTGATGTCTCTGAGGTCCCCCGAAGGATCTCCAACAAAACCAGGGCAGGAAAGACATGGCTGTCTCAACAGCCCCAGGGTTAAGAATGAAAAGCCAGGAAAGGTCAATCTGAAAGCAGTCTCAGTCTCTCCTAAAACACTGGATGGAAACGTCTTTCAGAAAACACCTCTGAAATGATGGTATATGTGACTGATTGTTGTATTTAGCATCATGACTGCTTAATTCTTCCTGATTCAAACCTACCTTTCTTCTCTGCCTGTTCTTTTGAAGCACTCCAGGGGCTGGCCCAGTTCCATCAGAGCAAACAGCCACATATTATCTGTGCTGTGTTTCTCAGTGCAGGCTCTTACTACAGCCAGCACACAACCTTAAAGTGACAGTATTTCACCTTTACCCTTTGACAAACTGATGGTTGTATTGCCCAGGCATAGGAATGTGTTTCTATATGACATCTTTAATTTTCCCCACCCACATTCACAATGTTGTTTTCAGAATACAAATAACAAAATGAAGCAGGGGCACCTATTTCCAGAGGAAGAAATTGTATTGGCCTGGTATAAACCAATAAAGATAATTTAAATAAATGAACTTCCTGTAACTAAGCACAATGGCTAGTTAATCTAGTTTTATGATCTGTGTTTACCATTAGGCTTAACTATATTGTGCTACACTGTGTATTTTTAAAATAAATTCACATCTTGATTTTATAGACTCAAATACGCTAGTCTAGCAAAGACAGGTAGGTAAAAAGGAGTGTCTTTTGCTATTCTGTAATTAGGCATTGACTCAGTTCAGCTGCATTAATTTCTGAGGCATATCACCAGCTAGAGGACTTCATCGACTGAAGACTCCATCCTCCATTCAGTTTATTCCTGCATACATCTACAAGGCATGCACTACAACACAGAGTACGAATAATGTACCTGTTTGCTGATGTTGTTGCTGGGTTTCAATATTCTTTTTCTTCCTCAGTTTGGTCTCAAGTTGTACATGTCAACATCGTTGTGTCTGTAATGTTGGAGCATTTTCTCCTTCTGAAGAAAAATTGAAGTTATTTAACTACATCTCTTTGCAGTCTGGTATTCAATGAGCCAGGTGAGAGGGTATGAAAGTAAAACATACATCTCTGCATCCTCACAGTCCTCACAAACACACAGCAGTGAACACATTTTTTTTTCAGCCTTCCTTGTTTTCGAGGCCTCTGTGCACCACACACACCTATAGATACATAATGCGGAAAATCAAGAGGAAAGCTATGAAATTTTCCACTCCGACGGTTATGAGCTCCTCTTAAAATCACAGGCGTCATCTAGTGGGCACTGAGAGAAACAGGGAGCACCAGCGCGCTGCTGATGGATGCTTCAAGAAGGCACAAGCAAAGGGTCGGAGGAGGGATGCAGGCAGTACCTCTTTGCAGCCAGCGGAGGAGAGCAGCGAGGACCAGCCTGTCTCACAGCTGCGCTGCAGTTCGGTCATCTTCATCCCAAACACCCGGGAGCTGCCGCAAAACGGCCGCGTTTTTCTAATTTAAACTCCACGGGTAATAAGGAGACAGCCCTGATTCATGTTTGCTGTCAAGACTGAGAACGCACAAGCTCACAAAAAAAAATATTAGATTGTGTCTTCAAAAGGAATAGAAGAGGGGAAACAACTCTTCTGCCTCTCTATGGCTACTGTGAATTTATGGTCTTTTGTGGTTTTATTAATTTACAAATAGTAAGTGGATGCAAAGAAAGCAATGTTTCTGAGTGTGGATTGTTACCTACACCAACTATTCTTGTTTGAAATATTATTTGCAAATTTTTTCAGTGTTTGCATTTGTGCAGAATAAAGGATGACTTTGCTGTTGATTGGTCTTTCAAATGTATGACACCTGCTGCCTAATTAAGAGCACCTCAAGCACCACAGCAGCATTATTCGAATTACTGATGCAGTTATATGGGATAGCAATAGCAGAAAACAGTTTAAGACCCAGCCAAAAATCACCATAAAATTCAGATGGCTGCACCTTTGATTCTCACTTAACAGCACAGGGAAGCAGCTAACTTGTCTATTCACAAGTTTGAGCCTTATTACAGCAGCAAGCAAAGTTGATCATGGTATTAACCACCATGAGAGCATGCCACTGTAGAGAAGTGGATGTGGGCTGAAAGCTGGCTGTAGTAACTGTGCCCTTGCATTAAATGTGGATTTTAAGCATCCGTGTGAATGCCACCAGGTGGGGAATGTGCCTGCAGTGCTCACACAGACCAGTGCATCCAGAGCCTGACCTGCTGGTACACAACAGCAGCTGCAAAGGGTAGGGACAAATTCACTGGGCAGGAACCCATGAAACAGACCCAGGGCTAGCGCTGCCAGCCTGCGAATCATGCCTCCATGTGTCCTCACAACCCATGCCCATCTGCATGGAAGCACCTTATTTGCTAAAGTCAGGTTACTTATCATATATAGGAGGCTCACTCACACCTAGCATGAAAAGCTTTCAGTAGGATGCTGCTATAATGAATACAAGTCCCCTAGCCTTAGTTACAAAAGACATGCATTATCAAACTTGAATCACATCCATACCACCAAATAGAAAAACTTGTATGTCAGGGAATAAAATGGGCCTTTTAGTTGTCTTAAGACTCAGCTGAGCACAATTTGCTGAACTTAGAAGAGGTAGAAGCAGCATTTGAGTGAGTAAATGTCCTATTGGGAGGAAATAAAAAGACCTAGCTAGGGAGAGGATTAGTCAAGCAGCCTATAGACAGCATACAGGTGGATGTGAAGCACAGAACAGCACAGAAGCCCTGGAGCTAGGACACCCCATGAAAGATGGTTGTTAGATGTCTGTGATGAAGAAGCTTGATGCATGAAATATGTGGATGAGACAAACTGTCCCCGAGGAGAGCTGGAAGACAGTAGGGTGAGGGCATGAACCTATGTTAGAGGACTCTCAGCAGGAGGCCAGCTACTAGCCTTGGGGTTGGACACAGCTTGGGAAGGTCTGGCTGTGTGACCAGACCAGGGACAGAAATCTCAGGGTAGTAACACTGAGAGATGCCTCTATGCCTCAGCTACACACTGATTTGGGAAAAGAATGCTCAGCAGCAACGAATTCCGCTTCATCACCTGATGTCATACGAATTCTTCAGGTACCATATGAAGCACACCAAACCTGTCAGGAAGGAAGGTTGTCAGGAGGGTGATTGGGCTCCTTCCTCCCTCACACTGACCAGCAGCATTAGCTTTGCATTCAGAGAAAGCCTTTTGCTCCTATGAGGGAAGGTACAGAAAAATTTCAGGCTTTTTCTGAAAGCTCAGTTTTCAGAAGATGTTCCATCTCTGGCTGCTTGGCATTTCCTTCCTCTGTCAGCCAAGGCAGTGTGAGCACTATGAGCAGGTGGAACCTGAGGGACAGATCATTCTCCGGTGCTGAGTGCCTGCAGAACCTAGTAAGAGCCAGAGGCTCATCAGCCCCGCTGTGATTTATTAGCTGCCAGAGCCATATGCGCAGGTGCCAACTACAAGCCCAAATGACTATAGCTTACGTGACAGCCCTGTTGCCTAGTTACCTGGTGATCACTTTAAAGAGAATCACCAAACGGTTTGCTTCAGGAAGAGGGACCTGAGAAGTTGTACGTCCTTAGCAAGGGACCAGGGAATGTTTAAGGGAGGAGAGAGGAACAGCAGGCTCAGGAGGTCTCTGACAGCATGCAGGAGAGGCTCTGAAAACCAGGAGGATGTCAAGGGAGAGACCAAGAGGAGTTTACATATAACTCCTCCTCTTGGCAGTAAGGAGGTGAGAGCAGCAACGATGCTCTCCTAACTGTGTTATCCCTCCGTCTTAGCTTAAAGTTTACAGCTGTACCTCAGGTCTGTGTAACTTTCACCTCCTCTGGCTATCTTGTCACATATTGCGGCATCCTTAAGGCAGAATTTGCATATACCATGGGAGAAATGAAGCAAGTAATCACAGCCCACAACCTGATAACTTGTGCAACCAGGCATCAAAAAGTGAAATTCCTGCCGCAGCCACTCCGTTTGTGCCTCTCTAATCTTTTAAGAGAGAGTATTTACCACTCACTTACTGCTAGCCAGCTCACACAGGGAAGCATGAGGGAACCCTCCATGACTACTTAGAGCACGTGTGCTTACAGGTTTCTTAAAAGTGCTTTTAAACACCACACTGTCTCTCCCCCAGGAGGGGACAGCACAGCCTCCTTGCAACAGCCCTTAATAGTCACTTGTGGTCAAAGACTCACAGCAGTATCTAGACCCATCTCTTATAGTTCGATTGTTATCAGGCTTTGAGCAACCAACCTATTTCTGAACGTAGCTCTTTAATAGCGCCAAGTCCCAAAGTCTACCCCTCTCTGTAAAGGCTACCACAGCTGTACAAATTGTAGTGATGAAGAGGGATTTCCCTTTTCAGACTCTCCCAGGAAGTATAAGAAGCTGTAGGAAGGAAAGTGGCTTCCAAGGAAACAGATGGACAAGCAAAGCACAAGGCAGAATTTGTTGACTTGCATACTGACATAAATGCTGCTTAGCTGCACGAGATTGTTTCCCCGTGATCTCTGCTATAAATTGCAATTAAAACCTAAGAAGTGTGCTTGGGAAGATGCATTGTCCTGAGTTTGGGTCAGATGACTTACAGGAGTTACAGCAATTCCTGTATTTGAGGAGAAATGACACTCAGGAAAGTGACTAGGGAGGGTAAAGCAGAAAGATGCTCTCTACACTAAAAAGCAGCCCACTATTTAGACTTTTCAAATTCAGTTTTAAACTTGAGCATCTTTACACCCTCCTTGTTCTCACACTAGGACTTCTGTGGGACCATAAGGCTTCTGCTGAGACATTCAAATTCTCCATAAAAGAAGCCAAATGCCATTACCTGCAGAATCAGGGGTTGTAAAATACAGAAGCAATTAAAATAATGACTGTCTCTGAAACTGATAGAAGCTGGTTGCATTTAGCTGAAATCTGGGTCAGATATGCTCTTTGGGATAAATTAAACCATTTAAAGGAGGTTAATGCTATCACTTTCAATGAAGAGTTACCCAGCAAGAGAGCAATACCTGCCTATGTGGTATTGTGTAGTGAGTATCTGTCATGTGTACAGGTAAATGCCACATTTGAACACCTTTGGGGCGGGAACATGCACAGTGGGAACCTGGTGCCAAAGGTAGACAAGGATACATAAATTGTTTTCTTGGGAGCTCTTGAAAGTTTTATTTTCTTTCATTCTGGAAGATGGCACAAACTCCAAAGGCTGTCCTGTGGTCAGCTACATTTCCCTCTGTACAGGAGCTGACAGTAACAGCATTTCTTTAGAGCAGGTGTATGTAGCATGAATCACTGTTGGACTCCAGTCTGCAACCTTGATATGCTTGAAAACTTTTACCTGAACAAGGACTGAAGTTAGCTAAGAATAGTTATTTCACAAATCTGTCCCTTTGGAAGTTTAGAAACACTAGTGCTGACACACTGCAGCAATTTTTAATTTACTTTATTAACAGTATCTGCAAATAATATTTCCCTGTTCTAAAACCCAGCCCTTTTGTGATTAAACCTATTTGATAACAACATTGCCTCATAAGCAGGAAGGTAAAATAATCCGGGAATGAAACACTGTATAGGGCTTTTGGAGGCTGACATCTGAATGTACTTAGTGGAGAGGAAACTTGGTTTTTTTTCTTTTTTTTTTTTTTTAAACTTTCATTTCTTGCCTCTTTTATCCTTAAGCTCAGCAATAAACTAGCACTCTATGGTTAAAAAGTCAGGAGAACAGATGTATGGTACCAGTGCTTCAGAATCTGTATTTCAGTTACAGAGTGTAAATTATAAGGAAGTCCTTCCAAGAAGCTTTGAGAGTATCTAGCTAGCTTTTGTTGCAATGAAATTACAACAACAAAGATGATGATGCTGATTATTATCATTATCATTATTCCAGTCACTTGATTGCACTGAAGCAAACACTTCAGTCAAAGTTCAGTCAGGGTTCACTATTCAGCTTGCTTCTTTTAAGGTGATTCCTGAAGAAACTTCACCAAGCACTGCACATTTTGCCTAGGAAGATTGTCTGTGTTTTGGAACCCTGCATATGCGAGTGGACTGAGACAGTCTTGCATTACTTTGTTAACTCAGTGATTATACAGATGAAGGTCAAAGTACCCATTTTTTAAGAATTTATAAGTCAGTGTGTGCTTCTTCCCAACAAGAAGAAGTGGTACATCAGGCTGCTAGCTTGGCAAGGAGACACTCTGATACAGAAGCTGCATCAGTAGATTCCTTTCCACACCGAGAAGTCAATGCATTAACCAGGCTTTTGACAAAACTTTCATGACACCAGGGCTCCTGACACCAGGACATTACCCCATCACATTTGTCCGTGTTTGTGAAGTGCTCCTTTCCCACTTTCCAGGTGAGGAAGAGAGAGAGAAGTCACCAGAAGCTAAGCAGAATTTGGACCTCAAGTCATGCAGCACATCCAGGGCCGAGCCACTGCAGACCCCAATCCAGACCTTTGGGAGCTCTTTTCCGAAACTCCCCATGGCAAATGGCCAAAGGACCAGCCCACAAACTCATCACTGAGTTGTCCAAAGCAGAGACAGAAATCCTGCTTGCACAGACTCCCAGTAGACTGTAAAAAACAGGTTGAAATATGAGAGCCATCTCTTCATTTATTCTAAACAAAATTATACGCGACCTACCCAGATCTGGAATGACTTGGCAATAGCTCAATGGATATCACTGGGCCTGAGTTGTTTTTTGAGATACAACCCTTCTCTCAGATAAAAGTTTTTCTTTAAAAATCCCAAAACATCCAGGTGTTCCCATGTATTATCATGCTAGATGCTCCCTGTTTCCTGGCTTCATGAATTTGAGTTTTTCAACTGGGAGAGACCAATGGAGACCATCACCAGCTCCTTCAGAATTGTTCTGCCCCTTACTTAGGAGCAGATAGACTGTATTTACTTCTCACTCAATCTAACAAGTCACCCATCTCCCTCTTGAAGCAAGGAACTGCCACGCAGGGCTGGAAATGGTGATATATTCTACACCATCAAGACATTTTATGTGGCGATTTAAAATCTAGAAGACTTTAACAAGCAGGAAGAGATTTGCAATGTTGATGTGTTCTAAAGACAGCTTGGCAGAAGCTAGCTGATTTTCTCTTATAGGCATGCACCTTCACCTGGGATATGCTGAACACAGGATTTCTGGCCTTCCTTTTGGTCCAGACATCAATCCCAATATTCATGATATCTTCTTTTCATAGACTTTATTAGCAGTAAGATGCACAGTAAGGATGGCACAGGAGGTGGCTTTCATTTTCCCTGTACTCCAAGTCCAAATCTCTTCCTGGACATCAGCTTTTTGCCTCATTGCTTTAATCTACAAAACACTATACTATATTTGCTTAACACAAGAACGCATTTCCTCAATATAAAACAACAGCAAGGACAGAACAGTCCAAAATAACTGTAGGAAGGAATTAATCAGATCAGCTGCATAATAAAACATCAGCCATAGGACTGAGTTGGTCTTTTTTTCTTTTTTTTTTTTTTAATATTTAAGCCATGTTTTAAGCAAACTAGTGCCATGACAGTTTGAAGATAAAACACTTCAACTTAAGTACACTCAGCTATGCAACTGCAGAATGCACCATACAAGCATTTTGGAGACTTGCCTTCTGCATTCAGCTGTTATGTCCAAAGAAGTGTCAGAAAGCACAATGTTTAGAAAAACTTGCAATTGCTTTTGCTGAAAACCTTTGAATACTTGCCTCTTCTAACAAGTGGCTGTGTATAGATAAACATCTCTGCTTCATCTTTGACAGCAATGGAAATTAGGCCGGTTATGACTGCAGGCTGAAACACTGAGCCCTATGTTTTATGCTACTCTCATAGTCTTTTCTGAAGTAACATGTCAGAGGAAAATTCATAATTGTAATGTATTCCATACATTTTCTGATATAATCAGTACACAAGAGACTCTTCGGATGTGCAGTCACTGGGGAGTAGTGCCTACCCTGCTTTGACTCAGATGCAGTATGATCTTTACCCTTTGCTGTAAATTGGCTCAGAGCACATCTTTATGTGTCAGTTTAGCCTACTCACTTTCAGATGTTACCAGCTTCCAGTGCTATAGAGCTGCTTTGGAGTACATGTGATTTTCATTGTACACATTTTTCAGTTCCTTCATATGCCCAAATGAAAAATCCAGCGTTAAGGGACATCACATGGATTTATGATACTCTCTGGTGGGACTTTGTGTTCAGAACCTAATGAATGGATTATTCTCATCCACATGTGGCATTTCCCAGCTGTGGGAGATATGTTATTATTCCTTGTTTATTTTGCAGCTTCTGCACGAGCACGCTGAGCTGGTTGCTTTGTGGAAAACCTTTACAAGTCATTTTGGGGCAGCCTGTTTTGCAGCACGTGAACCCAATCCTGAGAACAGCGAGCAGCACTGAGCACAGACCTCAGCACTTTATGTTGGAGGAGTCACTGGTACATCCGAGATAGAAGGGGATATCATGTGTGTCAAGAAAGGAGTGAGTTTAGAAAGGTATGTGAGAGAAACGTGTAGGAGAGGACAACAGGGAAAACAAGTAAGAAAAAGCTTTTTTGAGCCTGGTTACCCAAAACATTTTAGATCTACTTGCCTTCTTTCCACTTTTGAAACTATTTCAGCTACGTTTACAGACAGCAGCAGTCTCAAAGATAGCAAATTCAACAAGCGTCACAGACGAGTCAGTTGGCCAGACAAGATGTACTGTACAGATGTCTTCATGCCAGGAGAAAAAGTGGTAGGAGGAGACCTATTTTTAGAAGTTGGGCTACAGGGAATCTAACTGAAGGACAACCTTCTGCTGGGACCCCCAACTTCAAGTAACATGTTCCTCACAGAAGGGCTTGGTTTGCGTTTGTAGGTATCTAAGTGAGTGCCAAGTAAAAGACAAAGCAAAGCCGGCTAAGAAAACACATGCCAGTCTTCTACATCTCGTGTACCTGCTGGAATGGTATCAACCCGTATCCACCAAGGGTGCGTGTTGGTGCTGTGGGAAGGGAAGTGTGAGCCAGTTGCTCAGTGAGTGATAAGAAGCCGGGGAGTGCAAAGATAAGCTCTCTTTCTTTACTGCATTGCAGAGGCTTCCCCTGCCCCTTCCCATCCCGCTCCCACAAACTAGACAACTCTGAGCACACTGCATGGGAGTAACACCAGAAGCTGAATCAAGACATTGCTACAGGGACCCTGTTGTTAACATGTGTATGCTTTCCTTTCTGTAAGCCTGGACTTATTACTGGCTGCCATAAATTACAGAAGATCATGCTCTCAGCATAACCTTCTGCTCATATCCTCCTCTGTTAGACGCAAACCCCTTTATGGTTAGCTACACCATCATTGCTTTGAGGTTAAATTATTACAAATAATGCTCACGGCCTCATGGGTTTACTCTCAGTTGTTCTTACTTCAAAATCCCCAAGTCGCTCTCCTCTAATTCTGAGCAAGGAATTTAATGGACTGAAGAAAAGAGTTTTATCCCCAAAATGTTTTTCCTCTCACTTCTTTGCATTGCAGAGCCCCTGCCTAAAGCCTTCATACCCAGCAGAGCATGCCCCCTCACTGCCACATCTGCAAACTGTTAGCCCAGAACTGCTACTCACGCAGGACACGGCAGCTTTGTAAGAAAGCCATTTTCCGTCAGGGGATACTCCACTGTCTTAAAAAGCTAATGTTTTTTGACTGGAAAAGCTCTGTCAGAGTGCTCCAAGACAGGCTGCCACCCATCCACCGGCACGAGGACAGCCAGCTGTCCCTCTGTCCCGGCGGGTGTGCAGGCCATGGCTGGGCTCTCCCTGCCTGGCTGGGGCTGTGGGGAGCGGGCAAGCGCCAGGCTCTGTACAGGGCCCTGCTGCCGTTCCCTGCCTTCTCAAAGGCCAGCAAGGAGAAAGTGGAAGCTGGCCCACCCGCCATTAGGTAAAGTCCTCCTTGTCAGTTCTGGTCTTGTTTTCCTCTGTACCTTTCTGCCACACCAAGAGAGTTGCCCAAAATGACCAGGCTACCAGCTCCCTCTAGCCACATCCTAGAGGCAGATAATGACAAAGCAATTTCAGTGTGAAGCCTTTGTTTCTGAACTCAAATCCTAGACCAGTTTGCCAGAGTCAGAATGGAAATAATTTTAAACTACCATTATAAGACTCCTGTTTTCTCAATCCATTTATGAAAAAGTAATATGGGAGGGCATGGTGAGCAATAAGGTGGACATTATGTTTGACTCTGAGGGAATGCATCCTTCCTAACATAAGGCTTTTTAATCATGCTTTACATAACTACTTCATCTAGAGCTTGAGATGAAGTTTTAACATCACCTTAATCTCAGGTTTGCATAGGTTTGCAGCGGTTTGCAGCATGCTTGTTGTCATACTGTCAGAATCTCATGATTGTTTTTTTCACTTTTCATTTCAGACCTTGCAGTCCTAAAGTCAGAGGAAATCATTTCTTTTTGCATTTACTCCACCGTGAATCCAGTATGCAATGATTTAACAGAGGAGAGTTTGTTTAATCCTCATGCAGATGACAGTAGTATTGCAAAATATAAGTTCTGCATGACATGTCCTGATTCAGGGTTGTCTTGGTGGACACTGAGTTGACCAGGAGGCAGCAGTGTGCTCTTTGACAAGTATGTCCAACAGAATCCTCTTCTGGATTTGGCAGAGTGTTACCAGCACATGGAGGGAGGTGATCCCTACTCTCTACTCAGCCCCAGTGAGACCCGTCTGGAGGACTGTGTCCAGTGCTGGGCTCTCCTGTTCAGAAGGACTTACTGGAGCGAGTCCAGAACAAGTGTCTTGAAGATGATGAAGGGATTGGAACATTTCTTTTCTCAGGAAAAGCTGAGAGAACTGGGGTAGCCCATGCTGGAGAAGAGATTTCTCAGAAAGAAGCCTATCACTGTGTATAGATAGTAGCAGCAAAGACAGTGGGAGCAAAGAAGATAGATCTTGTAGCAGTGTCCAGGACAAGAGGCAATGGGCACACCTGAATACAGGAAATTCCATCTAAACATTTTTTCTCCTGTCAAACACTGGAACAGATTGCCAAGAGAGGCTGTGAAGTGTCCATCCTTAGAGATATTCAAACCCAACTGAACACAGCCCTGAGCAACCTGCTGTGACTGACCTGTTATGGAGAGGGATGGGACTGAGCACTCTCCAGAGCTGCCATCCAGCCTCAGCACCACCACAGTTTTACCCTGCAGTTCTACCACATAGCACTAAGTTCCAATTAATAAACATGTTTGAGGATATAGTAGAAGAAGTAGTACTGTTCTACAGGGTAAGGACAGCTCGGATGATAACAAGTGTAAATAAAGCTTTTAAATAAAATAAAATATTAAAAAAATGTTGTTTTCCACACAGGTTCAAGTGTAAAGCTCCTGTACATTTGTCTCCTCCAACTCACTAAGTTCTTTTGATGATTTTTTTTCTTCTCTCCATTCATGCTCACTCTGCTGCAAGTCTGAAATTGCCTGAAAGGAGTTGGTTTTACTTATGCATGTTTTACACTAAGATTTTGTTTTCCTATCTGTATACATAGTTCTGGACTTTCTAAATATAAGATTTAGAAATCTATGATCACTTACAGCATCTTTCCACTGAAGAACAGCTCCCAGTGTGCCGTTCATGACACAGAGGCAAGCCTTTCTGAGGGTGGACAGTTCACCCATATTTTCTGTCTAATTTAGAAAAGTGGAGCCTGGCCATGGCCAACTCATGTAGAAGGTTCTTGTGTGTAGAAAGAAAACGAGTACATGAAAACCAGGCTGGGTGTAATGGATGCCACTATTGGCTCTTGATACACAAATATAGAAACCATATATCACACATGGTACCAGTTCAAGCTACCTGCTTCCTGCCCACCTGGATTGCCAAGGAATGAGTGAAAAATCTAACCACTGTTGTAAGCCCAGATTTGCCCAACAGCAGTGAGGTAGACACAGAGGCCATCAGCCAGACAGTGTGACTGTGAAATCTGGCATTCCTAAAGTGTTTGTATCTCTTCTAAATTTACTTCTAGACTCCATCTTGCAAGGGTAAGTACATCCCTTAGTGGGCTCCAGTTGGTATACAAACCAGTAGGCTTGCCTGTGCAGTTTTTTGTTTTCCCTTGAGTGGATTTCAGCTGTAATTTTTTTTTACAAAAATTGGGAAAAGGTCCACTGCCTTCTTGTAATTTAATTTTTCATTGTTCCCATTCTTCCAACGTAATATCTCAACTGAATATGAAGAATCACACATTTCTTTTTTGTTGGTCACTGTGGAAGCTCTTATTTGTCAGCAAAAACTAGACACAGCAGTGTGCACTGTGGAAACACACAGGTTAGATGCTGAGTTTTCATTCCAGAGATCCAAATGGCCACACATCCATGCAAAGTCTGGAGCACTGAGTTTGGGGTGAAGGGTTGACTCCTACCCTCAGCTTATGACCAAGGAGCAACACCATCAGCCTCCATACTGCACACAACAGGTCCCAATAACAGCAGGGTTCACTAGCTTTGGACTACCAACACCAAATTGCAGCAAAAGGGGTGGCTGCAGCCCATCAAGCTGATTTCTGACTCATTTCTGGACAGAAAAATCATTGTAGCTTGTTCACAAAGAGCTGGTGCTGAGACAGGAAGAGAGGGAAGTGACAATGTTGAATGATTTGATTATTTTCCCCAGTTTTCCTGTTTTCATTATTTATGAAGAGGGATGCTTCCTCCCATAAAACACCACCTTGTTCCTGTGTCCCCAGTCACACTGACATTCCTGCCACTGGTTTCCACCTGCCCACACATGCTTCCCCAGCAGCCCCTCTTGCATAAACCACAGTTTGTCGTGGTTTCAATGCAAGCAAACAGAAAATGGCTGATCCCTACTATCTGAGTTAAAGAAGGCATTTTGTGTACTTTATGCTGTTCAGCTGGCAGTAATTCAGAGAAGGGACTTAGTGATACAGTGAGAATCCCATCCATCATGGGCAATGACTCCTGGTGCCTTTCACATCAAGGTCAGATGAACGGAAAGTGTTGGGTACAGGAACTGAAAGCCTTGATCGTGCAAACAAGCTGACAAATCAAAATGAGAACATACCTCCCTGTTCTACACTTAAAATAAAGAAATGGAAAGAGTGTCAAACTCTAATTCCAGAACAATAGTACCTGGGAGCTGGTTAATGTTCAGCCTTTGGAGCCATTAGCTCTACAGGGACTTGTGCCTTCACAGCTGGCCACAAAGGGACTTTCTCTATGATCCCAAAAAGGTGAGGAGCTCAGACTGCAAAACTCAGAGAGGTCTTTGTCATAGCAGAAGGATAAGCAGAGAGCACAAGGCTAAGTCTTGCTCTCAGGGCAGAATGTAAACACATTTAGCTGTTGATTTCACAGACATTTCAGTCCTGACATCAGCTGAATGACTCTGGGTGACAGAGCCCTGGAACAGGCTGCCCAGGGAGGTCGTGGAATCGCCTTCCTTGGAGATTTTCAAGACCCGCCTGGATGTAGTCCTGAGTAACATGCTCTAGCTCTAGGCAATCCTGCTTCAGCAGGGGAGTTGGACTAGATGATCTCTATGGTCCCTTCCAACTCTAAAAATTCAATGAAAATTCAGTGAAATTCAGTGTCTGATTATCCAGCCATCTCACCAAAAGCTGTGCCTTGACCTACGGGCCAGCAGCTGGATATGCTGATTAAAAGATGTCAAAGACAAATGACAGTTTCAAGGCAGGCTTTGTGGCAAGCCAGCAGTGCTGGTGCAGTCACCTCCGAGGTGCCAGCACCTGAGAGAAAGCCAGCAACCCACACCTATTGAGCAGGGATTCTTCCCACCACCACCACACACCCCTTCTCAATTCTCTTGTGCCACATAAGGGAGAAGCACCATCACTGCAGCACCCATCCACTCCAAGTGAACCAACCATCATTCACTCCTTGCCACCATGCCAGACAGTAAGTCAGGCACTGTCTGGGTACTGTTAATTCCCAGTTCCTCTAGTTCTGTACACTTACACGCCTCTGTACACCTGTAAAAATTTTTGTCTCAGCATGCATATGGAAGACCTGCACTTCCAACTGGTATTTGGTTGTCTCTGACAGTGCCATCAGCCAGGCTTACTAAGTGAATAACTGTCCTTTGTATCCCTTTCCAAAACCATTTTGTGCTCCACAGCCAGCACAGATTCTTGGCCCCCGTCCCAATCTTAAAGCTGAGCTTCCCAACAAGCATGTTGCACCATCACATAAGAAAAACTGAGGTCAGAAGGGAAATGCAACCTGGCAGCCATGAGCACAGCACAAAGGTGCTTCTCATACTGGGAGAAAACTTGTCACACTGTACAGGAGATACAGGCATCCACACAGCAAACAAATGTTACAAAAATTGTATTTAAGACACAGAAAGCACAGGGCAGCATAGGATATTTTACCAGCTGACTTATTGCCAGGGAGACACTGCCTAGTAGTAAGTGCAATGACTTCTTCTCTATGAGTTTGCAGAGTGAACAAGTCACCACTGCTCTGAAGGAGCTCATGGCCGAAAGAGGCAAGAGTGCTATACATCCACTGCAAAGATGTGTGAGGGGAAAATCACAGCATGTCTGTATATATGCTGTCTTGCTCAAGCTACTAATCATCATCCCCATGAAAAAAAGACTTTCTACATTTCTTTAACAAAGGAAAGTGAAATAAAATCTGGGTGTAACAAGCTTTCAAGATGCATGAGAGGTAAGGCTCAGCATCTATGAAATAAAAGGAAACTAAGTATGGGCAAAATAGCTAAAGAAACTGAAGAAGGACTCGAGCAAATGACAGCAAGACGGGGTTGCCAAATGCTGGTTCCAGTGAGAGCAGTTTTTTTAAGAGAAGCAAACAATTTGCCCAAGTTTCAACTCAAGGGTCATATTTTTTCAAATAGTAATAGAAATGTCACCTGTCTTGTGATGACTGAAATTTGAACAAAACTATCTGGCACATACATATATTATGTACGTAATTGTGTGTGTGTATAGATATATAATAGTGTTTGGTATATCTTCAGAGTTTGAATTTGTTCAGTCCAACTGGTTCTTTAAAAGGTCAAGAGGTACCCATCTGTTGGGGGGCTTTGATTTTCTGATTTTTTTTAAGAGATGAATAGAGACAAGTGACTTCCTGGAAAAATGTTTCAGATGTGAAATTGGACAATGTTGGATGCGCACGTTGTCAGGCAAAAAAATATTTATGCAGGACTAATTCCAGTATTCAATATTGGTTCATTGCATAGATTGCTGAACTCTCTTTCATCTGTCATCCTAGTTTATGCCAGCAGCTTGAAAAACAAAACAAATCATATTTTTAATAACAAAGGAAACCCTGCTTAAATTAAAAACCCTTTTTAACATTTAATGTTCAACTAAGCCAAAGAAGGAAGCCATAGTGAAAGCAAACAAATATGTGAAATGTGAAGAATTTCACTCCATTTACTCTGGGTAAAAGCTGCTTAGCTTGGTCTGGCTGCTAAACTGATCAGCAAGCAGATTCAGCTCTCAAGTGAGTTAAAACTCCCTCTAATGGCAACTGCATTAAGGACCGAGTTTGAAAAAATGAAAAGCATCTCACTGCATTTGAAATGCTTGTTCAGCTAGTTAGTATAAATACTTTTGAAAAGTGAAACTTTAGCTGGTGCCCAAGATTCTTTTAAAATACAACAAATTTTTTTACATTCCTGACAAAATTTTTATGTGCCTTGTAGGATGCATTATGTAAAAATTTACATGTTATGTAAAATGTGTTTTCTCCAATGTGTTTGTTACTTTAACAGAGTGGCTTAGAAAAACACCCACAATGAATAACTCCTCCCATCCACGAAAAGGTCCTGCTGTTCAGCAACACCACTGCCGATAGAAACACCAAACACTTTCAGAGATGCTTACAGAATCAGAAATTCACGGCTCAGATTTACTCATAGCACAATAAGCATTTTTACCTGTGCAGTGAGAACTTGAAAATATTTCGTTCTGCTCACAAATACCAAAGAGAAATTATCTTTATAAAATAATAAAAAATAAGAACAAGCCACAGCTCCTTTCAATTGGGTGAGCACTGCCTGCAGGATAAAAATGTAAAGGAAGGGAAGTAATCAAGGGATTACCAGTTACTGTGGTAGCAGTAATGTATAGGGAAAAACTTACAAATTTAGAAAGCTTCAAGCTCAGGCATAACAAGAGCTGATAATGCCTTTTTCTATGACCTTGAGAGTGTTTCAGGTTCCCAGGTAAATTCTAGTAGTTAATCTCCTTTATTTCTGCTGTCCCTGCAAAAGGGTTTAGAATTACAAAACTGAGAGATCATGACTTGATTTCTCATTAGGAGTGATGATTCTCTGCATCATTTTTACGGCCAAAACATTATTTCAATTACCACAGCACAAGAATCTCAAGTTCTTGCTGGTCAAAGATGAAATGTTTACAGAAGGGAGATATTGTAGGGGGTGGAAATCCATAATAAAGTCAGGTGAACATCAAAAAAAAAAAAGGAAGAAAAAAAAAAGAAAAAAGAAAAAGAAAAACCTTTTATTAAAAAACTGAATTTTTAAGAATGCTGTCTTTTATCCAAAAGCTCACCAGAGCCATTATCCTCATATCCAGCCTAGTAACTCTTCTGCTTTAGGGACAGAAGCTTTTAGACAGAGACATGGAATAAACCCGAATTTTTTGCTGGCATGCACTTCTCTTTCAGAATAAAGTAGGCATTTGGAATCTGATCTAAACCTCACCTAAGTTAACAAAAAGTCTTCCAAATTCACACAAGCCTATGTGCACCATCGTTTTCTCTTAGTTACTGGAAGTTCAAAGCAGAAATGACCACTTACGCCACCAAGATAACTAGTAATACATTGATAAAAGCAGATAAAAGAATAAGAATATTCTGAAAGTAGGACATACTTGCCTGTGAGATACAAGAGACAAAACAGAGATCAGGAATGCATCTGTGCTTGTAGGTATTCTCATTTTATTGAACGGTTTGAAGTGCTGCTTAACATAACAACACTTTACAGTCTGTACATGCAGTTTAAATTTTAGAAAATTAAATATATTTCTTTGTTCAGAAGAGAAAACATGCATATTTATGTACATCATTTTGAGATTAAAGAAAGAATTACCATCTACAGTAGAAATTCCTCTTTACAAATCTTTTAAGAGACAAGGCAGGCAGTAGCAACTCTGCAGAAAGCAAAGCACACAAACTCTCTACACTGAAGGTATAGTTTATTCATTGAGAGACATTAGCAACTGCAGAAGAAGGTCGTTTAAGGATGGATTCAACTGAAAATGACAGTGGCTCAGTTGTTGAAAGTTTTGTTGTGGCCTGTTTGGCCCCAAAGAAGTCTTTTGTGCATTTGTCTATTGTAAGCTTGTATTTTTGGTTCTCTTTAATGGCACACTCTCTGTATTTCTTAGAAGCATCTTCAAAGGTCTCTTTGACAAACGATGTTCTCAGCTCTGGTCCTGATCTGTCAGGAAATGTTTGTTGGAACAGTGACTGAAATGGATTGTATTTGAGCCGTGGAGGGGGCTTGGTACTCTCTTTGGTGATCTTGCTTATTATCTGTTCCTGAGGAGCCAGAGAATCCTTATCAGAAATCTGAGAGAAAGTCCTTTTCGGGGGAGAGAAAGCTGACCTCTCACGAGCTTCCTGAGGAAGGCACAGTATCTCATTACCTGACTGCTGAATGTCCTGTGCGTGGGTCAGAACGAGTGGATTTTCCAGTTTTGGAGAGATGATGTCATGCTCATTGTTTGGACAGTCCTGATTTTGTGAGACCTTGGTATCCCAACCTGCTCCAGGTTTGAGAGCTTGGACAGTAGTAGCGTTTAACAGGCATTGCTGATAGAGGAGAGCATCACTAATGGGGCCACATTTTGGCCACACTAAGAACCTAGAGGACAGGGGATACTGCCTGTAGGTAGTAGCTACACTCACATTTGAAGAAATTAGTTCCACGTTGCTGGTTCCTGAATACTGCATGGTTAGATCAAGGCAGGTTGGTAAAAAATTGCAAAACTCCTTGTTTGGAGTATCAGCTTGTGTAGTGTTGAAGGCTGTTTTATATGAGTTGTATTCAGCTCCATGCATCATGCGGTTAGGGAGAAAAAGGGCAGCTGCTTGTGTAGCTTCCATCATCTCTCTCTCTTTATACTCTCTCTCTAGCATAATGTTCTCCAACTCTTTATCAGCAAAAGCCCGTCTCTTTCTCATCCTGTCACTTACAGGGGGTGGCAAAGGTGAATTCCCTCCCAGGTAAGGGTCTGTTGGAATAGGACGGTAACCTAAAACAACAAAGCAGCATTAGGAATGAAGCTGCGTAAGAAAAACATTAAAGCTGTGTTTGTAAAAGGGCTCCATTTGGAGCCACTCCCAACAGGCGCCGAGCACTTGCTACAAACCCTGGATGCCGTCAGCTCCTACTGAAGTCATTGTGCCACAGAGGCTTAGCTCCCTGTGCCATCAGGCACAGTCAGTACCAGTTCCTCGGTGCTGATAAGCAAGACCTGCTCCTCTGACATGGGTTGTCTCCTTCAAAGCTAGCTGATTACTAAGTTTGAAAAGCAACTCCAAAACAGCAGATGGGGGGGGGGGGGAGGGGGGGCCCCCCCCCCCCCCCCCCCCCCCCCCCCCCCCCCCCCCCCCCCCCCCCCCCCCCCCCCCCCCCCCCCACTTCTGTGTGTTAGGACTAGCATTGCATCATGCAGCTTAAGGAGATAACCACCAATTTTTAACAAATACAAAAAATATTCAAATATTTTGTTTCATCCGAACAGAAAAAGAACGTTAATAAAACATAAATATTGAGTCTCCAGTGTATTCAATTACCAGGCTAACTGGATTCATTTAATATAACTGATAGGGCCCGATCCTGTTTGCTCTACCCAGACAAGTAATCCCATTGAATTAAAGGAACTTCTTACATGAGTAAGGGGAACAGGGTTTAAGCTGTTTTTACTCCCATTCCTCTCACACAGGTTTCCCCATTGACAAGTAAGGTATCTATACCTACAGCTGATGCCTTTCCTATTCTCTAAAGATGATGACTATGTACACATTCCTACAGATGGCAGAAAATTCCAAGGAAAACTAGGAGAAAAGAAAAAGAAAGTTAAGATAAATTAGAGGAAAGAATACAGAAGTGATTTTTTTTAAAAGAGGGAATTGTAGATGGAAATTAGAGGTTTCTAGCAGGACAAAATTTTAATTGTGCTTGCACAGGCAAAGAAAAGAGCATTCTATTTTTGGGGGGAGGAGGGAAGGTAGATTTGAGAACTGTGATGTTTTACAGGGCTACAATTTAGAAAGTAATTACAGCAGACATAGAAATAAATTTGGGCACAATCCGAAGAGGGCAGAGAGAACAAAAAATACATGCTTTCACTAAAATGTCCATCTTTAAAATGTCATTCTTCCACAGTTAACGTTTTCGACAGGAAAAAAAAAAAAGAGGAAAATAAAAAGGAGAAAATAAAAAAAGAGCAGCCTATTACGCATATATTACTATTGATAACCCAGCAAATGGTGCGGTTGTGTTACGCGTCCAGATCAAAAGGAAAAAAAAAAAAAAACAAACAATTGATTTACTCATTTGTTGATAAAAAACAAGCGCGGGTAAAGAACCCTGCGCTGCCAAACGCCGCTGGGTAGTCATGTAAAAAGAATGTCAGCTTGTAACAGTAACTCTCAAATTTCAAATTACCGTTGCTAGCATTTCAGGCATTATATGCAGTAACTGAAATTCCAGCCACGAAGGGCAGAAGCCGCGGGCGGAGGCTCCGAGGGCACCCGGCTCCCGTTGGGGTGCGGGGGGCGGGGACCCTCGGAGCCTCGGCCACCCGGCGCCGGTAGCGGACCGCGCTTTAACGCCCCTCCTCGTATATTTGGGGAGATAACGCTGCATTTCACCACGCGTGTCTGTGAGGAGCCGCGCCTGGGCCGGGAGCTGGGGGTTCTCCCGGGTCAGAGCGAGGTTTCCCCGCTGGCGGCCGGCGCCGGGGGCAGCCCGCGGGAGGGCGGGGAGATTGCTCTTACCTTCCAGGATGCTCTTGGCCAGGAGGCTGGGGGTTCGGACGTGCCTCTGGTAGACGGCTTTGCGCTCCAGGCTCGCCTGCTTCCCCGCCAGACCCTTCTTGTCCTAGGAGAGCCACCGGCCGGCGCCGTCAGCCCGACGGCCGCCCGGCCCGGCCCGGCCCTTCCCGACCTGTCCCGTCCCGTCCCCTCTCACCTCGGTGGCCTGCTGCCGTCGGAGCGCCACCTGGGCGGCCATGACCCGCTGCCGCTCCACCACCAGCAGGCAGTTGGCGCACTGGCAGTCGCGCCAGCGGCAGAACCGCTTGTGTCCTTTCAGGCACGACACCACGCCGTGGTTGCGGCACCGGGCGCACTTGGGCGTGCGGCTCAGCTTCCGCGGCTCTCCCCGCCGCGGGGCCGCCGCCGCCCCCTCCTCCCCTTCCTCCTCTTCCTCTTCCTCCTCCGGGCCGGCGCTGCTGCTCGGCGCGTCGGGGGCCTCGGCCGTCTCCCCCTCCACGCTCTCCACGTCGATCTCCCAGTCGGCAGCGACGCGTCCTTCAGCCATGGCTCCTCGGCGGCGCAGCTGCAAGAGAGGTGTCAGGCCGCCCGCCCCCGCGGCGGGACGGCAACCCGGGCACACCCGGCTCCCGCGATGCCCGCCGCCGCCCGGCCCCGCCGGCAACCCCGCCGAGACGCGCCCTCGTCGGGAAGCCATGGCAGAGCCCGCTCGGGATGTCATCACCCCCCCGTGCCCCTCGACGGCCACTTTTCCCCTCGCCCGCCCCGGCTTCCCGGGGAACTGTGCTTGCCCGCCGCAGAAAGGAGCGCGTCTCCAGCGCGTAGGATGCGGGAGAAACCGCCGCAGGGCGCGATGCCGGGCGCCGCAGGGCTGCGAGGCTGTCAGCTTCCCGCGGGGACCTGCTTATTTCAGGATCCTGACAACCCTCTTGCCCTCCTTCAGGCTTAGGGGACAGGTCGGGAACACCTGGGCTGCACACACCGCCTCTGTGCGCCCCGGCGATCAGGGGCTCTGTGTGTTCCTGACCCCTCGGCACCGCGGGAGCAGTGTCTTACGACCCCCACCCGCTCTCCCCATCCTTCCCCCTAGCGCTTACCCTAGTTCAGAGCCAGAGGCCGGCAAAGCGGTGCAGGCGGCCCCGCAGCCCCCCACGCACCTCGCGGCTAGCAAGGCCGCCCCTGCCCAAGCCCACCGGGAGGCAGGGGACTCGCTATCTCCGTCGCCTCGGGGGCTCAAGGCTCTCCCGCAGCCGGGACGCCGCGCCGTCGGGGCGGGGGAGCGGAGGGGAAGGGGAGACGGACGCTGACGGGTCGAACCCTGCCGTGCGTGGTGTGGGGTGCTCGCGGGCCGCGCTGGCACCAGCCTCGCCCACGCCGCGCCCGCCCCACGGCACAGTGCCCGCCGCGCCGGCCCCGCCGCGTTATCAGCGCCCGCCACCACCGCCCGCGCCGCCCATTGGGCCCGCACCCCGCGGCCGCGGCTCTGATTGGTCCACGCCGCTACCGCCCCGCCCTCCACCCCCCCACGCGTGTGTGCCCGCTGCTCACCCGTGGGTGCGGGCAGGCATGGGGCGCGGGGGGGGCGCGCAGGCGGAGTGTGGCGGACTTTAATTTTAGGTGGAAAAAAGGCGGCGGGGGCGGGGGGGAGAGGGGAAGACAAGAAGGAAAGACGGTAACACGCGTGATGGTGGCACTGAGGAACCAACCCCACGGGCGAGCGGCGTCCCCCGAACCGGGGGAGCGGACCGAGGGCGCTGGTTTAAACGGCTGGAGCAGCCGCTGCCTTTTTTCGTTTGCGGTGTTGGCGTTGCTCGCCCCGCAGCAATGGCTTTTTTTTTTTTCTCTTCTTTTTTTTTTTTTTTTCCCCCGAATCTGGCAATGCAACGGAATCGGCGTTGTCTCCCTGCCCAGTCGGGAATGGAGGCACGGGAAAAAATTCGTTTATTTTTTTGAGCATTCCCTCCGCCTTTCAGCGGCGTTTTCCAGCAGCACTGAGCTGTCGAGTAACTGTCTCCCTGACGGAGACTGCTGTTCGGAAATTGGGAAATGCCCCTCGGCTCCTAAAACGGGGAGCGATCGACATTGTAAGGCACAAAGTCTGGGCCGTGCCAGAGAGGCGTTTGAGCTCGAGGCTTCCGTCCGTGGAGATGGGAATTCCCACCGGGCAGAAGAGGACAAAATACAGCCCGGCAGCCTTCAGCGCCGGGCAGGGGAAGAGCTAGCGAATTTAAGCGGGGTATCCCCAGAAGAAAAAAAAAAAAAAAAAAAAAAAAGACAGGAAGAGGAGGCCAGGTCCTCTGATAGAGGGATGTGGAGGTCAAGTACAGTGAGTCTACAAGAGGGGATCTCACATCTGCCCTTAGAGAAGCAGTTGTTAAGATCTGCATGGAAATCTCAGCAGCTATAGGTGGTCACAAAACAAAAGTCACTCTGCTACTGTGTGCAATTGCCTGTTCTGCCTATATGCAAAACCTACAAAGACAAAATATTCCCCCCCAAAATATGAGCTTCATTGCGACAGGTGTTTCTCACCTCTAGCACAACATCCTTGATGAACAAAATAGCTTTGCTGGTGTTTATCCAGTATTTTAAGGTGCACTAAATAAAAAGTCCATAAAGAAGAGTGAGGTTTCAAATTCTGTCAACAAAACGTTTTGATAAGAAAGAATTTGCAGATTTTTCTCTCCTCTCCCACTGCCCTCCCTCCTCTGGGAGACAGACAATTTTCTGCATAAATGTGCAAGGAAAGATGTGCTAAAGATTGCTTTTGAGCTGCAATTTGAGCCAGACAAAAAAAAAAGGGGGGGGGAGGGGGAAGAAAAGAAAAAAAAAAAAGACAAGAAGCTAAATTCAGAAGACAGGAAATCTGAAATGAAAGATGAAAAAGAACTGCACAAATGATGCCATTGCCAGTAAAGGGGGAAAGCCTTTGTGGCTGACACACAGCCGTGTGTGCCAGCCTGGCAGATCACAGCGGCAAGGAGTTTTCAGTGGCATAATTGCCTCCATTAACTGTTGACTGAATAACTCAGAATCCAGACAAACAGGAAATTTATTGGAAACCAAATGAGAAACAGCCAGCGGTTCATTCTGCAGGTTAGAGTGCTTTTAAATGAAATGAATAACGAAGAGATTACAGCTTCCTAATCAAACCACACGTTTAAAGCAAGGGAGGAAAGCAGGGAAAGGGGAAGTCAGGGAGACTGAGGATGGGAAGCTAAAAAAAGATCAGAAATCTGTAACAGATTAAACAGGGAGAAAACAAAAGAAATGTGCACTTCGATTTTTGTCTTTGCATAGTCTCCTGGTCCTCATGCAGGATTTTGCAGTCCTTAACCCAGTGTAAACACATGTACATAAGCTGGAAATATACCTGGCAGCTCTCTAAAAAACCAATTTTGGGGTGCCTAGAGGAGACAGAAGGGTATAGCTGTAATCCTGTGTTCAGCACAGGGAGGAAATGCTGTCTGCACCTGCAGAACATCCCTCACACTTCTGATTGCTGTTACCACAGGACCATTCCCAGTTCTTGCCACTGGCTCTGCTGGGAGGTGAGATTAATGATTTTGTTGCCAGCACCACTGCAAAGAAACACGTGTCAGACTTCACCTTACCCCATGCCCCTAGTTTCAGAGGAGGATCTCCTGCCAAAGGATGCTACAAAGACAAAAGAAGAAGTGTCTACTTACATACCTCACTTATTGGTGCTCCACGTAAAGAGTATATAACTCACTCGTATACTAATAAATAAACTATTTTATTGTAGGATATTACCAAGTTAAAATATCAAAATAAGGCTATTACTGCATTGGTAAACTACTTTATAAATACCAAAACATGAAGCTTTGAAAGTAACTGACAGCAACTAGAGCTCTGTCTACTCTGCAAGGTAGAAGAGGTCTCTATCTCCCTCATACGCAGTCACCTCCCAGTGACATCAAACTTAACATCATTTGAGCTTTCTTAATAACTCTTGAAGTCTGGAATACGTTTGTTTTGGTGTCAATATCTTAAAAGGAGGATGCAGATATTAATCTTTTCTTTAACAAGAAGGTCAAAACCAAAGCAACCATTTTTAAAAAACCTCTCAACACATGAAAATTTGTCTCTCTCTCACCTGTTTAAAATAATTGTCACAGCTCTTAAAATATTCAAATACTCCCCTAAGTCTTAACCTTAAGTTCTAAAAATGCAAGAGCCCTTGTGCCTCCCTAGCTCCCACACTTGTCACCTTTCCAGGTAACTGCATCCTCGAGAAGCTTGTGGCCACCAAACAGCTTGCCTCCTCCAAAAGGAAAGAGTCCTGCACTCTGTGCTGACTCAAGCATCCCTCTACTCTCCATCCCCAAACCTTCAATAAAAGGGACTGCTGCGTTCTGAAGCCAGTGTAAGAGGGTAAAAAAATTCTGGCAGCAGCAAACTGTGACACTGGTTTAGGCGTATTATGAAACTGCACCAGCACTTAAGAACCAGAACCATGCCCAGGATGTGGTCCACAAAAGGGACCATGGGCTTGCAGGAGAGGACGGTGTGGAACTACATTCTACCTGGACCTCTCCTCCCAGTAGTAAATTTGGCAGTGTGAGAGAGGCTGGGCTGCTTGGGTCCTCCTCCCGGACAGCAGAAGAAACTGGCTAGTCTCTGCCTTTCTCCTCCCGGGATCTCCCTCTTCCCCCAGCGCAGACCAGACACTTTTAATCGCTGCAACTACGTGTGGGATCGTACACTTCTGATGTTGGCAGAGAGCTGCCAGAAACCCACTCTTAATCCCTAAACTTGAGCGCATTCGTAAGGAAAACAGAAGAGTTCAGAACCGCAGGAAAATCTTGTAATTTGCTTTCCGAAATAACCCCAAAATCCCATGGCAATTTACGTGCAAAGGAACATATTTTTCCTCACAAAACCTCAAATGAGCATTTCAGTCCCATGTTATCATGGGAAGCAGAACTGCCGTTTCATATAAATCTGACATTTTTCAATTGGCTGTGTGAAAGTCCAAATGCATAGTTTAATGAAGCAATTGTTTTTCAGTGGAACTGAAAGGCAGTCTTCAATTGTTTTGCACGACCTTTCCTCATCTGCTTGCCCAGAGAGACCTTTACGTGAGCATACGCATACCTCTGCATTTCAGAGTAGGTGAAAGAAAAAAAAGCAACGAGATATTGTAGCTCCAAAAAGCAAATCGCACCTTCACACCAGATTCCAGCTGTGTTACTAAATGAGAATCGGTGAGCTTTCCCCTCCTATGTGTTTGAAGTCCTGGGCTTTTGCTTGAACTACAAGTAGTGGCTAGCTAACAAAAGAAAACCCACCAAACTTCCTCTTTCCTCCTCTTCAAAAGTTTGTCTAGAGAGGGTGAAACCATGAATCAGGGGTAATATTTATGAAAAAGATGCTCATTTTACCGAAGGAATTAGGAATATCCTTATGCATGAGCAACAGTTGCCTTGTTTAATGAAGCAGAGTTGACTCGACCGCTCATTGCATTCTTGTAAGTGTAACTATGAGTCAGTCAGATGAAAAACTTTGGGGTGTAGCTGAGTGTTATGCTGAAGTTGCCCAGGTTTTTCTAAGAGGAAATAAGCCCTCCTTATAAGAGGGAATAAGACATTTGTCAAGCTGTTGGGCTGCAGTGGAAGCAGTACACAGCCAAAAATTTACTTACCGACAGAGAAGCCTTCCCCGGCTTTGGGGATACCATTTTCATGAAAGACAAAAGGCCCTTTGGACTACCAAATCATGGTTTTGAATGCTAATTCACCACTGACATGTCAATAACCAGCTAAAATAATTAGTGTAAAATGGTCTTCTGTAAAATGATTGTTTTAAGGGAACAGGGCCAGGGTGAGTAAAACCCACAAATCCTCTTGTTCATTTATTCTCCCAGATAAAGTAGATACCTGGAAGTTGAGTGATGGGACAGTAGAAATCAACCCCTTGGCACAGAGACAAGAGAAGGTTTGGCCTCTTAGTGGCAGCTGCTGAAAACCTTTCTAATTCTCCCACGGACTGAAGAACAACACAGGTAAAAGACATCCTTAAAGAACATCACTATCAAAAGGATATCAATTCTGATATAAAAATCAGCAAGATGGCACACCACTCCAGGCAGGGCAGGGGTAAGGAGGGGAAGCACACAGACAGAAGACACTGGATGAGATATACCATGAACTATACAAGAAGGAAACGAGAGGAGAAAGAATAAAGCCCGAATGGTTGTTTTGGGGGTTGAGAGAAGAGATGAAATATAGGGAGCGGAAAAAATGAAGTTATACAACCGTTTCTTTCCTATAAAACTATATGGAACAAGATCATACAGGTATTTTTCACCTCAGCTAATAAGCACATATCCTTAGGCTAGTAATGGCAGATATATTTTTCCGAGGACTTAAGGAAATACTTGTATGAAAATTAAAAATAAAAGGGAATGCTCACTTAATCTGCTATGCAATCTGAATCCCCACTTATAAATGGCAGGGACTGGAGACAATGAGAAATTGCTAGATTACACAGTCCTCTGCAATGCAGTTAGCAACAGCTGAGGGGTAAAGCTGGAAAAAAACCAACGGACTTAAGGATGCCAAATTAAGTTTGCTTGCACAGTTGCTGCTAATAAAAACCACAAAGCCTTTCTCTCGGTCTCCGCACCACCTCATTCATACCGCTCCGTACTGCCTCATTCATAGTCCTCCGTAACACTGAAACAGAACTTAAATCACAGGAGAAAAAACTCAGGAAAAAAATAAATCCTGTGTCTAACACCATTGGTATTGCCTGCAGTCGAGTGAACAGAGAGGCTGCAAAGCTGGGTACAGCTTCACGTATGATCCTTCACTGGGGGTTTCTGGTGAAGCCTGTTCCTGACACAAATGGGAGTTAACTCGTTACTCCAAGTTCCAAAGAGAGCAAGGCAGGCAGTCCAGCAGGAGAGGCACTTTGGCTTACACCAAAACATGTCATTTCAAGCCAATGAAGTCATGACACAAAATCAGACAGGAAAATATTTTCCTACTATCTCATGGATAAACGGAACTTGCTAAAATTTATTAAGAGGTCTACTGGGAGCTACAAAACAGTTTCTTTGTTTTCTAGAGCCGTAAACTCCTTGCCAAGCATGAAGGGTTGTCCTGCGATTCACAGAGAGCAAACGTAAAGTGATAATGTGCACGGAGCTACAGAAGCTACTCTGTCGGAGCTCAGTAATTACATGAGCGAACTGATCTATTAACAGCGAGTCTAAATACAGCCCCCCAAGGGGCTACAACTCAATCAATGGTATTTGGAAAGGAAACGTTGCTATTGCAAGGGAACTGTGATGGCAGAAGGGAAGAGTAGCCATGTGGTTATCAGCAATGAGAAATTACCTACTTATGGAATAATAAATCATGCTAGTTAAAAAAAAAAATATAATTACACTACAAATAACTTTATTTCACACAGGCCGTGTTTAGAAGTACATCAGTTAACTCTAATTTGCCTTTCTACAGCAGATTAGCAATAGAAATTCTCAGCTCGCATCTAAATCAAAGGGTTTCCTAACTGCATTAGCAAAGTAAAAATCACAGCACTGCACCTCTTAACAGTTTTATTGTTGTGAAAATAATTCTGATTTCAGAAGGCAGCTTTTCCCTCCAGTAAGGAAGATGTGTCCATGAATTACTCAGACCTTCCACAGTTCACCCTAACAGTCAATCCTTCTCCTCATGGGGAGAATTACTACTGGAGCACAATGCATTTTGTAGAGCAAACTAATCCCAAGAGCCCCCTAATAAAATTCTGTTGTAGCCTAAACAGTCATCCTTCAAAGAAACACATGTTCCTGACTGTTTTCTTGTGTAAATGACACTGTAAAACAAGTATTTACCTTCTCAGGTCAAGCTTACTGAAATCAGTCGCATAAAATATTTGCGTGTTTTCTACAACTTCAGATTAATTCAATTTTATCTTGGTCCTACGCTTACAGACCATCATTCTGGAGAACGGAAAATACATGGGGAAATACTTAACTTTTCTAAAGAATACCACAATTTCTTCTATTTATTGAGTAGCCAGTATGTAGATATCATCAAATCCGTGCATGGCTATCACTCCTGTTTAAAGACTCTGATCATACTGATCTTTCAGCACAACATACTGATCTTTCACAAACAAAATTCCTACTTGCGTCCTGGACATGTTATGGATTGCTCTGTTTTTTCTAAGTGGTTAGAAAAAAGGAAACGCTTCTCCATTACTCACCTCTCCCCATTACAATAGGGAGAAAGGAAAAAAGCACCCACCAGCAGCTGCTGTGAGTATAATATATGCAATTCAACACACAGGAAAAAGCCCTTTACGGAGGATGAGGATTATTTGCATGTAGCAGAGACCAAGAAGTCAAAGAGCAAACCACGAGGAAGGCTGTACAGTCAGAGATGTCACACCGCATTCCTTCGAAATACTCTCACTTTATTACCCCTCTCTTCAAGGAATTAGGCAAAGCTGCAGCGCTTGTGAAGATGAACAAAAGGAAAAAAAGGGATAAAGAAATGAAGGTGTGGCAAACAACAGTCAAAACCAAGATTACTCACAAAGCAACTCTCATAAATAAACATGCCTTGTTGCCGGCTTTTTATTTTGCGTCTTTCACATAACTCGTTGTTTATGTTTGTGTATATGTTTGTTTTTTCTTTATAAAAAAAAAAAAAGAAAAAGAAAACTGCACACAGCTCGGGCTGTGCCTATGGAAGTGTAATACTGTATGAGCAGCAAACAGCCACAGGCCAACAGTCAGCAACTTTCTACACAGCTGGCATTAGGGAATCCACAGACTATGGTCCTTTTGTTACCAGAGCTGAAGGACATCAAATATTTATCTCATTTGACTAGCACATGTTGCTGTAGTGAACTTATATTTTATGCAATCTAAGCTTTCAGTCTGAAATAGAGAGGAAGCTTTTAAAATTCGTATTTTAATATTTCTAAAGGAGATTGAAAGATCAAACATTAGTCTACCATGGTAAACTATCTGAAATGATTGCTCTGACAAGATGTTAACTCTCGAAAATTTTTATCATTGGGTTCATAGTGAAGAAAGATAATGGAATTATAAATTATTTGGGTGTTGTTTTGTTTTTTTTCCAATCAATCATTTTTATCAGATTTGCTCTAAAAGAAAAAGAAAACACAGCGAAGACAGAAAAGCCACACAAGGATATATTTTTAAAAGATCAGATATGAAAGGAATAACAACACATCTTAGGGGGAAGCCTTTTCATTTCCCACTCTCAGCAATGCTGACTGTAAATAAACCCCAAAATTTAAAAAAGAAAAATGTTGCTATACACTGTCAAGTGTTACTTTGTGGAAACTGACATCAGTAAGAAATGCCCAACTTGGGGCTGTGCTCATATACCCCCCGATGCAAGCGCCTACTTCCATGGTGCGAAGGAAGAAGCTAGTGCTCCACTCTGGATTTTCAGGGGGAAAACCCACCCTAAAATCACTTCCTTTCAAACACACTCAGTCTCCATGAGGGTATTGAGTAAATAAAATTATAAATGCAAAAGCCACTATGTTACTGAGGATGACTATCTCTGCACATAGTTATTTGGCACAAGGAAGCCAATTCATAAATTATGCTTTTATGATCCGTGATTTTCCTTTTATCCTTAGCTATGCTGTACCACCAGAGTTCTTTGGGAGACTCACGCTCCGAGATCCGAGGGACTATCCAAGGGACGATCCATAAGGCTTTTTTCCTGCGTTACACAAAACCTCAAGTTCCCAGCTAGTCATCCTTGTGCCAAGCCCAGCTATTTTGTTCAGTACACAGCATCTCTCCAAGATGAACGTACATAATACACTTACACCAGATACACTTTATTCCCCATATGTGGGTAAAAGTCACAAAGCCAGGACGTGGGCATGCATGAGCATCTAGTCTACAAACCTTTCAGGACTACTTCCACTTTAGAAATGATAATAAGAGCAGTTTAATTCAGCAGGGGAAATTAAATCAGATATACAGGAGGCTTTTTTGTCTCGTTTGCTTTTTAGGCACTACATCTAGACTAGGTTTAACATATCAGACTAAATTCTTCACACATTGCATACGTATAAGTACATTAAGGAAAATCCTGGCTTGAAAACTAAAAACCAAATTCAAGATGATTGCATGCATGAGTGTTAAACCATGAGGACGAAGAAGAGAAAGGGATATGAACATTTCTCTGAGGCTACATATTGAGGCAACTGTCCAGGGAGTTTCTGCTTCGTGAAATCCCTCCTTGGTGCAGAGGAACACTTCAAAGCTAAGCTACTGCTCGCTGAAATTCTTCAATTAAATCGGAGTAGACACTTCGAAACCAGCGTCAAATTACAGAAATTGGCCCTCAAGGCTCCCTGTAGAATTACTTTATTTAGATAACCAACAAAATAGTAAGACTGGAGAAAAAGTGACAAAAGCAGCACAACTATCCTACTTTAAAAGCAAACAAACAAAAAAGAAAACAACAAAAAAAAACCCCAACAAACCCCCACAATTTAGCCTTCAGAAGTCATCTTTCTGCCTGCCGTGAAACAATAGGACTCTGTTCTCTTTGTACTCCTGACATGTTTTATTTCAACCACCACACCCAGTTCTGGGAAGGGCACTATGATAGCCGCTGATTTGTTTGCAAGATGGTGCAAGGTGAAGTCAAAGTTAATGAAACCATATCCTGTTTAATTTATTATTTCATTATTATTTCACACTAATAAACACAGAGACAAAATTCACTCATACACGTGCTAAAAGGGGTAAAAAGTAATCCTATACTAGCCGCTGATTAAAAACCGAACTAATGCTGAAAAAGAGTGTAGCAGAGCTCATGAATAGTGAGGAGCAGCTGCAGGGGAAAGAGCTGGAGCAGAGTCCCTTGGGATCCGTGTGCTCTCGGAGTTAACAGGGTACAGGCTATGGCAGCCCAGGGAAACACCACAGCAGAGCTTTCACCCCGCCGTCTCACCACTGCATCTCAGCCCTTAATTGGCACAAGCTTCAAAGCAGGGAAAAATTCTTTCCTCTACATATCCAAGCCCCAACCTTTGCAAAAATCTACAACCGACGTGTTCCCTGCTGAAGAGGAGTTGCAAATCAAAAATCAGTTTTTTCTTTACAAAGATCAGGTATAATACCCTGAGCTTATCTTCACCAATGACCTAGATACGATAGACAAATTATCCTGATGCAAATCCAGACTAAATCAAAATCAACCAGGTATGTGTTTGGGGCTGTGCGTGCATAATATTTAAATTGTATATCACAAGGTACATCGGGTCCTCTAGCTAGACTGGGGACCTGAAGAGGATAAGCAGATACCTTTTAAAAAGTCCGTTGAGTGTTATGATCCCCAAGCTGGCCACTGGGCTAGAACAATAAAGGGATTTCAGCCAAACGAGCATTACTTCCTCCACACTGTCTTTTAAAAATTAAACTCCATGAAGATAACAGTCATGCCCAGAGCTAATTATAGCAGATACGTTACAGCGGCTAAAATTGCTAAAAAGAGGTGGTGGGAAAGGAAGGAAGGTAGCTTAGAGGGGAAAAAAAGAAAACAGGGAATGGCAAACCTGTGATGTGTCAGTCACACTTAGCCTTCATCCAACTCCCGCAGCGAGATGGAAGGTAGGAAATACACACAGCAAAAGTCCCAAACCCCGATAAACAGTCCAAGACTGACTGAAGCCCCATAAATGCCGCGACATGCAAGAAACCAACAGAAGTCTGAGTAATGTGCAAATTAAGTAGGGAAAAAAAAAATAAAAAAAATAATGAGGAAAGCTTCTCACCCTGCTTCTTATCCCAGCTGAGAGCGCGAGGGGAGAACCATCTGCTCCCACACTAGGTACCTGACTTGCCAAAGCCCAGCCTGGGCAGAGGACAGGTACTAGGCCATTTTATCGTAGGCTATGGGAGAAGGCTGCCCTCAGCAGCCTCTTGAGCTTTTATTTGAACAATAGAAGCAAGTAAATTATGAACCTGAAGAAATCCCAAAGCCAGCAAGCCCCACGAGGAGCAGGAAACCACGCTGCCAATGTCACCGACAAACGAAGCAGCTGAGGAAGAATCTCATTTTTACATGTAATCTGCACTTGCATTTTCTTGTCTTACAATTTTCTTTCTAACCCTATAATCAAATGCTTAGCTGCTACTTTGACAGTACACATACTACTTTTCCCTTCTATTCCTAAACTTTGGCTAGTAAACAGGTGATCCGACAAGGGCAGACTACTCATTTCTTTGGGAGGGGCAAATTGATGAATGGAGTAAAATTCTCAACACCCTCCTAGAAAGACTGGCTGTGCCTCAGGCCATTAACTTTGGGCAATCTCCTCCTCCCAGGATCAGCAAGTGACAGAAAAGATGACAGCAGTCTCTGACTCAGAAAGGTTCATGACAGCTACCTACAGCATGCACGTGTTCCTATGTGCCTGTCTCACTGTCCAGAGAAAAACATACAATGACTCTAATTAATTAAGCTTTCCAATGCAGCAGGGCATATGCATAAACTGAGACTTAAAACGGTGACCTACAATCTTCTCAGTCTCATCAGAGGACCCAACGCAGGTTGTGCTGTTCAGGATGACAGCGCTTGCCCATACCTGGAGGATGCGGAGACATCGGGCGGTGTAAAATGAACCTGGAAATGACTGATGACTGGGGGGCAGGGGGGGAAGCTATTTTTTTCCTGCACGTGCAAGTGGCTGTGCATTAATAAGTTCTCAGACCCCCCTAACAACTGTGCTTATGTAAACGTTTCTTCACAGTTGCTACAAGTCAGCAATAAAACAGATATAAAAGTATTGCAAAAAAATAAATAAATCACTGTAACAAGAAAAACTGTCAGCCAAAAAGACATTGGAAAGCTACAGAAAATGTTTCATGCTTATTCATGCTAGTTACATCGCAGGATGGTGGGGGGGGGGGGGGGG
>JAOQGH010000019.1:28513238-28549511 GCA_025769975.1 Gallinago jamesoni | reverse complement strand
CAGGATGATCCCCCCCCCCCCCCCCAAAAAAAAAATATTCGTAAGACCAGCTTGTAAAACTGGAAAATAAAGTTTCACCCTCTATGAAATCAGCACAGATTAAAAATGAGTCCTTGATATTTTTCTCAAGCTGGAATGAAGCTCAGGTCCATGCTAGCTAGGTTCAAAGAGCAGCAGGTTTGGTTCATGAAGGACATCTCATCAAATTCAGAAAAACACACATCCTCAAGCTGAATCAAGTTAGAGTTTATTATTCCCCGTGGGAGAAAACAACAACGGCTGAGAAAAGTGGGGAAAAGGAGTTGGGATAAGCATTGGATCACAAAAATAAAACTCAAAATTCAAACAGACACCTCAAATTACGAAAAAAAAAATCATTTATAAACACATCCTTTTGAAAGACAGGGCAGTTCTGGGGCTCCTCTGGCTCTGCAAAGTCAACCCGCTCATTTGTTCCCTGCACTTTATCTCAAACAGCAGGTACAGCCAGGTGGAGTATTGGTACAAGTCCATGATAAAATGCCATTTATCTTTGCAAATACTAATATTCATCCATTCCTCCCGCAGTCAAAACAGTGAATGTTTGCTTCCACAGATGGAGGGAACGTTATTTAAACCATGATACTATTCTAGTAAATCCGAGACAGATGGGCCAGGATTCAGGGACAACTGAAGTTGCTGTGTTTATGATAAGGGAATTAGAGTGACAGAAAGCCTCTTGCTGGGAGATGTGGGGTCTGGTAGATTTGCATTTGCTTCATAAAGAAGGCAAATGCTCTACAAAACCACTATTCAAGGTCAGTGAGCCAGAACAGTTTGGAGGTAGTAGGTCAATCCTAAAGGAGAACACACAGATTTCCAGGTAATCGTTGTACAAAGCTCCATTCACGGAGTCCAGCAGGTCACTGCAGGCAAACCTGAAATAAGTTTTTTGATGTTCTTGTTTATCTCTCAGTGCCAAAAAACAAGGAGAGTTTGGGGAGGAGGAGGAGGAAAGTGGGAAAGTAAATATCCAAATCTCTCCTATCACAAGAACGAGAAGAAAAAAGTAACCCAAGTTAAATTTGAAGAATATTGTTCTTTTGTATATTAATAATTATACAAAGTGTTTGTGACCCACCTATGCCAAGCAGACACGGGGCAATTAAAACTTTTTCATCTCCTATAATCTAAATAGTGCTCAAATGAAGACAGGATTAAAACATGTATTTCTGTCTCTAACTTGGCTACAGGTTACTGTAGATGGACTTAATTATTAATATATATTTTTTTTTAGCCAGAGTCAAAGGTGTTAACAGAAAATTGGACCTGTTACCCTGTGACCAAGGAAGCAAAATTTATCCACTTCAGCAAATGTTGACAGAGCCATTACTCAGGCATGGCTTCAGATAAGTCACTCCTAAAATCAGGAGCCCCAACAGTGAATCGCAAGAGTCCCTGCTCTCGGTTCATCTACCACAGCTGATAACATACCGGGCAAAAGAAGAAAAAGAAAAGAAAAAAGGCAAGCTTGCATGCACTATTACTACAGAAAGTAGATGCACAGAGGCTGCATTAAGACATTATAAAACTGGCATTTTTCTAATAAGCCTGTGTATTTTAATGATGCCATCTGAAAGAAGGGTCAGATTAACAAGGCTGCAAGGAAAAAAAAAATAAAGGCAAACCAATCATATGCGTATTAACTAAGGCAGCTGCCAAAACTCACTTAAAATTTTTAATCGGACAAGTAAACTATGGTAAAATTTAACCCAAGTAACCAAGTTTACTGAACAGAACCTGTAAAATTTCATGCGTAGCAGCAGCTGCTGTGCATCTTCTTATCACACTGTCAGTCTGCTCTCATATTATGGGTCTTTAAAAATAGACATCGGTGATTGGATGGTCACTGAACTTCTAATTTCTCACTTGAGAGAACGCTTTGAGCTTAATAACAAAGTAATCCCTTCACACTCTGCCTATGTTTCACTTAAGCATCAACCTGTGAACTTCAGCCTGACTTCTAGTTTGCAAGAGCAAAGACAACCTTTTTTTTTTGTGTGTATGTGGATGTATTCAGAATAAATGAGGAGGAAGATGAGAAAGTACGAGTTGAAGCTGAGGACAGAAAAAGCATGGAATGGATGTGTGTTGCCTAGCTTAAAATAAGAAAAAAATGTTGCTTCCTGATGGTCAATTTTCAAATCCAAGCAGCTTTTGTCTTCATTGGCCGTTGGCGTTTCTCCACATCGGGGCAGGGAGGGGAAGACATTCCAACAGGAAATGAGGGTCAAAAACACTGAAATCAGCAACTTTATATATGAGATTGGGAAAGAAAACCCATATTATCATCACTATTCTGAAAAGCCCCTTTTTAAAGCATGTTCCTCAACTCTACATGACAGCCACTGAGGCATGTAACACCACCCAGAAGGACAGGGTCAACAGGCAGTGGCTGCTTCCTGTACCAATTGTTTGGAAACTGGGCAAATCTAAAAGGCTGTAATACTTGGATCTGTTTATGCCTTCAGTGATTTTATATGACAAAATGAAAACTAAAATAAAATGGAAAACCAATGACAGTTCAGGTTTAGCAAAACAATCTTCTAAACCTGCTTTCATCGCATCTCCTGAGTCTCACTGGTTGGTGTGATGTGCCAGAAGTAAAGGAGCTGCTTCATGTAATTATCGCGTCTCCTACTGCTTTATCTTTGTCTTCCTCATAAACACTTTTAACCAAATATGACACTGCTTAAAATGCAAGTGCAAGAAGCATTTCATCTCTACAGCAAAACCTGTTTCTTCTGGTCTTATCAGTATTTTCATTAGAGGTGCTTTTAGCTCCTATCTTCCATCTTTACTGCTTGTATCCATGTTGATGTTGAAACACTTTCAAAGTGTGTACACCAGGTCACAGGCTTGCTATTTTTCTTCCTATTTTTTCAAAAGTTTCTTAGAACTTCGAAACAATTTCTTCCTGCTGCAATGAACCTGTTCCTCTTTGCATCGGACTGGAATTCCAAAGCCCTTTTGTTTACTTCCTCATTTGCACACAATCCTCCCCCACCACCACCCCCCTTTTCAAAATAGTGCAGTTCTGGGAATACATGATTTCTTAACAAGCTGCCACTGAAAAGCCTGAAGATAGCAGTATTACTGTCACCAGCAGCCAAACAGAAGCTTCAAAAATGAAAAAAAAAAAAATCAAAATCATATCTAGATTTTGTTGTTTGTTTTCAGTACTAATGGATGTAATCACTGCAAAAAAAAAAGTCATACATTTTATCAATGCTTTATTTCCATTAGAGGGTTTGATAGATTTTTTAGAAGTATTAAATTCTTCTTCTGCAATTTTCTTAGGTGGGTAAATTTAGCTACTGCACTTAGCGTGTCTTTTTTTTAAAAAAAGGTGCATCCCCCCTAACATCCCCCAAACAGCAGGGACAAACAAAGGATGGGGGGAGGAGGAGGGAAAACAAAAGTGGAAAAGCAACAGGTGAGAAAAACCAGTTTGCGTACTAGAATTTATGATTAAGCCAGTATTTTCCTGGGAGATTTTAATTTGATTTCAAATGCTCATCTAGCCTTTCCATACGCAGCTCTCCAGATCTCTAACCATAGCGCCGCGTCTCTTCTACTTGCTGACAAGTTGCTTGGTAGAGCGTGAGACACAAAAAAGGCACCCGAGGCAAGATGACAAATATCCAAAGCTACCGATGGGAAAGAAACTCAGGAAGGAGGAGTGTTGAAAGAGATGGCGTAATCGTGCACAACATACTGAACATGAGACTGTTATGGAAAACTGAGCCAGTAACTAAGACAGGTTTTGGATGCAAATGAAGGAACAGAGCTAGGGATATATGTCATGACCATGCCCAGATCACTACATTTTTTGGACATTTCTAGAGAGTTGCTCATGAACTGTGGGTGAAGAATAGCAACAGCAAAATAGCGAGCTGCAAGAACCTGAAACTTCACCAAGCTTTTAAGAAGCTGGAAGCAGTTGTGGGTTCTCAGCAGATTTCTGCCCTTTAACAGTGTCCTACTCCTACTTTCTAGATTCCCCCAACTTTTCAGCTACAGCAGTCAGCAAAACACCAGGCTTTGCTTATTATTGTAGGCAAATAACAAACATACCAAACAAAACCCTACACAGTGCAAGCCTTGTTTTTCAAGGTGTTGGATGCTAGTTACACCAAGTTATTTTCAGCACTTGAAAGCTTTAAACAGAATGAGATGTGATTTTCTTTTTTCATTTACTATCAAAGAAAACTAGAAATAATAATAATAATAAAAAGGAAGTCTCAATATTACCCAAGTATTTTATGGAAACATCCCAAATTCTAGTATAAATGCACCAAGAGAAACTGCTGAAGCAGCCTAACCTGGAACACTAAATTAAACTGGAAATACCTATAAGCTTTCTTGTAAACAGATCACGCGTGGATGATAGGGATAAAGGCTGCTATGAAAGACCAGATAACTTACTGAAATATTCAGCTGCTGAGGATATGAAGGAAGGAAAGGATATTATTAAAATGTTTATTATGGTAATTCATAGAAATTAATTTGAAAAAAACAGCTTCCCCTACACAGGCTTCATAATGAGCTTATAGCCTAAACACTGATGCTTTGTCAGATTAAGCATACTTCCCTTCCTTTGTATTTCATGATGTGATGTAGCTACATGCAATTTTTTTTTCTTCAAAAGATATCTCCTTCAATATTCTATTTCCAAGGAAATAGGGTTAAGAGACAGAAGTGTCAGCCTTTGAAAGGCCAAAGGATTTAAAAATTAACTGAGGGGGGAAAATGTCTAATTATCTGTTAATACTAGACTTTTTTTTTCCAAGCAAGTTAATGTCATTTTACAGCTCAGAACTTGCTAGTGTTGGGTTACAGAGATAACAGGATTTACATGATCATGACAATTTTTAAAATACCCCATCACTATTACTAAATTTTACTTGTCCTGCAGACAAGTCAAAGCAATTTTCTACTTGTCAAAGATGATAAATCAGTTGTCTGGTGACGCTGACAGGTGGATTTCTCAAATCTCCCTTGAAGTACTTCGGTCTCTGCTTTCAGGCTGCATGTGAACTATTGAGAGCGGAGTTAACACAAGAGAGTAAGGCAGGGATTAGGAAGAGTTTAGATTTTTAGGGCTGCTCCCCATTTCCCCAGCTTTCTTGGTATTTTTCTTTCTGCTTTACCATTAAAGTGGGTGCACAGCATCCAGCTGCTGGGTTTTATTCTAGCACTTCACCCACAGAGATCAAGTTAAAAGCATAACAGTAAAAAACAAAAAAAAAACCCCACACACTGCATTTGAAAATACATTATTTTGCTCATAAATACCAACTTCTCTTTTCTTCAAGACAGGGGCATACTTAAGGAAAGGTGAAATTCATCTACCCACTCTGTTCACCACTACAAGCTACTCAAAAGAAACAACTGGCATTTAAAGTGAGGGGAAAAAAGCAATGGCAAAGATGTGCAAATGGAAGTGCATACCTTGTGCCTACCAACTAGAAACCATCCATTTAGTTACAATAAAGGTGGAAGTGTTCCAGTGAAATAATTTAAGTACTGATGTTAAATAAGGTTGACAAGACATCTAACACAACTTGCTCCCTTTTTAGTCCCTTCCTTCACAAAATAAATTAGAATTATGTTAATATTCTGTTTGGCCTGTACTTCTAAAACAGATGAAGTTGTGTTCCAGAGTCCGTGCAGGTGTACTTCAAAGACTCATTTGGAAAAATAACCGGCTACAGATAAAATATATAACAAATTGGAAAACGCAGATGAGGAAATGTGTTTTTTTTCCTACTACCCTCAGAAGTAACACCACTTGGGCGCAGTGCTTCTCCAGCAGCGATTCCCCAGTGCTCTGCAGCGAGCTTTCCAATGCTCTTCATCTAAAGACCAGACAAATGCAAACAGGAGCTCACATTTAACCAGCAGATATGAAAAGATGAGAAGCCTCAAAGTGAAGCCCAGAGGCAGTGTTTCAAATTGAATCCTCCTCCAGAGCAAGCGAGCCTGTTGGTGAGGCCTCTCCAGGCACCACTAAGCATCACCTCCTCCTCCAGACCTTTCCTAGACTTTGGAGTAGCAAAGTAGATCCAGTAGTTGAGTTTGGCTTCCAAGGCTCACTCTGCTCCATCTCCAGGACACTTGCAGGTATGATTTCCCTGGGTCTGGCAAGTACCTCGATTTCTATACAGCTCAAAGAGTTAGGAAAAGCAGCAACAAATCCTTTTCCACCTTGCCATATAAAACGTGAGCTACTTCACAATACATAAAAAGCAACACCCTACTCACGAGCCTGTTATTCACTGGAAAACCTGAAAAGCCCAAGTTTTTTCATTTTATTTTCTCTCTCTCAGCAAGGAATGCAAGAGAGCTTGCAGGTTTGAGATGGAGGATTAGCCTTGGTTTTGCTGTGCCCTAAGATAACATTTGTACCACCCCTCGAAATTTCCACATTAAAACCTCAAGCTAGAAACACAGTGTAAGGACATTTTTACATCGCTTTGACAACGAGGCAGTTCATACTTATTCCTGAGCTTTTTGAAAGCGTGTCCTTCCTCCTGCATACTATGCTCAACACACAAGAAGTCGAGGAAGAGACATTTCTGGCCACTGACAAAGTCTGATCAAATCACCCAGCAGCAGCATGCAATTCCCTCTATCCCCATCTATCCAGAGGGCTGAGTCAGAGCTCTCTTTCCCCACTCTAAGCAAGCAGGGTGGAAACGTTGACAATCTGTTTCAGAGGCTACAAGATGAACTAAGACATTTGGTATTAGTGTAACACAGACACAATTCTAATTCTAATAAAGTCATTTATTAGAGCTGCTAAGTGCAGCTGTTCTTCCCCTGCCTTGCCACCCACACTGTACTATGAGCAGCAGGACTGAAACTGAAGGGTGAGGCAAAGAAACTAAGTGGGAAAATGAAATAAATCATTTGGAAAACAGCTGGATGGTAAAAATGGTTAGTCCTAGGCTGGAGAGCTACTCCAGATCCTGCTGTTTTACACTACCATTAACTTAAATCTAATTGCCATTCGGGTAAGCAAGCTACACTTTACAGGACACATGTAAATTAATCTCCAGTTATTTCCAAAGATAAGCTGTCACTGGAATTATACTGTTGCCAAAGGATCCAGAGCAAAGTTGTTCAAAGTCTTTAGAGGCAAAAAGTTTCTTTCGCTGGAAATACAGTAATTTCTTAAGAAAACTTTATGGAGGATTTCTTCCTGGCATGAATAATTTATGTGCCCCGATACTCTAAATATTAGAGAAACACAATTATGGACAGGAGATAACTCTAATTTTCAAAGTTCCTTCTAATTTAGGCTGCATTCATACTATCGGGGTGGGAGAGAAGAATAATACTATCCACTCTCTCCCCTCTGTTGTCAAAGGAAAATTGAGCAAAGCATAGAGCCAGCCAGTATCCCTTTTAATCCTAAACCAACAGTATTCTGACTGCAATACGGGTTTGAAGAATACAAAAGGGGAAAAAATTCAGAGGCATAATACCCACGATGGCTCATCAGAATATTAAGGAGATTGCAGATTGTCAGAGTTCTGGAATCGGATGCTGGTAATTCATCAGAGCTCCTGCTCAGCTTCCAAGCAACAAAATGCATCTGCACGTGTTGAGGAATAGATTTGCATTTGTTGTTTCCTATCTGATGATCCAGGGTAAGATTAAAAAAATTTTTTACATGTATAAAACTTAGTAGCTTTCCATCATGGGTGCCAACGTTTCACTCTCCTTGCTGGATACTTCAACCAGAGAAAAAGAACATCCTAAAAAAAGCTGCAAACCACTAAAATCTTTCCCATGCCATGCTTCTGGACTAGCAGTCTCTGTATGCAGCTTGCTTCCAACAAAAACAGCACCACCCCCCTTTCACCCAATACCCTGCTGGCAAGAAATGTGGAGAAATAGCTGGTCTATCTGGCAATCTACTGGGTATCACAGCTTGCCACCACGCTGCAGCTGGCGTTCACAATGTTTCCTGAATTCTTCATTTTCTCACCAATGACATGCAGTTCATTTAACCTCAGAGTCCTGGTAACACTCAGTCCAATGCTCTAGGCTTGCTTTCTGAGGCTAGTAACTCAAAGATACTTTTAACTACATTTTTAGTCCCTCAGACTCTTCCTTTCAGCATGCATTTTGCAAACATACCTCCACCTCATGTGTATACCAGCACATGTGTCCGAGTCCAGTTAAACGTGAAATAAGTCAACAAGGAAGAGAGTGAAGATTATTACTTATAACAGTGGGCTACAAGAAGAACTTTCTCCTCAAATGCCTTGCTACCTATACCACAGAAGAACATCTCTTGCTAGTTTAAGTTCTTCATTCATCTTCTGCTAAATGTTTTCCTAATACAGGGTTAGGGGCACTGCACACCCAAGACCAGTGAAGTGAAGACAAGTTCATCTCCAGATCCTAATGGGAGCTGGACATCACCCACCTTTGTTGAAATGCCTTTGACACTTACACACACACACACAAAATCCTATTTCCCTTGTGGTTTTATTTGCTGTTTCAAGCAAAAACTGCACTGTTACAATTAATGGCATACTCATTTTACAACAGGAACACATAGACACAAAAAATATCAGGCTACTCTTTGCTGGAAACCAAAAAGCCATCAAGGTTCCAGGAAAAGGACTGGTGTGGATTTTTTCTTTAGTATAACCAGTGTTTATACCAAAATGACACCCGAGTGAAATGGGGTGGAGAGGGAAGCAGCAAGTCTTATGAGATGATGATTACAAATGCTATGTCCACTTTGTGAAATTGCAGAAGTGAATTATTCTTTTCCAATTCTATGTAATACCTCGAGGTATTAATCCTTCCATAAGACTTAGCTAAATGCTATGCATCTGCTGAAAACTGCACATCTGCATCACATTAACTGGTTTTAGAAGTATCTCCACAAATAAGTAAGCACATACCTCAAGCCCCAGATAAAAAGCAAAACCACCACTAATTGAAGAGAGATACAGCTAAGCCTCAAACTGAATCACCACTAGTGGAAATCACAGGAAAAAACCCACAAGGAGCAATGCAAAGGAAGACTACCCCAGAATGAGTAAAAGGAGTAAGAACTGGGATGTTCCATATCTCCAGCTGTGCAAGTGCTTAAGTAATAAGCACATGATATACTGCTGGCCCTTGCAAGGACAAGAGGCAAATGCAATGCCCTTAGAGTCACAGGGCTAACCAATTCAGCTATGAGTAATGAGAGCTCCAAGGAAATACAGGCATTTCCTTCCCTAATTCTCCAAACACCCACCTCCAGGGTCTCAAAATGATTAGCAACAGAGCTTAGTAAGAAAAATACCTATGAGTCAGTCGTGTCATCTATCCTGGGTGTTAGTAGAAGGTCACTCAATCAGTCAGGTCCACGTTTCCATCTACCAGTATTAAAAACTGACTAGTGAGCTTCCAACATTTCTCATGAAAGGCACTTCCTTTTGGAAGAGAATGAAAAAAAACACACAACCTTAAAGCAGTGAACACAAAGTAGGTCACCCAGAAGCCACATCAATGAAGTCTGGAAACAACACAGGGAGGGGTACTGTGTCAGCTATAGAATCAAGTGGTTATTATAAATGGACATCAAAAGTATGCCTGGAACATTTTGACTGGTGAGCCATTTCATGGATGAAATATAAGTACACAGTAAGTGATACGCTATAGCTTTTCCTTTGTAAGTCTCCTGCAAAGCTATTATATTTTTAAACATAATTGCATGCTTTTTAGACATAACTCAGGATAACCCTTCCAAATTCCATCAACAACAGCAGCAATCTTGACAAAAAAAAAAAAAGAGATTTATGCTATTGGATATCAACCCCCCAACATCCCTCTCTCACCACAGTTTTAATTTAAGATTCATCCCAAAACTGAGAACCATCTAGGTACAGATGGATCTGTAAACAGATGTGGTGCTTATGTTCTACAATTGGATGGATATGTCAGCCAAGAGACATCATGGCCTGGACAGCAGGCTAGCAGAACCTCAGCTAATCCTCCAGAGTCAGCGACCCTGACATCCAAGGTCATCAGCCTGAACACATGGAAAACTTGGGTCCAACAGTCCACTCTCACCTTTTTTTCTAAAATGCTAGTGAAACATCAAAGCTAATGTAACCCACAATCATAGAAGAGTTTCTCAGCAAGGAAGAAGCAGGTCAATTTAATTCTTGGCACTTGTTTATAGGAACACCTACCAACTCATATGGGAAACTACCTTAACTCTCATTAGAGTGCCCACTGTGTCCTGGGCTGATCTGGTTTCAAACCCATTCCGAGAAAAGTCAGAACATTGCAAGGGAAACAGTTACTAACTCTTGCTAATAACAGCTATTGCACTTCGGATTCTTCACATATACAGGCCTTATAATATATATATTTTTTTAAAGTGATTAAACCAGAATATAAAACTAAGGATATAACCTCCTTCTCGTTGCTTATAGAATTATAGAATCATTTTGCTCGGAAGACCTTTAAGATCATCAAGTCCAACTGTTAACCCAGCACTGCCAAGTTACCACTAAACCATGTTCCCCAGCACTACATCGACGTGTCTTTTAAGGATAATTCACAATTGCTTAGTGGCTTTTATACGTAAGTATTATATATGACTGGCTGCTTCCTCCTGAGCACCAGGTTAAAGGTGCTGAGCGCACTATTAAGCCCAAATTACCTAAAATGTACAACTTCAGACCAATGAAGACAGGATCCAGATAACTTTGAGACACCAGGCTTCAGGTGAATGCTGCTCTTACGCTAAACATATGCTTACCGTTGATAGCTGTACCACATTTTCAGACAGTTTTCTATTTTCATCCTTTTCTATTTTTTTAACACAGAAAAAGCAATGTGTTCTGACAAAGAAATAGCAGAAAGCAAGTTTTGCCAGTATAGGGAAGATTAATGCCTTTTCATACCACTTAGGTCTTTAACTATTATTATTGCATTCCTCTCAAAGTTTTTTTCCACCAAGGTTTCAGATGTGTTTTCATTTTTACAGCATGCAATCTCCCCCTCTGCAGCTCTGAGCTGGAATAAAAATACTTGTTTCCTCCTTATCATCCTTCCTTTCTCCAACACATTAATCATTTTAGTGAACAGAGGCTGTTTACTTCACATTCCTGACTTTGCTATTAGTAAGTAAAAAAAAAAAAATTAGAGCAGAAAATGCTTAAGTTTGGTCTATAAAGTTTGTCTAGGCTGACAAAAAAAAAAAGAAAAAGAAAAAGAGAGGCTTTCTTCCCTTATTTGATTTAATGGTTATTAAATTAAGAAATTAGCAAGCAGTAGAATCAAAATAAGGATAGCTGTTTGAAATGGCCTTGGTTCACACTGCTCTGCCACTACTTAAAGATCTTGATGTGAAAAACCATGGGGGCTTCTTTAAGCAGAGGAGTCACCAGCCGAGGGCATGTGAAAGAAAACTGACATAAATATTTATGGCAAGATCATAAAACTTTTTCGCTACCTTACTATATGGGGTATAAAATTCATTACCTCCAAGGAGTTTAGGCTATTTGAAAACTTCAGTGAGCAAGGCCTTAGCTAATGGAAGGAGTTAAGGAAGAACTCCATTAAATCCATTCAGTGGGGTAATCAATCACCCCACACCTCAGTGACATCCTACACAAGTGCTGCCAGAGAACAAGAGAGAAAGAGACCCCATAAGCTTAAGCCATCTAGAAGATAAATCTTCTCAAATCAGGTTTAAAAGGATGTTGATATTTAAGTTATTATTTTCAAAACCATCACATCCTTTTGCCATAGCTCTCTATTTCTTTTTTGGTGATACTGCTCTACTTTCCCTGGTTTCTTGTTTTCCAAGAAACCTACCAACTACCCACCACCCTGAACAAAAAGATGGAAAATAATTACAGAAACATACCTCAAAATAGCAAATGCTCAAGTATTATTTGATGAGGAAGTCTAATGATTTCCTAGCAGGCGTGAGTACATTGTGCTTTTGGTGCGTGATGTACATGTTCCAGTACACTCAAACAAGCTAGGAAACCCGGCAGAGGCAGCAGCTTGGCTGTACAGCCTGAGGTACAACCTCATAACATAAATAAACATATTTTCAGGAAGCTTTTTGTCTCCTCTTCTTTCGCAGTGCCTGCACTGCACATCAAGATAAATTACACAACTAATATGGAAAACTACTATGGCTCAGTCAACTCTCCCAGCAAAGCCAACAAAACATAGAAGTGCTACCCAGTGGCACAGGGTCTCAAATGCCATGAAAATGATGTTAGAGCTTCAGGTGGTTTAACCATTGCTCTATGATTTTCCAGTTTCAATCTGCAATATATTTTCCTCCCCCAGTCTACAGTGAGGAGTTACCTACTTGGAAATAATGATTTCGTCAAACACCTGGCCCTGTCCCCAATTTAAGAGAAGTCAATCAGTGCGAGCCATTCAAACTCCTTCATACAAGCCGTCCAGCCTGCTATCACTGTAACTAGACAAGTTTATTACATTTTGAAGGTCAACAAAACTTCACCTTTGGGTTTTTTTTTTGGGGGGGGGAGGCAGAAAGGGAGTAAGCAGACATAATCACCTGAATAAGTTTCCCCTCTGAGAGTATCTTGCCCTACTGACCTACAGATCTGACAGCTAATAAGGTATTCGAGAGGATTATTAATAGTCATAAGAGGATCCAAGTAAAGTAGCAGGCTTAAAGGCATCCCAAATGCGAAGCAGGACACTCAAAGCGTGCAAACAAAGCACTGTAGAGGTCTCAGGAGATCTGACTTCTGTTGCCAAGTTTCTTGTATGTCCTTGGGCAAGTTATCTGACCTACTTGTTCCTCGTTTCTTCACCTTCCCAGCTCACAGCAGCACTCTCAAATAAAACCGTTAATGCTTTGGATGGAACTCACATAGCAAGGCAATGAATGGTCCAAGTGAGTGAAACTGATCCCTCCTTCTTTTACCCTAATGGGCAGCACGGGAATTGCTAATAAAGCAGACACCATTTGCCATGACAAAACAGTACACAAAACCGATGCAAAGTGATCATTTAATTGCTTCAAGAGATTCAAAGACTGGATTTGGTCTTCCCAGGCACTACTACTTTCCACACATTTTCCTCAAACCTGAAATCCCTCGTACCACACATTGTGCTGACTAATGCAGCATCTGTACCCTATCTTGTTGAGGCCGGTATCAGTGCACTAAAGAGTCAGCTAAACAAGGGTGTGAATTACCTCCCCTTATCTCAAGTCAATCCACTGACTCAAGTAATGAGAAACTGAAGAAAGCAAGCAGGGGTTTTTAACTCTATCCGTCATTCAGGTACCAACCTTGGAAAAGAAAACCCTCCAGAAGTACCAATCCCATTCATATTTCCTCCAAACCTCCTCTGGCAAATGGAGATGTGTTTTCCAAGAGGAAAAATGCAGTTATGCTGTTATATTCCATGTCGTCGCTTTAAGGTCTTCTATGAAGGTATCCCCAAAATTGGATATGATATAAATTTCTAGGCTTTCCAACTTATTCAACCTAAACATAAACACCTCTCACAAGAGAGCTTGAAGCTCTTAAGGGTCTAAGTTGGCTCACTGCCACCCAGTGACAGCTCACAGCCCCGCAGACCCCTGCTGCCTACTAAGAGCATTTCCTTCCTTTCCTTCTCACTTCCACACCACTAAATACCTTGCGACTGATAAAATGACAAAGCTAGAGGTGCTGCATGCCGGCAACGCTAACACTTCTCAGCTGGTGAGATAACGCTCCCTCCAGTCCTGGCCAACCCAAAAGTGCTCTGCTGGCTACCAAGCCCAGGCAAAACCAGCGCCAGAGGGAGTCGGGGCAGTGCAGCTCCAGACCTGCATTCCTCGAGCATTAAGCTTTGTCTAGAATACTGCTAAATTGTCTTTCGATCCTTCAAGCCAAAAAAACCCTAAAAACAGACCTGACAAAGCCCTGGATCATGGTGGTAGGTATCTGACATTTGTCATACACGGATGAAAAGTCTATGCAAAACCTCCCGATTAGTTTCTCTCTCCTTGTCAGAAAATCCAATTGAAATCCAATTTCTCATCCTCTTTGCCAACATCCTGCCTCCCAGTACCTTGCTTAAACCCCCTGCTACCCAGTGTATGGAAAGTTCTCTCAGAATTAATGCTACATTATCTATAGTCTACCCAAAATATTTTCTATGCTTTTGTCATGACATCAAGATTGGGAACAGGACCGCAGTGAAGAGGTTCTGCTGAATCATTTGGACTGTTACATGAAAGCCTACCACTGGGAAGGGTTAAGTCTAACAGATGGGTGATCATATTTAGTCACTCGTTCCTAAACCCTTCTCTTCCACTCATCCCAGTACTGATTTCCATTCCCACACCTTGTTAGAAGCAAGGACTGAATATACACTATTCACTCCCATCTCATGATACTCTACCATGTAATCCTCCATCCACTTCCAAAAGCATTTGGATGTTTTTCATCTTTGCTATTTCCTTTCTTCTCCAGTCCAGGCTACAAATTCTGAAAGGCAAGCAAAGCAGCCTCTGTCTGTAAAACACCAAGCACATCTACAATGCACAAATGAATTTTCTTAACGCAGAAGAAAATGGGGCATTTTCAATTAAACCACTAATGTCCAAGAATGCAGACACAGCACTGCAGGAAAGGAAAGGTGCCTGCAATTTTTAATCAAGCCAGAAACTAACAGAAGCATATGCATTCTTATGCAAAACTACACCAGACACATTGCACATCTGCTGAAATGGGTGTCATTTTCCCACAGTTTGCAGAATTAATGTGTTTAACTAAGTGCCTGCCAGTGCTCGCAGTATAAAAGCTAATTTTTAATGGGGTATTCCCAGTTGAAAAAAAAAAAAATCCCTTTAGATAATAAGGGGTCTAAATCCAAGACTTGGTTTTACATTTACTTAAGTGCAAAGACCCCCTTCACCTCCAAGAGCTCATTACTCGCACTACTCCAACTTGCTTTATAATTAAAAATAATCCTCATTCTTGGAGAAAAGCCTTTCTACAGTTTTCTGACCTTTTGAAACCCCATTAAAGAGAATTAACAAATGTTATTCCCTCCTGATCACTTTTACAAAGGCTGAGATAGGAGAGTGTCAAAATACACAAAAGACTTTGTGAGACGTTTACAAACGAAAATGCAGTAATTTTTCTTTTCACTTGGTTACTTTGCTTGCAGATACAAATTGCATTTCCATTATTACTATGTGCCTTTAGAGAGGATTTTGAAAGAATTTAGAAGAGAACTTTACTCCATGACCTTGGGGCTAAGAAGGCGTATATGCCAGAAAATGCTGAAATCTCAGCTATTTTTTATAAAAATCTATAAATATCAGTTGAAAGGAACCCATGATCTCATAATAAGTCAATGGGTCACAGTTATGCTCCTCTTATCTTCCCTTTTTTTCCTATTGTTTAAAAATAGGAAATAGCACCACATGAAAATGTTCGGCCAGAGATAAATCGTGTGACTGAAATACGGGAGTCAGGAAACTGATGTTTTAAAATAATGTCATCCTCATTTTCCCCAACACACTCCAGTATTGTCATCCTCATATTCCCCAACACATTCGAAATATTTAAGTAACTTAATAAATTAGGAACCTAGGCAACGCTTGCAACAACACAGCCAGCTGAAGGAGCCCAGCTAAAAACTCCTAAAAAAAATAAATCCATTTATGTATAAATTAACATCAACATTCCTTAAAAAGAAGAAGGGCAAACAGTTTTAACCTGAAAGGGCTAATTCTGCAATAAAATTTGGGAGTAAAGCAACCAAGAAGAAAACAGGCTATATCCAGCCCTCAGCTGCACTCCAAATCACCACAATACACAACAAAGTCAGCAGAGATTCAATAGCTGTGGTAGCACAGAGGACCCCCCCTACGTGCTTGTATGAATTCACTGCAGTCAAAAAGAGCTATCACAAGAGCTGTCAGACAGCAGGTATGAGCAGATCACCTGTAAAAGCACTTCAGTCACATCTTTTGATATCCCCTGCTGCCGGCTGGCAAGGGAAAGCGGTATCTCTGCCCACAGCACACTTGTCCATTTTTAATCTGTAGCGAATGCAGTCACTTAAAACCTTGTTTTTGATTAAACTCTATCTTTTACAACGGGGCACCAACTAGAAGTCATTGTTATTTCTCATCTTAACAAAATGAAAAAAAATAATAAATGCTTTATGCATTCATTATTTAATGTCTGTAACTAATACACTGGAGCGGTACCTGAAGGCCACGATAAGGTCAGATACCACTACAGTAGGCATTGTCCAAATACACAGGAAATGACACTTCCCGGCCCAACAAGGTTTATCTTCTTTTGCACCAACTTTCTAAGCGAGTTAAAAATAAGCCTATTGATCAGAAGGGAAAGAAACGTTCCTGGACCTTCTCTACTTTCCAACACAAGACTGCCTTACACTGACACGTCGTGCAGCTCTTCAGCTCCCTTCCAGCTTCCCAAGGGTCTCGTCCACACCTTCAGCTTATCTCACGTTAAGTCCTTCATAACAGCAAGTGGTCTCCTGCAACAAATCGCAGCTCCGTACACACACGTAGATGTGGCAGTACACAAAACCTAGCCCAGCTATATTATCTGTACACACCTCAAGAAAATCCTCTACAGCTGTTAACAGCCGCCCCTCAACTACCAGACTGCCTTGCCGCTTCAATTTGTTATGAGGGGTTTTTTTGGTTTTTCTATTAAAATACACCCTTCCTACCTATCCCTTGTTATAAAGCCTCCAGATTACTTCTTAATTGAGCTTCTGGAGATGAGCAATAAGGTTCAGAAGTGGAGCGGAGGCTATCCCCCAGCCGGTTTCAGGCAGCCTCAGGCGTCCTTCAGCAACTCCTGCACCACCACAATGAAGATGCCGCCACCTGGTGGGATCTCCACCGGCTTGGGTGGAGGTCAGGGGCTCAGGCTGGACCCCAGAGAGGTGAGACTGACCCTCAGGGAGGCTCATGGGTCACACTCGCCACCCTCATATGGACATCTCAGAAACAGCTGGCTGGCAGCCTGAGCGAGGCTGGAAGGAGAGGATTTGCTGACAATGACAAGATGCTATATGTTACCAAAGCCTGTTGGAGCTCATTCAAAGAGAGATGATTTGGAAATGAATAATCTTTGCATTTTTAGGTACAACTGCAAGCAGTGGAAGAAGAGAAGAAGAAAAGAAAGGGCGGGGGGGAAACAAAATGGAAAAAAAGGTACCGAGCTACCTACAAAGCCACAGCAAGGCAGGCTCTACCTAAAAGCCATAGTGAGGGAGCCTGTAAAGAACTAGAAAACCACAAGAACAAAGCTGGAGTTATTGATATAAGAGTTGAGCAAGGTAGACAATGGATTGCTGGAATGGGTAAGTCACAGAAATTGGGCTTTTGAACTGAATTTCACATGATTAAGAGATGCTTCTGTTCAGTGCTCAAGCTACAGCTATTTTTTTAATCTCCACATGACACTACATGCATTACCGTGGCTTCAGCCCTGAGCATGAGCCTAGTATTTTCTGAAGGCCAATACTTAAAAGCCTGGAATTCAGGTTTGAGGCGGCCAAGAGATGTTTCTGTCCGGTTGCACAGGGTCTTGAGCTTTTTCTGGAGTCAGAGCCAGTGAAGCTCTGCCTGCAGATCAATATCCATAAAAAAGCATGGCGCCCTTCAAGCCTGTGTTTGAAGAGCCTTCTCTTTCTGCCAGGAGAAGGAGAGTGAGGAGGCTTATTCTGACAGTGAGGAATGCCTCCAGACCGCTCACAGGATTAGAGGACAAGGTGATGAAAAAGCCCACGTCTGAACTACACTGGAGTTTGTACAGCTACTGTTGTCTTTTAGCACTGCTGCTAAAAGAGAAAGACATTTCCTAGTCCAGATAAGGCCCCAGAGCAGCAATGGCTATTTGCAGGATGAACATTCAAGAAAGAACAGCTAATTCCCCACGCTATTTTCTACGTATTTCAGCAACTCCTATTTTGAAATTAATCATTTTAGCGCATGAGGATTTTCAGTGAGTTTAGAGCAGTCACACTAGGAACTCATTTTACAACTGTAAAATGTGTTTAGACAGACTGTGAGTCAGGCAAAATCCGATTCTGCCCCCATCACATGCAACATTTAACACCAATGCTGATATGCTAGCTTGAGAATTCTCTGCTGCAAAGTCCATGGATGTTCAGTCACACCAGGGAACAGAACTGCTCTGTTTTCATAGTTAGCACTAAGAATACTGGAAATTCAGTTATTCCCCTGCCTCCTCCCCCCAAAATCTGTTTCAAGGAGCAGAGAAAAAGACCTAGAAAGCATCCACCAGTGTTTCAAAAGTCAGTTATTCCTTTTACCGAGGAAAAAACCAAAATCATAGTATTAATCCAGGCAAAGCAATCTCTTACCTCTTAACCATTACACACATGCCGTGAGTCTGAAAGGAAGCCATCATCCAGAACACATGTTGATACATATTTTACAGAGACATTAGTTGTATGTCAAAACTAGTTCTTGGAAACATCATCTAAAAACATTCACGTGATTTGTGTTTCACGAGCAATTAAACCTATCACTCTGACAAGCAAATTTGCTGTTCCCATTCACTATTCAAACAACAGGTCAGAGGAAACTGCTTACATTACAAACACTGTCCTTCAGTGAGGAAATTGTATTTCCATGGTTTGATAACATCCTTACTAATTCACTTAACCAGAATCTGCCGAACCTCCAGAACACAGAATGAAAAAAGCTACACATTAAATACTACAGCTAACACACAGGAAATGCAAAAATAGATAGACTATGGTTTAGATCTCATCGCGAAGTCAGACAAGGCCTCAGTGTCACACTGAAATCACATCCCAGATATTGTAAAGTCCCACTGTATTCACGTCACCGTCATACTGCTGGCAAGCCACAGAGACCAGTAATGATGGTACTTTACTACCAAGTTCTTTTCTCTTGTGCTTACAGATGAAGTTTTACAGGTTCTGTCCCGGAGCAGCTCCCCTCATGCCAGTAATTACCTCCTTGGATAGAGACGAAATGGATGGCACACCACTGCAGAACAGAGATGCACAGAAATAGTTATCTTTAAGTGGCTGCTGAACTCTTTTTCTTTAAAGTAAATGTTTCCACTACTTGAAACACCTTTCAGACAGTCATTAGGAGCAACTCCCCAACACAGCGGTCCACGTTGGTAAAAACGCGTGGAAAAGAAATGCTATAACAACAAAAAGCTGCATTTCTTGCCATGCTAGAAAATGTTTCTCCACTTTTCATGTGCTAGATATTCCTTCCCTCCCCCAGCCATTCATGGTGAAATAATTAGTGTTAGTGTTCTCATTGTTTATCAGACAATACAGACAATAAAGCTAAGCTTTCTACTCCTGTTTCTTTCGCTGTGCTGCTGTGGTTCCTCAAACAACTGTGCAAGGCTTTACTTTTAATCCTATAAATAACACTTGTCACTCATAGGTTTGTAACCCATATTTAGTTGTGCACAAACATGGCACAGTTTCAGCTTGATTCATTGTCCACAAACTTCTCCAGATGTGTTCATGCAAGAAAAAAAGGCTAATAAGCAGGAGGAAATAAACAAATACTAGCTAATCGGATTGCAATTTCATAGGGAAGGAGAAAAGACACTACCACATTAGATTCTTTATGAGGGAGACAGATAATGAGTTGTTTTTAAACACAGACTAGGAATAATTAGCTATTGTCCTTGGGCTACAAGACGTATTTTTACACGCTTGAAGTCTATGCTGATTTTTATAGCCTGTGAGCTAGCTGCTCTGTCACAGGGAATTTCTTCCCATGTATCTACACGTTGGTGTCAGGCTACACAACATATGACGTGACTTTATCAACAAGCAATGTTTTTCGCTGGGGCTAATTTTGAAACCACATTCCTGCTTCCACTCATACAAGATATAACCTTGGGTAACAATCAGATAGGCTGGTGCCAGATATCCTCTTAAGTACATTCTCATTTTACCTTTGGAAAGCATTCTAAACAAACAAACAATTTGAAGGCAATCTGCTTTCTTGGGAGCTCCCCCTGACAACAGCAGAGAGATTTTTTTAGAAGGCTGCATTTTATAGTATCAGCATTAGGCTGAGAGTAACAAAAGAAAGCCACACAAGAAGCAGCAAGCTAGACACAGTGAAACTACTGAAAATCCCGAAGTTTTATTACAATTAATTGGGCTAAGTATAACTTCGCTCATTGATGCGCCAGACAGAAAGCAGACAGACAACTTCGTCCCACTGCACCAGCTTTTCAAGCTTCCAAAATAAACACAAAGGTCTTTGAATAGACTGTGCTCTCCAGAAGACCTGCAGCCTGATCTTCCTCATTTGATATGTGCAGAGGCTACTGCTGGTGGTACTCAAAATAATTAACTGCCATCAACCAAGAAATCCACGAGAGTTCTTGGACATAACATTTATGTCATCTTTGTGTTTCAGAAATAATGCAACTAGTAACAGTTCAACAGTACACGTAACAGAGAGCATTTGCTTCTAGTTTTACATGCCAGGGAAAACCTGAAGAATCTCTTTGGGATTCAGGGTAGGGGAGGAAGAAGGCAGGGGCAGCCAGGAGCCTGACAGGATCCAAGGTTAAAAAGTACCAATAAAAGAAAGTGTTTTCACAGGTTCTACAAAATATAGTAACATAGTAACTGCACACGCAAACACCCTAACTGCTGCCTTTTCTTGGATGGACCATCAAATTTGTCACAGGAGGGAAAACAAGATACCGGCTGCAGTGATCTTCACTCTGCAACGTGGGAGTAATTATCGTTAGATTACCAAGACAAACAAGCGGGAAAGACAAGGAAAAGATAAAACAGAATTTCCACTATTTAGGTGCTGATCGGGAGATTAAGCCTGACTGCATTTCAGCTGGGAGCCTAAAGAAACCAGAGCCCGGCCACATAAATCAAGCTAATTTTAAAAGGTTACATACCAGGGAGAGTTTGAGAAAGAAAGGGAAAACAACAGCGGGTCCTGTACTGCTGCCCAGACAGATTTTAACATCCTTTTTAGTGAATAAAAGAGGTGCCAATTTAACACACACCGGTAAGTCTGGGGCGACGGGACCCACCGTATCTGCACCTCCCAGGCCTTCAGTACCTCATTAATACTAATCAGAGCCGGCGCTGGCGGGGGCTCAGCCCTGCCCCGCACTCGCATCCTGTACTTGACTCCCGGCGACACAAAAGGGTTTCGATGCGGGATCCCCGGCCCGATAACACGGCGGGTGCCGGCTCCGGCATCCCCAGCATCCTGCATCCCAGACCGGGGGTGGGGGGAGTTGGAGGGATGTACCGGCGGAAAAGGAGCTGCCAAGAGGCGGGGTGCGGCTGAGCCCGGGACTGCAGAGGGAAAGGGGAGGGGGGGTGTTAAAGAAACTCAGGGAACTGGGAGCTTCGGGGGGAAAAAAAAAAAAAAAAAAAAAAAAAAAAGGAGAGGGGGAGAAAAAGTTAGGGCCGGGAAGTTTTCCGCCGCTTCCAACCTACCGCCGTAACCGGCAACGGGCTCCGGCCCGGCCCGTCCCAGCCCGGCCCTGCGCGGGGCCCCGGGCCCGGCCCCCCCCTCCCCACCCCCGGCGCCCCCTCACCGTAAACGCGGACCCAGCCCTGCTGCTGGCACACCGACTCCAGTAGGACACGGTCCAGCACGCCGCCCGCTGCCGCCTCCAGCTCCTCCGAGCCCAGCTCCGTCTCCGCCAACGCCTCCGCCGCCCAGGCCGCCGGCTCGCCCGCCGTGGGGGGCGCCTCCATGCTGAGGAGGGGGGACGACGACGAGGCGCCGCCGGCCGCACCTCGCTTCGCTTCGCCTCAGTGCGCGCCGCGCCGCGGCTCCATCCCTCCTTCCCTCCCTCCCTTCCCCGCCCCTCGTCCCCGCCGCCCCCTGCGTCAGCGCGGGAGGAGGCGGCGGCCGCTGCCCGCCCGACTCAACGCCCGGCGGCGGCGGCCCCGCCGCGCCCTCAGCGCCGCCGGCATCCCCCGGCGGGCAGGCGCGAGCAGTGGCGGGCCGAGCGCCCCGGGCAGGCGGTGGACGGGCCGGGGCTCGGCCAGGCCAGAGTAATCGCCCGCCGAGGCGGAGAGCCAGGACCCCCCTTCCCTGCCCTGAGGGGGGGCGAGATGGCGGGCGGTGGCTGGGCCGGCCGCGGCCTTTCCTCCCCCTCAGGGGTACAGGCAGCGATCTCCCCCGGTCTCCCAGTCCCGCCCCCCGCTCAGGACCGCTTCCCCACGCGGGGCTTCTCGTCGTGGCCCCCGGGGGGGCTTTCCTTCAGGCCCGGCAGGCCGGCTCGGCCGCACGGCTTCAGGCCCCCGCAGGATCCAGCCCGTCAGGGGAGGCGGGAAAAGGCGGCTGGAAGCGGAGTTTGTGGCTGGCAGAAGCATCGCCAAGAAGTAAAAATGAGGGGATAAACCCGACGGGGGTGGGTCTTCTGGGGGTGGAAGTGTGTGTGTGGGTGCTGTCTGCTACATGCATCTCACAGCCTGCCTTTCTCTGACCCACAGGGATCTGAAAAGGCTGGGTTTAGGCCCCCCAAAAGCAGCATGAGGTGGGGTTCCCGGGGTGCAGACCTCCCGTCAGCGTTGTCAGAGCACTTCGGGAGCATGCCAGCTCCAGACTCTTAAATATTTCATGCGTTATGCTGTCCCTTTCTCTCAGGTACACGGGAAGGAGATGCACTGGGGAGAAAGGCAGGCGACTGTCGCCAAGAGTTTATTTCATTTTGGGGATTTGCGGGTTTGTTTCCTGAATGCCTATCTACTGATCTTCCTGATGACACAAGATTTTAATTTTCTCATTGAATTTCCCATTGTTTAAGGTGCATGTTGGTAAAAATCTGGAATAAAATATCTGAATATAGAATGCATCCCACTTTATTGTCTTTTAAATCACAGTATTGTAACTTGGATTCTCAGGGAGGGTGGGCAAAGGGGTTCAGCTCGCTTTGGGTTCCTTCCCTGCCTTCTCTTGGTCTGAGTTCGTGCCTGTCCATGATCAATAGAACTGGGTAGATTCACCCAACCGTGTAGATTCAGTGATTATCTCCATGGTGCATAGAGGATTTAGCAAATCGGCCATCTTCTCAGTGAAATTGAAAGCTTACCGTGGGCTGTGTCCAAGGGCTCATCTCTCTACACAACTTGTGCGTTAGTATAAAGGGGCTAACTTTTTTTTTTTTTCTTTACTGAAATAACTGTTGAATTGGCGTGGACCTATAGCAGTTGTACTGCTATAAAGCTGCTTCAAACTAGATACAGCTCCCCGACTTTCTAACTATGTCACCTTGTTTTATTTTGCACTACAGCAGAATAGAAGGGCAGTAACATCCCTCTGAAAGGGCCATAGCTCTCTAAGCTCTGCAGCTTGGCAGGTTGTGATCAGCTGCCCAAACCTGAAGGTTTGTCATAGGAGTTCCCAAAACTTCCTCTTGGGAGCTGAGGACTTGCAGCAAACGATGCCCTCCTGAACCGACTGGATTGGAGTACCCTTAATACTGCTATAGTTGTGTCCGTTATGGAAGATGTATTGACTATTTCAATGGAGAAAAAGAAGTCCTGCCAGCCCTATGATTAATTGATGAAACCTCATTTCCTGTTAGTTTCTGTCTCATGCTTGACTGAGAGCTTGACCTGAATCTTGCCCTACAATTGGGTCATCCCCTAGCTGGTTGGGAGCCCTGTTTTCTGGAACTGGATGAGTCTGCATTGCAGCTTTTCCATTGTGTGGTGGGAATATGCTCCCTCCTGCCATTTCCAAGCTGGATTTGAAGACAAAGAAAACTCCAAAATGTTCAGTTGTTTTGTGATGGGCAGAACTGGTGTAGCCCAGTTTCCTACAGATTCATGCCTCAGTGCAGGTTGCCTGGTATCTAGCAGAGGGTGGACACACTCAGTGGAGAGGCTTGTAGGGTTGCCCTGCTTTACCTTGCTGCCAATTTTCATTATTCCTGCAGGGATTTAATTAGCTCTTAGACCTTTATCCCTCTGTTTTGTTTGAAACAGACCAGAGAGTTCAATGCTTCTTGAGGTTGCAGGAGATGAGATACAGGATCAGGGGGAAAGAGATCCTGTAAGCTTGATGATGTCAGCCTCAATTCTCTGGTAAATAAGGATTTTAAAAATTATATTTATATAGTATATATTTAAAATTATAACCAACAAGAGTTAAACCAGCCTGAAATTAGGTGAGGATTCATCCCTCCATCACTGTGACAGGCATGGGGTGATTCTACACAGTTCTGCATAGAAGCAGCACAGCAGGAACACCCAGTAACCTCTATTGGCTCCTTCCAACCCCAAAACTTGCTCTGTGTCATGGTTTCCAAAGGACTGGGAGCTGAGGGTGTCCAGGCTACCCGTTCCAGAGCAGAAAACTGCATTAATTGCCATAAGAATACCATAAAGCAGTAGGAAAAACAATTTTTCCTTCCTACGTTCTCTCTGCTCCTGCTCATTCCTACTGCTACTGATAATATGAGAACATACCCGTTCTCCGAGCTTATCAATTAGTGGCCACAATCCAATAAACTCTTCAAGGGTTTCCCCTCCTGCTCCCCCCCTTCTCGCCATCAGCCTCCCAGAGATGTCTCCGTCCCTCGCACAACTCCGGGGTCTTTACCTGCCGCAGCCGCAGGGTGTTTGCACAAGCAGCTGCAGGGGAAAAGGCGGGGGGCGGGGGGAGAGGGATGAAGCTGCTCTGAGAAAGGGAAGAGGAGCTGGCGTGTTGCGAGGGAAGGATGTGGCTGCTGAGCTATTGCCAAAAGGGGAATAGTGGAGTTAAAAAGCTGCCACACCATCCTGGGACGACAATTATGCAGGAGCAGTGCAAGGCACCAAGCGACTGGTTCCCATCCAGCGAGGACCGGTTGTGTCTGCAAGTATGATCAAGCCATCCTAACAGCGAGGTCTGGAATGACTGGATAGTGAGGTTTCTGAAATTCACACGGTAGCAGAAAACCAAATCCATCCTCCCGCCTTTATGTGTGGGGGTTTGGGGCAATATAAACATTTAATAAAGAGCAGGGATGACTAAAATAGGAAGGCTCTGTGTGCATGACAGCAGCAAAAATAGACATATTTTATAAATAAAGATGATCTCCTGGAAATCAGAGAGTCCCGAGTATCGAGCTTATCAGCTCAGCTGTTCTGGCTGGGGGTCTTCTCCGCCAAGGGGATTTGTGCAGGCGTAAATGAACAGTAATATAAGCTCATGCATGAAATTCCCTTCGTGTAAAACAGCCCCATTAGTTGATCTACTCATGGCTGTCACGTTAACCCATAGGTTCTCGTTAAATTAGGGCTGAAGGTTTACTCAGAATAGGTTAAATTCAAAGTGTTTGGAGAGAGCTGCATATGTATTTCCATTAAGCCAAAGACTGTATGTGTTGTTGAAGAAATTGAACTACATCGGTCTGATTTGAGAAAATAAAGCTTTTGAGCAGACCTTCTTCCAGGAGAATGAATTTGCATCTTTGGGAGTGAGCAAGTCTCACTTCAGTGATCTTATCTCGAAAAAAAGCGGCAATAATAAAATGAGAAGAGACCTGGAGGAAGGTGGTAAGGACAGTGGAAGTGATGAGATAGATACCATATGAGGAGGAAAGACTAGAAAAATGAAGAGACTCCAGTTTGGAAGAACAGAACCTTGGGGCAAGCGAAGACAGAGAAGTCTGAAGAGGTCTGGTATGGCCCTGGAATTATTTTTCTCTGTTCCTCACAACATGAGAGTGAAGGAGCATGGGCAGAAACGTTCAGGAGCTGGGTCTAAAGCAGACAAAAGGAAGTACTTTTTCACACAACACATAATTACGTTGTGGAACGTATTGCCACAGGATGTCATGGAGGCCAAAAGTATAAATGAACTCAAAAAAAAAAAAAAGGATTAGACAAATTCATGCAACCTCCGGCTCAGGAAGTCTCTCAACTGCTGATTACCGGGAGCTGGGAGGGTATGTCGGAGGAAGGATCACTTTATACTCTCCCTCTTCCGATATCCCTTCCTAAGCATCTGCAGCTGGACATGGCCAGCGCTGGTTATTGCCCAAGGTGCACGTTTACAGTGAGCCAGCCTGGCAACGCTTAGATCCTCCTGGTAGCTCCCGATGGATGGAGCCTTGGGGACCAGAGGCGTTTTCCTCTGGTCTGGATATGGGACTGACCCCTAATTTTGTTCCCTCCAGCCCGGCGCGGTCCTGGTGAAGTCCGTCGTGACCACTCTTTGCCGAGTTAGGCTTGGTGTAATTGAGGCCAGATTGAGCCCTGAAACCTTCAGAGAGACTCTTCCGCTTTCCCTGCCCCTGGGATTAAGTGCTGAAATCTCTGTGCTAAACCCCTCTTTGAACGGGGATGGCAGATAATGCGCAAACTGATTAAAAAAAAAAAAAAAAACACCAACAACAAAACCCCCAGCACTGGGGAAAGTTAAATATTAAAGACCCAAAGCCCAGTTTTAACTGCTGCTGCCGTCCCTCCTTCATCTCATGCCAACTGCCTCCAGGATACATGTGCTGACACTGAATTTCTACCTCACAAAAGCGGCGGCAGCACGGGCTTTAAACTCAGGCCCTTAATACCGAGATAGGAAGCAGAAAAATAGAACAAAGGCGGCGAGGGGCTCCTCTGGCTCGCACCAGCTCTGGTCGTGCCCCATCCACCCCGCACAATCGGGATCAGGATGCTGTTACTGCCCCGGCACCCCCTGCTCTGGCACGGCATTTTGCTCCTCCGGTGTTTACTTTGACTTCCCAACAGTAGTTAGGTCTAAAATACTCTAGCTGCCTGCTTGCCCCTGTTGTAACAAAAATACCATTTTCGCTAGTGGAGAAGAGGGATTTTGGAGAAACATCTGGTCTCGTTTCATCAGGATAACAGCTCTGCCTCTATTTATACACACGCCAGGCTCGTTGTAGCTCTCAGCTGTTCTTCACTCGACGTCTCCTTTCAAGCCGCCGTGTCCCGCTCCGTTGGGGCGGGCGGCGGGTCGAGGCCAGCCCGCTGCGACGTGAAACACAAACCCATCCTAAAAATGGGGACTTGTGACAACTTGCCCTCACAACAATTGGTGCTTACTGTCTGCCCAGCCTCATGACAATGGGCCTCCACGGACAGGGATTCTCTCCTGGTGGAGAGAAAATGAGGAAAACCCACCTGACCGGGAAAAAAACAGCCCTTTTCTTAGTAATCCCAGAGATTTTGGTAGCCAGGGATCAGGCCTGCAATGAGCCAACCTCATCGGTCTGAATAAGCCCAACCGCGATAGCCTGAATTTTCTTCCAAAATCACGCAATGTGGATTTCGGAGGAAAATTCAGACAGTTGAGAAGAGACTGGCTGGCCCTGGCTCTTCTCTAGGAGTGTTAGCAAATAAGCTGTGACCCTGCAGAGACACGGGAGTGTCAGAGACTCCGCTCGGGAAGGCGGCATGTCCTACTTAATCCACCACAGTGGGAAGAATCCGCTCTGCTGCCTCCACTCCAGCGCTCACAAGACATCACATCTCATTCGGTGTGCTTAAAAAAACCCTCAAGCCATACAGCCAAGTACCTGGAAAATTACCAGCCCACACGTTCGGGAGCACAAGTCACCCTTTAAAATGAACGCTCATCTCCTGAACGATGATGGTGTGTAGGTCGGCACTGATCATCTCAAGAAAGTCTGCTCCACTGCCCTGCTTTTCCCTCAAACAGGCTGCTTCTCTCCCCCATCCCAATCCACTTCCAGCCCTGCCTGCCACCAAAACATAGCTATTTTAGCATCACTCCCTCTCCCCATTTCAGGACATCTGGACTGTTTATTTTCTGATACACAACTACAAAAGGAGACACAGATTTCTGTAACCCAGATGAGACCAGCATTTTTAGATGCTGCTATTGATTATACTGAGGTTGCAAACTCTCTGGAGCAGGATTGAATTTCACTCTGCGTTTGTACCGTCTGATGGGATCCTGCCCCTTCAATATACTACGTCAAAATACTATTCTCAGCAGTGACCTGAGGCTGCGTAGATCAATATTTGTTTACACAGCTCAGGTCTACTTTTCATGTGTGCTTGGTAATCCAAGTCCACCTGAATGCAACAGAAAGGGCCACTCTTGCCTATTCCAGGGACCAGGCAGAAACCTGCACCCTTCCTGAAACACCACCCTTTAGAAGCAACTCTTGAGGCAACTTTGTCTTGGGAGAACATGGTCCAAATATAAGCCCTAGTGGTTCCGTGGATGCTTAAGGGTGGAGAGGTGACCATGAGAGCCCTTCTGAACTCTTCACTTCCATGATTCTTCTGTTTGGGAAACATTTGTTTATTTTTAGCTCATTTAATTTAGTCCCTTGGCAGCATGCTGAGTACCTTGCAAAATGTGTCAGAAATGTACCAAATGGACCAATTTCTGCCTAATTTCTGAGAAGTGTTCTCTCACCCTGAGCAAAACTATGCAAATGTGACTAAGAAAGCAATCTGAGATACGAGCACCTTACCCTGCCAACAGGGATGCTCTTATGGTGAAATCCATCTTCATCCCACCCCCTTTATGAAAAGCAAATGTGAAGGTATGGACAGTAATGCACATCTATTTTTTCCCCTCACGTGGGATTCAGGGAGGAGGAGAGTGAAGAAAGTCTGGTGCTGGAATACAAAGTTCTGGTTTTGGATATCTTTTCTTTGGGCCTCGGGGTGTGAGGATTGGACTCAAAGCTTGAGGAATGGCTGGATGTGGCCTTGCCAGGGTACCTGAAGTCTGATCAAAGGCACTTACAAGTCAGTGCAGGGCCCTTGTTAAAGAAGGTGGAGGTTCCTCTCTGTCTGCTGGAGATGCTCAAATCCTCTGCTCTGGCAACACATCTCCTTGCCTTGCAGGTCAGGAATATCCACACAAAAAAATCCTTCAGCTTGTCAAAAGCAGTCAGCTGGCTTTAAAGCCCAAGTGACTTTCTTTTTTTAATTTCTCTTTTTAATAGTGGCTGCCTGTCTGCTGCTGCCCCTACTTTAAAGCAAAATAACCAGCCTCCAGCAACCTTCAGAACCAATCTGTAAAACTCTCCAACTGACTCTAACGAGCAAAGGCAAGACTGTGACAAACCTGCTGGCTTTCTCTTCATGGATTGAATCATCTCCAGAGAGCAAAGGACTGGTATTTAAAAATGTAGCCTTTGAACTGGTCCTTTTTTTTTTTTTTTTTCTTTTTTTTGTGTGTGTGATAAAGCCGGTCCCTGGGACACTGGGGAGATGACGACAGCACATGCTGTGATGAGTCAGTGCAGAGGAGGCTATGGGATGGACATGGGGTCAGTGAAAGAGTACATTTGCTGGACTGTGCTCAACCAAAATGGTTTGAGTCTTATCTTTGAGGAAGAAATGAGGCCAACAAGGAAGGAATGATTTATTCGTCCCTATTTTTCTTGTCAGACTCCAGGTTACATGACTTGACTTGAACTTTGAAGAAAAGAAAAATCATTGGATTTATCTACATCTCTAGGAACACACACTTCTTCTGAGCCATCTGTATCATTAATTTATCCAGCTTTTCTCTACTATATTTTTGTTCTGCATTTCCCAGATGGGTTCCCTTCCTTTGCTACTGTGAGTGGAGACAGATGCAAATAAATAGGCACGTGTACTCTTGTTGTGTGGTTACCTAGAGAGGCTGTTGTTTGCAAACAAAGGCTGTACCAGGACACACATAGCCTTGTTTGGTGTAGCCTGGAGATGCACTTCATTAAAAATGCTGCTGTGGGGTCCCCCATGCTGCTCTTCGATGTTTGCTGTTGAAGCTGAGTGAGGCATCGGTGGCAGCACCCACCAAAGCAGAACTGATCAGGAGCACTGTTAAGATGCTGACATTTCAGAAGAAAGGAGGAGCAAAACGTACAAGCTCTCCTCCTTCCCCCTCCCAATCCTCTAACCTATTGTTCCTTTAGATGTTTGAATAAATAAAGGAGGAAACCCTGCTTTGGAGCACAAGGCAGCCCTTTCATAACAGCTCATGTAGACGCAAACAAACGTCCAGTTTTCTCCCGTCCTGTCAGCAGACCCAGACAGTTGACACACATTACTACACGCAGGAGCTGCTTGTGGTTTTACAGGGACTGGATGCCAATTTGGGGAATTTCCTCGTGGACCACATGGAAGCAGTGGCTGCAGCTGCCAGCTCTCAAAGACAAGCCTGGCCCTGCCTCCCACAGGGAGGGCACCTGCAAAGCTGCTGGGATGGAGAAGCACCCCTGCCCATCATGTATGAACCTCCTGGGAACAGAGCCTGCCCCATAGGGTTGCTGGCCATCGTGGGTCCTGGTCCAGGACTAGGCATCGTGACAACACAAATAAGATATCAGCGTAGCTGTTATAGACTCAGTCCCTGTTAAAAATGCAGAGAAACATCGTTAAAGCTACATGCTCACACTTGTCCTGGTTCAAGGTGTGTTTAAAATAAAATGTAGGAATCTCATAGTTGGTTCATACAAAAGAAAACTGAGTCTCAGAGCAAGAATTTCCTTGTGGTGGAAAATAGCTGTGTGGTGCTGGTCACAGCAGCCCTTCAGCCCAAGGAGTGCAACCAGGATTTAGGATTGCAAGGAAGAGATTCAGGATATTGGAGTGGTATGGAAGCAGACTGAGAACCCTAAAAACATCTCAGGTACTTCAGAAGAAACACCTGAAAAAAAATCCCTCCACTGAACCCAAGGTTATAGCCCCATGACAGTAATAACCACCATAATCAGAGCAATGATGTAGCTTTGCATTTCTGAGCAGTGCTCTCTCCTCAGGAGAAGGTCTGGGCTTCCTTGGTTACCACGTAAGCCCTGGGTCTCGATCCCTCTGCCTTTGTTTTGTCTGCCAGAGGCTCTGTGAGGATTTTGAACCTCTCTTCCATGAAGTGTCACTTGGGTATTTATTTTAAGAGATGGACAGCAACACCCCTCCTGGAGTCGTACCTGCTGCTCGTGCTGTGCCTGTGTGGCCTTTGGGGCATCAGATGTTCTACCTCACTCTGTTAGAAGTGTCCCGGGATAAAAATACTGCCATTTCCTTCCTGCTTTTCCAGGAACAAAACATACGTTTAGGGTGCAGATGACAGCAGTGCCATCCATACAGGAGGGGAGAGATTTGTGAGGGCACTGAGCAGAGAGGAGCAAAGCTGAGTGGCCACAGCATGGCGAGAAGGCAAGCAGTGTGGGAGGCTACTACTTTTACAGTCCCTATTCTGCCCTTAATTACAAGCTTAAGTGATGGCTAATAAAGATGATCCAAAACAAATAAATTGAGCTGCTGCTCTAATTAAGAGGCTTTTGCTGCATGCAATGAGCCAGGCCCATCTGTGTCATAGTTCAACAGAAGCCAGGAGGGTTCCACGAGGGATTCATTTGCATTGCATCTAAACTGCTTCAAGGAGGAAAATGCAGCACTGACCGTCTTGTTTCCTACGCTGCTAGCCAAGAATCACTGGTCTGTTCCCCAGACAGTCGTCCTGGGCAGAGGCACAGTCATTCACATACATTTCATTTCATTGTATCTGCCTTTACGGCAAGTACATTAATGTGATACTTTCCATTGCTTATGGGAGGGAAGCTCGGAGCTGTTGGGAAGCAGTGGCTGTTTTTCAGGCCAGATAGTACTACACCAATAACACTTCAGGACTGTGCTCCCTGTGCATGACTGCAAATTTTTTGCCTGAGAAATACTGAGCATCTGGGAGCTATGTAGGCTATTTTCCCTCCCTCCTCTGTATTTTCCATGGAAGAGCGTAGTCTCAGCACCATATCTTCTGTGACCACAGCTGATATTTTAAAATCCACTTGTCCCAGAGAAGAGCCAGTACCTGATCCTTTTGCAGGACTCCAATCCAGGTTGCGTGTGATGTCTTGTATGTAACTGCTGGACACACTATAGTTCTTCCTCTTAGGGTCACAACTGATTTCTCCAAATCCAAATTTTCTGTCTCATAGTCCTTCCCCCACACGCACTCCCATCTGCCTTCACACCAGAGTTATTATAGGATATTTCACCCCAAGCAGCACATTATTTTCTCTGACCAGATGTGCCCTGGCATATCTGAAAGTGGTACCAGTGCTCAGCTTGAGCCTGCTCCCTTCTCCCTCACGTCACCAAAATACACCGCAGCTAGTGGTCATTACCCCAGTAAGAGAGGCATTCTCTCCCTAAGCTATTAAAATACCATTTGAACAAATCATAGAGGGGGATAGCATAGAAAATCTCACATCCATTCAAATTCAGGGCACTTGGACTTGTGCAGCATCAGCTGGACCTCCAGTCAGGGCATGGCACCCTGTACAGATCCCATCCGACAGGCCTGTTGCTGACACATTGGTCTTTAGAGCTCCTGCAGGATTTTATTAGAAGCAGCCACCTCTGTTCCTCATCCCGAGTGCCAAACAAAAGGGTGGTTGGATGCAAACATCCTGCTTCACTTGAAGATAAAGACAAGAACATTCAGGTGGTGTGATGGCCAGTGCCAAGCAGGAGCTGGCTCCGATAAAATCAGCCAGCAAAGTTTACCCTGTACCAAGGGATACACCTGGCATGACATGGGCTGGACAACCACATTGTATGCACAGCCCAGCCCTGTGCCTTCATGGACCAGTAACTGCCGGACACAGTGGTCTTCCTCTTAGGGTCACAAGCGTATCACTGATTTCTCCAAACCCAGATTTGTTGTTTCATACTCCCTCCCCCACACGCATTCCCATCCACCTTCTAGACAGAGAGTTATTATAAGATATTTCAGCCCAAGCAGCACATTATTTTCTCTGAAAATACTTCTCTCTGAAAATCATGTGCAAACGGCCACTCAGCTTCGGAGCAGGAGTTCCCCTGAGGGGAAAGGATGAGCTTGTGGTTAAAACATGGGTTGGAGAGTCAGCAGATCGGGTTTTCTCATCCCCTGGCTCCGTGAGCTTTGACTTACCCCGTGGCCTCTGCGTGGTTCAGGCATGTTCGGTTTCCCCATCTGGAAAAGCGGGGTGATGACACACTGCGCCGGCAGCCCAGGGCCATTTATAGCTGCTGGGAACCACCACGTGCTCCTGCGAAGGCACGCTCTCCCGCTGCAGCAGTCGAGCCTTCGGGATGCAAGACGTTCCCCTGCTAAGTTTTCCACTGGCCTGATTCACCGGAGCTGCAAAGATCTACTTAGATATTTAAATATTTAGCCCAGCATTTAAATATTTACCCAATATTAAAAGCATCGGTCAGTGCTCAGTGCCCGGTCCCCTGGGGGATGCACAGCCACGTGGGTGGCCGTGCCCCGGGGAACTCGGCTGTGGAGCCAGACTGCCAGGGGCTGCAGTGACCCTGCTGCCTCCCCAGCCTCCTTGAGATGGGATGGGGCACGTGGTGGGCTGGAAAGCCCTGAGGCACACTTTCTTTTTCCCTGTACCCTCTTCCCCATCCATTTCTCTCTCCTCTTCAGCACCCACTGTCTCCCTCACTGTAAAGAAGTTTTTCCTCATATTTGAATGGAACTTCCCATGTTTCAGCTTGAGCCCGTTGCTCCTTGTCCTGTCACTGGGAACCACTGAAAAGAGTCTGGCTCCAACAGCCTTCAACCCACCCTTTAGATACTTGTAAACATAAATAAGGTCTCCCCTCAGCCTTCACTTGTCCAGGCTAAGGACTCCCAGCTCCTTGAGTCTTTCCTCATAAGGGAGGTGCTCCAATCCCTTAATCATCTTTGTTGCCCTCACCTTCATTGCTTCAGCACCCTTTTCTCCTGCTGTCCTTGTCCCCTCTGCAAACACTACAGCCAGTGCAGGGGCCACCAGCTTCAGGCACTGGAGAAAGCCCTGCTCTGGGAATCTGACAGTACCTCCAGCCCCCTCTCCACTTGCTCTGCCCTGTCCATTTGCCCTGAAGGTCCCCACAGCAGGAGGGGCTGTCTCTTTTTGTGGCATTTGGGCAACACCTTACAACAGAGTAAGCCCTGCTTTTGAATCAGCCCCTTAAACGCTACATTAGCAAGAGCAACAGGGTCACCTCTCCTCACCAAGCTCTTTACCGAAGAAGAGGGTCTTGGCCTCCCCTTTACAAGTACAGATGCCGAACTTTGACAAGTGACTTGTACAAGATGTCCAGGCAGAGAAGCAGCAGCAGAGCTGGAATATTTCCTAAGCCCCATCCCAGGGAAGTTGGATAGGACAGGAACACACAGGCGGATGAAGGTTATGTACAGGTTGCAAAAGGTATAGAAGACAGAAGGAAAAGAGAAGGTTAAATCCAGGATGTGAGGCAGTGTGATGTTCAGATGTCACCCCCCTCCCACATGTCACTTCCAGTAGCTGCCATCCCAAGGTATCCCCCCACCATGGTAGAGTGTTGGGTACATACCTGCCATGTCCTTGAAAGAGCAGAGCTCTGCAAAAGTGTGGGGTCTTTTCCATTTATTTGCCCTGGAGAAGGGGGATGAGAAGCTTAAAATCCATGGGTCCTCATGTACCTGCACCACAGAAGTCTCCTGTAACAATCAATATAGACAGAAAGAATAAACATCCAAAATTGAAGTATGGCACAAAAAAGTCTCAGCACAACAGCTGCTCATCAATACGTGCTATCCATTTTCTACCAGGTCCCACGGGACAACATCCCAGGGGAGAACCCAGACAGCCACAGTCACTATCCCCAGTTTCATCTGCTTGAGGCTGGGACCCCATGAGTTAGAGAGCAGCCACATCTTTTGAGCGATGGGACAGCACAGTGTGGCAACTGGAGAGATCAGGATTTGGCTGTTCAGACTTTGCTGCAGACTCAGGGCAGTGTCTCTAAAACTCTGCTGCTGCTGTGGGATGGGAGAGGGTTAATGTTTGCCCCCTTCTCCCTTGCAGGTCCCAGCAGCTGTCCATTATGTGGGTTAAATTTTGCTGGTATCTTGGCCTGCCAGGGATTATATCAGGAAAACCATGCTCTTCCCTTCACTCCTGGTGAGAAGTGGCTGATCTGTGCAGAAACCATACAGTTACTAAACCGAGCTAAAGTATTAAATCCTCATTGGATTAAGAGCTGGGAAATGAAGGCCACTACAGGTGAAGCAGAGGCTGACTGAAGGCATCTTCTCAGAGCTGAAAAGACTTACATATTTTAATGTCCTTTCTGAAAATAACACAGTGTAAATGATTTTGCATTTTCAAGGTAGCCTACAAAGAGCACTCACACTAGTCTGTGGGAAGATACAGTAAATATTACAGTTGCCTGAAAGCTAAGAAAGCCAAAGTATAGAGAGTTTTTGGGCAGGGGTGAGTTCTTTTGTCCCAAGCCTAGAGCTCCATAGAGCTGCAATAATTCACATAAGCACATGAGACAGCCGAGCATCGTGGACAGAGGTGCTGGCTTGTCCCTGGGCAACCATATCACCCTGGCACAGACACAGGGACTGGACCCCTGCTGAAGGCATGTTGTTGCTCCTTGCAAAATAACTCTGGCCTTCAAGCCCCTGCATCTTTCAACGCATGGATGATACTTACATGGTCCTTCTCGCACTAAACCCATTCAGGCTGAGCCATCTCCTTTGGTTTTCCAGTTCAGGAATTGTGTGTCTTGTGCCTTGATTACAATTCTGAAGTCCAAAGGTGTGAAAATAATCTCCTTTCCTCTGGAAAAACCCTCTGTTATTCCCAATTAAAAGAAAGCCCCAGCTAGTTAAGGAGGCAGTTGCTCTTTGCTGGGCTGATACTGCCATCTTCTGCCCACCCGGTGCTTTGTTGCCGAAAAATTTTCCCAGCTCTCAGCTCAGGGACTTGCCGTATCCAAGGTAAAGGAGATAAGAAAAAGATAGGAATGTGTGACTTAACGATGGTCTCGGGGTCCCTCATGGGTCAGTGTGGATGGAGATCCAGATGCGTATCATGGAGGGTGTCCTCTTAAAGCTTTGCATCCTGGTTGCCGATGCAAGTGAGAGGTGCTGAGCTCCGCCAGATGAAGGAAAAGTATAGGCTCTGTGTGACGAATCAAATTCAAAAGATGAAGGGGGTAAATAGAATCGTTTGAGTTGGAAGGGACCTTAAAGATCATTGAGTTCCATCACCCCTGCCACTGGCAGGGACACCTCCCACCAGACCAGGTTCTCAAGCCCCATCCAGCCTGGCCTTGAACACCTCCAGGGATGGGGCATCCACGACTTCCCTGGGCGACCTGTTCCAGTGTCTCACCACCCTCACAGGAAAGAATTTCTTTCTGGTGTCTAATCTAAATCTCCCCTCTTCCAAT
>JAOQGH010000019.1:28476988-28503040 GCA_025769975.1 Gallinago jamesoni | reverse complement strand
CCTACACTTGCCCTTGTTGAATTTCATCAGGTTCCTCTCTGCCCAACTCTCCAGCCTGTCCAGGTCTCACTGTATGGCGGCACAGCCTTCTGGGGTGTCAGCCACCCCTCCTAGTTTTCTGTCATCAGCAAACTTGGAGAAGCACCAACCTGGACAAGTAAGGAGCTTCTCTTCACAGCTTCTCTGGTAGAGAAGATCAGAGCAGGGAGTTTTGTGAGAGATGGGTAGGGTGTGTCTTCTGCTGAAATTCCTCCCCAGAAGAGAAGGCAGAGGAACTGATAGGGCTTTTCCTTCTCCTGGCCCCGACAGCTTCCTCTCCCCAGGCAGTGCTGTCATACCAGCCAGCAAAGAAACTCTTCTCTCTGCAAACAGGAGATGCAAATCAGCATGGGGGACAAAATTCCAAAAGGACCGCAGCCCTTCTTTAAAAGCCACGGAGAAATGGTAACTGGATATAATTTTTCCATAGTCAGATCCAATGGACTGATCCTTCCATGTACCAAGCAACATGAAAAGCCAGGCTCTGCTCCCTGATGATGTGTCTCCCTGGATAAATTCTTTGAAGTTTCATGCCTTGAGCGGTGTGGGAGAAGGCCACCCATCCCACATAGTTCTTCCAAGGAAACACTGGGAACTCCGGAAGACAACAACAGCTCTATTTCCTTTTCTTGATGCAAACTTCCTCTCTCATTACCGGGCAACCTCATGACTCCCAGGTGTTTCTTGCACACATCTTTCTTCCCTATCCCAGTCCCCTTCAGCTCAAACCTGGCCTGTTAGGCTAATGTTTGTCTTCTTTCTATTAGCCTTAAAAATTCCACCAGAGAAATCTGCAAGCATGACAATGTAAATAACGCAAAAACAAATGCTACCTTCACCTTCCAGCAAATCAGTTGCTTGCTGTGATCACGTTCAGTAGCCACCAATTCTGCAGCCATTCCATAGTCCTGATTTTGGCAAATATCGTGCAATGATTTTGTGTCCTGAATATATGGGTGGGATTACCATTCAGCATTCCAGTTACAATCACTAGCAATTAATAATTATAAGAACCTAATAGCAGGCCTCATACTCCTCTTGTTTGGTTTTTGGCATGGCTTATAATAGCTAGAAGCACAAATGATTTGTACAGCCAAGCGTGTTAACAGCAGTAGTTGATGTAACTACAATGAGTTGAGTTGGCCTTGTGTGTTGAAACATATATGTTGCAAACCCCAGAAGTATGAACTCAAATGGAAGGTTACAATCAGAAAAGAAGCCTCAAAACCACTTCCATATTGTCACTGAATTATTTTCGGATTATATTTTTATTCTGAGTTATGTATGTGTAATCTGACTGCGACAATTTGGGTTATATATACATAACCATGTATTGGATTTGTTTTCATGTCTTTCTGTTCATATCACCTAATCTATGAACAAAACCATTTTCTCCCATGTTCAACTTAATGTCTGAAGTGAGCACAGCACCTTCCTAATGAGCATGTGAAGCAGGCATGGTTTGGTGATCCTGCCACACTGGTAGTCAAAAATAAATGCTATATTAACTTGAAAGTTAAAGATGGCCACTCTAGATCTTGCTGGAGCAAAAACGTATTAATTGAACAGTGTTTTGACTGCAATCATACTTTAAGGAGTGCTGTAATTTTATTATTTTAATGAATGAAAGCAGTGTTAACAGTGCTGCTGTTCACAATGAGGAATCTGAGAGGCAATCTGAGGTAATTAAAAAGACAACACCTTCTAAAGGGATACTTTTCTGGTCTGCATCAGGTCCTACAATGTACAAGATGTCATCACAGCATGTCTACCTTTCAGTTGTCAGACCATGTCAGCATCTGAACAACCATAAATAACACACCCAGGACAAGCCAGATGCGCTGGTATGAACGACCAATTGGTTATTGTTACAGAGAAGCCAAATCAGCATGTGGCAAGGCACTTTAGCACCGCAGATTGTCACCTCTTGGTACATCAGACAAGAATGATGAGAATCAGGAGTATAAAGATCACTTCTTAAAGTCTGCTCCCCGGCAAAGTCATTTTTGCACAGTCGGGCAAGTGATCCTTTGGCTCTGTACCGTTAGGAGTGCAAGCTTACTAACTTGCATTTTGTGTTCAGCCTCGCACACTGCAGCCCTAAAACCTGACAGCAGCCTCAGAGCAGTGCCAAAATACAAGCAGGCAAGCCCAATCATAATCCTTTGCAGGATGCTGTGCTCTGCAGTCATTTCCTGCTTCTCACATGTAAAGGTAACAGACACAGCTAAAGAGGCTGAAATGGTCTTTATGGCTTGGCACATCTCTAATAAAAAAAATACCTTGATCATGCAAAGGAAGGGGCAGTTCTGGGATATAAATACTGCAGAAACTGGGAACTTCTGTGGCAGGCAGAACATCTGCTTATTACATTTTCCAGTGTTTTATTTTCAGTTGCCCATGACAAAGAATCAGAACTTTCAACAGCGCAAACTGTGCTCAGTCATAAACACAACACTATCCTTTTAAGGCATCTTGAGCATTATAAAAAAACAGCTTTATTATAGGGAACTAACAGAGAGGCAGAAATCAGGGCACAGGAAAGACAGTTCAAGAACAGGCCATCTTTTATGAAGAAAGTATATTGCGTATTTTAAGTGTATTTTACATACAGGTGAGGGGATTTATTTCGTGTGAACATAAATACTTTAAGCAGCATGAAGGAAAATTTTAAGAAAAGCTTCTTGTGGTAAAACAATCTGCTCTAGAGTCCTCCACAAAATCCCTACAACAATATTAACCTATTGACACTCATGTCGAAGAATGAGTCTTGGTAACATAAACTTCACTCTGCATTGTACGTTAGTGCAATATCAGTACTGAACGAGAAAGAGGATGTGTTCCAAAAAATGTTATTGTTAATGGGAAAATCAGAAAACACCACACTCGGCAGTGAAGTCCATAAGGAAATTCACTTGAGGCCACATCCAAGGTATTACTGACTTTGGTTTAGGCTTTGTTTTATGTGCACCACTGAAAAGTGTTACATGGTGAACTCACTTCACTGTAATGCAATGCTCTTTTATTAAATATACCTTTGACGGGTCCCTGGGCCAGCCCAAGACCTCAGAATGATGCAAACATAAAGCAAAGCAGTCATCCAAACAAAATGGTTCTATGATTCTATGATTCAATAAAATGAAGAACCTACTCAAATTCAAAACAAACCAGATCAAGGTAGCTCTACACAGAAAGAGCACTGGTTGGACCTCCTGAGACAGAATCAAATATGAAAATAGAAAACCAACCTACAGACATTTGCATGACTTACTGCTCCTCAAATTCTTCCAAGCTGGAGACACGCAACCAGCTTCTCTACAGAAACTCACTCCCAAAACACCAGTGTCCTGAGCATCTACACAAAAAGAGGTTCATCAAGGCCCTAGAATAAGGCACCAAGGCCACAGCAGACCACTGTGAGTATCCTCGACTGCCTATGTCCTAAAGATAAAGGACACAAGCCAGAGAAAATTAGACCAGAACTATTAGACATTAATGGCACCTCTTCCAACACTAATGATTTGACAAAATGCTTGACATTAATTTTTTAATGGGGAAGAAATGTCCCAATGCATATTCTTCCCAAAATTACAGCAAGGTTACTGAACTAGCTGAATCTTGCCCTTCCAGTACCTAGAGTTGCAATAGGGATCAGCAGAAGAGTGGTGGCAAGGGGAATTTCCTTTGCTCTTTGAACAGAGGATTTAGCTGAAGAGAGATGTACAAGAAATGCTCCCACAGCTCCCTGCCTCTGGGCCGGGCAATCTCCACACTTGCTCCAGACAGAGAGACAGTTTAAAAGTACAACATATAATGAAGTGCCACAGATTTTCTTTACATCCTACTTCACCAGATGCTATCATTTATGAGAGGGTGAAAAAAGCTCATGGAGTCCAGGCTAACTCCCTGCTGTTCCTGTCCTGACAGCTTTAGCCCATCCCTGTAACTATTTGTCTTCCATTGGGAATTTCTCTATCCCCTCCTGACTCCTGGTACTGACATCCACTGGATATGTCAAAGCTTACATTTCTTATCCTATTCTAACATGTTGGGTATCGTGACTGCATTTGCTCCTGTGCACCCAAGACATTTGGCATGCTATTAAAATTCAAGCACACCTAGCATCAAAAGTCCAACCAAGAGCAGCAGTGACTAAACTGGATTTCCACATCTTGTATTAATATATGTATTTCTAAACACAAAGTCTAATTAGACATGGGGGTGACTCATTGTTTCATATTAATCTAGTCAGCTCTACTATTACAAATAGCAAACAGAGGTAGGCTTTTTTAAGCAGGCATCTTGTAAAAAAAAAACAGAAAAGACAGCTTTTCACAAACCAGAAAACATTCCACCAGCAAACCAAACCCACACTACCTCTCCCTCACTTCAAAATCAAGACTTTAGGATGTCCCAAATAACAGTGCAGTTAAGATATTTTTAAGGCACAGAGGATGAATTTCAAGCCTATCAAGAGGGCTGCTCCAGAGGCAGGATGTAGCATGGACTTTCGGCATGAAGAAAAAGATAGCCAAGGAAAATCTTAATTCCACTAGATATACTAAGCATTAACACAGACACGTTGTTTTGACTATGAAATGTTTGTCATTTGAGAATGTGAAACAAAAAGCTGTTTTGGCATTAGCTTCCTCTGTCCAGGCAGACTTACAGTTCATCCTCTGATAGAGTGCACTTAGACTAGTTCAAGATAAAAAGTGTCAAAAGAAGGGCGTAATGCATCCAAGGCAGATGTAACTGGGAAAAAGGTTTGCCTCTTCACATCGAAAAGCAACTAGCAATCCAGCAGGAGAGGACCTTAGTCAAAAGGGTGTACACATTATCCACAAATATCACAAACTACTGACATTGCCAGACATCTCTGGATTGATCAGACACTAGTTAACTTTCCTCCACTGTCCCCATTCTACTGTGTAGTAGCGAAAAGAGTTTTGGTAACAGGCATTGTACACACTGAGAAAGAAGATAAGTATCAGGTGACCTGAGACCTTGAGATATGTGATGATCCAAAGGTTTGGCATACGGCTTCCTCAAGTATTCCTCCTTTATTTTGTTGAGCCCCCTTCCACAGTCAAACAGGATAAACAAAACACCTTTGACATCTTCAACTTTTGTGAAAGAGTAGTTCAAAGCAAAGCTGGGTGTGTATATTGTTTATGCATGCAAGGGGTATACATAAGCATGTGGACACTACTGCATCTTTTTTGTTTGTTTGTTTCTGATTTTCTCCCACTAGATGGAGTTTGGTGACTTTGGTAGTTTCTGCTGCAGCTGTGTTCCAATGCCATTATTAATGGTATGTGTGTCTGTGCATGAGAGTGATGTTAATAATCTGATTATGTTCAGTTATGAGTTAATTTTGGAAAGGCTAGTAAGCAGCAACTACCATGTCAATGAAAAAAAAAAAAAAAAGACATTAGAAAATAAGAAATATGCAGCTTGTCTCCTGAGTAACTTAAAACATTATATGGAGTGGAACCAAGATACAGTATGACAATTTGGGTCTCATGTCAAATGTGACACCAAACCTACCTCTGTTTCAGTGCAAAACCTGCCAGTAGCTCCAGCCAGCAGATAATACTGATTCATATGCAGAATGCCCAAGGCTGCATAGTTTGGATCTATCCTTTGATTTGCTTAATTTCATCAATGAAAACTGAACCTAAGGATCAAACCCAAGGATTTGATTTACTCCTGTCTCCATTCTTTTTGCCAGTGGATGCAGAGGATACAGGGGTCCCTTACTGTGGAAGAAGAATGCTGCCATCATTCAGCCTTGCTTTTACCTTTGGCTTCCCTTCTCCTTCTCCTTCTCCTTCTCCTTCTCCTTCTCCTTCTCCTTCTCCTTCTCCTTCTCCTTCTCCTTCTCCTTCTCCTCCTCCTCCTCCTCCTCCTCCTCCTCCTCCTTCTGCTTCATCTCTGTTGCTGTTGTTGATTCTGGCAGAATTAAGGTACTGCTGCCAATACAAACCTTTAAATTCTTCACTAATGAAGAATTCCTTGTAGTACTTGACACGTGGGAACATGTGATTACATCTTCCTTGACCTTAACCTGTTGTAATGGCCTCCTTGGAAACCTGTTTAACAGTTCCAGCCTCATGGTTACATTAGTTTATATAGGAACTTCAGTGGGGTTAAGCAAGAAGGCAGGCAAACTGAGTGCTACAAGAAAAATTATTAGCACAAGGATTATTTATTACAACACTGAAATGACAAGGTTGTTGTCACTGTTGTACAAGCAGCACATAAAACTGCCTGTGTTCCTCATCAAAAAAAAGCCAGCCACTCAGCTTCTTTTGGGCAGGAAGATGTCATGGGCTGATTGCAGGTGCCTCCGTTCACTTCTCAGGGAAGAGGCTTTCTCTACTGATGTAACTTCTGTATAAAACCTCAGGCACAGATATGAACTACATTCAGGCATGACAGGAAAGTCAGGGGTAAAGGCTACATCTTCTCCTCCAGATCGCTATCCTCAGAGAATAGTACAGGGTACATCACTCCCAGCACAAACAATGGGGAAATTTATTCCTGTATTGGTGCTTCGTTATTTGCTTACAAATTATGATGAAGGTACATGAAGTTTTATGCACTGACAAAAAACTTGCCTTTCTTTTGACAGAGGACCTCGCTGTCATCACCCATGCCTTCAACTATTGTAATGCATTTTATATCAGTCCACCCAGTAAATCTAGCCAGCAACAAAACTGGGAGCAACATTTGGCAGCTCTGTGTACAGAGTACTTCTTGCAGGGGTTCACAGCACCAATGATTTTCAATCAGCAAAACCTGACACTGCCATCCTCGTTTATTGATTTTCAGAGTGTGTTGCGAGAGACATTTATTTTCCTTGCCCGTGTGCTGGTGAACAGAGGACAGTGCTGTAAGTGCTGATGGCAGGCAGGAGAAGCGGGTTGTCTGTGCACAGCCTGCACTGATGCTTCCTCAGGACTCTGCAAAGCGGCCATCACCGGGCACACAGGAGGCTTTTGTGCACGTTCGCCGTGCCTGCTCACGTAGGTGTGGTGATTACGGGGCAATCCTTGCTGCCCTGCCACGCCAGCCCTGAGAGGAGTGCGGCTCAGTCGTGAGGAGCCACTGATGCTGACCTCCTGGAAACATCTGCCTCCTCAGAGGCTTCCCTTGGCAAAATTCGCTGGTCTAGTAACCAGAGCTTCAGAAATGGACCTGGCTGGACTTTCCCACCAGGCGGTGGAAGGTCAGTGCTGCCCGTGAGAGGGGCATGTGGATAAGCCAGCTCCTGCGGTGCTGCCCTTGGGTTTGCTCTCATGGCATGGGGAGCAGGAGTCCTGGGGACCCCTGTGCTGCCGCTCTGCTCCTCACTGCCCTGAGCTAACAGAATCACACAATCGCATGGGGTAGGAAGGCACCTCTGAAGATCATCTAGTCCAACCCCCCTGCCAAAGCAGGTCCACCTAGAGCAGGTTGCACAGGAACTTGTCCAAGTGGGTTTTGAGTGTCTCCAGAGACAGAGACTCCAGAGAAGGACTTTGTGGCTGAGAAGGACCCACACACAAAGCAGACCCCAAACCCACCCCTGGCCGAACTGCCAGGGCTGCGCAGAACTCGGGAAGACCGGGCCCATCCCACTTCGTTATAACGTGATCCGGGTATGACGTCGTGGGGATATGACGTCATCGTGTCGTGACGTCCTCAGGCAGGGCGGGGCCAGCGCCGGGGGCCGCGCTGGCGGCGGGCTGACGCTAGGTGGGGCCATCGGCCAGGAGGAAGGATCCCGCGGGGAGGGGGTTCCAGGGTGGTGCGGGGGGATGTCGCTCCGGGTTCCCGTCTCGCAGGAATCGTGGTCTCGTCTCTCTTGCAAATCCGTCCGGTGCTTGGCAGGAATACCGCCAGGCCGCCTCGCTCCATGCGAAGTCAAGGCCATGCCTTTGATGTCCGGGTCAAGACAGCACGCATTTTTAATATGTGTTTGCGTAATACGTGTCACACAGTCTTTTGTGAACTGACTCTTTCTCCTTTGGGCTCAGCTCAGGGATGCCTTCAAAGACAGTTGCAATTCCAGACACTTGGAAGGGGAAAATATAACCCATTTCCCAAGGAGCTCTCCAATATCTTGTACACACAGTTCACATTTTTGCCTGGCTTTTTTACTTTGCCAGTTTAAGGAGGAGGAGAGAGCTTCAGGATGATGGACTGGAGTTTCTCAGCATCGATGATTTTTTGGGGTGCTGGCGAAATGAAAAAGCAATTTAAGTTCCTTCAGGGAGTAATTTTAACCGGTTGCAGATGAATTAAAACCAGGTCACAGTAACTTGGCGTTGGCCTCTCCTTTCAGGCCTTGGAAAGTATATATAAAACTGGAGGAGCGGTGCTGTGAAGGAGGTGAGGAGTCAGAGTACAGCTACTATGAGCAGGATGCTTGTGATTGTATTGCCTCTCAGCACACCCACAACCAGTTATTTCTCCTATTGCCAGGCCAATGGAACAGCAGAAAAAGTGAAAATCTGTTAAAACAGCAGCCAGCAGTGATGGCCAAATCAGGAAATATGTGAATGCCAGACAATAATTCAATAAGCAGGATGTTTGCTTGAGATTTTGGATGTTAAATATATACAGATCACCTGGGGAATTAGTCATAGTTTTCCATATCCATACATCACACAAGTCTGCTAAAACCTCATGCAGGGAACTTTCTGGGGGCAAGGGAGGAGGTGGGAGCACAGTGAAACCAACCCCTCTCACCTCCTGACTTCTGCTGTAGATCACCCTGTTCCCTTTTCAAGGCAACAATAACGTGCACATTGACTCCGATAGCGCAGCCTCGGGCAAGTCACTGAAGGTCAGAAAGGATCGCCTCCCTCCCTCCTTCCTTGTTTCAAAGTTCTGCAAAGTAACCCCAAATCCATCCCAATCCCCACTCGCTCACAAGGGTTGCCATGATGGATGCCTGCTCTGTGTTCACCCAGCACAGGTGAGAGTAGCAGAAGTAGGTACGTGTGGGTAAGAAGAAGGAATCCCCTCCTCCCTCTGGGCCCTCAGGAATATTATCACCTATGTTTTAAAGTATTTAGGTTTTCCACAAAAATTCAGAATAAATTCACTGCTGCCCCTCACCACCCTCATTATGAATTATTTGGCAATGGAGTTAAAGGAAGCGAAATACATGTGGCCAAATGTTTGTCTTGTTTCTACCTCTGCAGATTCTTAAAAAAAAATAAATTACAGAGGAATGAGCAAGGACAACTATTTGTAACTTAACGTGTAGCTGACCTTAAGTACACTAGTGACTAAGCCACATAGTTTAAAATGTAACAGATTGCTCCAAGTTGGGCCAAATGTACAAAGGGTGTTAAAGTTTCCTGGAAAGGGTTTTGCAGTAAATATGGAGCCATGTAGAACAATTTTCTGTAGCCTAGGAACTGCTCTTCTTGAGAAAGTGTTGCTTTGCAATATGTATAATACGTAGCTGTACGTAGCAGACATTAAGCTTTGCCCTTAATTTGGGGGACAAGGCAGGTCCATTGATTTCTGTTGCCCAGGAAGATGCTAGTTGTGCTGTGTGAACAGCTTGGAGCCCCCTCCAGGAGCCTCCTCTGAATGACTGAGCCAAGACATTAACACGCAGAGGCAACGGAAGAGGAACCTAAATTTTTACTTCAACACTGACTTAAGTTTAATGCCCCATCAGGATTGCTGCTGCATCCCGTGTCACCTCAGTCATTATAAATAATGTAGCCCTTATAAATGATAAAAAAGTCTAGATTTGACAAGTAACAAAGAAGCTTGTCTCTCTGTGTTTCTGTGAATTTCAGTGTCTTTTTTATATTTCCGCCTATATGTTGAGTTTTATCTCACTCTTTCCAGCTCATACTCACTGTGGCAAGAAGGAATCTCAGCAATGTGCAGGCAAGGCAGGGAAACTAGTCTCCAAAGAAAGACATTTCTGAAAGGGAGGTTGAGCTTCACCGCATGCCACAGAGCAGGAAAGTAACTCCTTCCATCAGTTACCACAAGCACCTTCACCATCACGCCGCTGCCACACTGCTCACTCTTGCACTGCCCTTCTCCCGCCACAAGCACCCACTCCCGGGGGGGCTGCAGCCCCCACGCTGAGATGGGTACTGCTGGGAGAAGTGCTCACCTGCCCTGAAGGGACCAGGAAGAGACCAGCTTCTCCTGAGCTGCCGTCCTCCCTGCCTGAGTCACACAAGCAGGACCGTAGGGGCTTAGAAGGGAGAATAGACTTTCTTATGTCGTAAGTTCTGCTTTCTCACTTTTCCTCAACCCTTTTAGGGAAAAGAAGGGCAATTAGTACAATTTTATCACAAGGTTTCTGGGTGTTGCAGAGGAGAAAGTTGGAATGGTTGAAGTCTATAGGCCCAGAAATATGACAAATAGAAAGAACCCAAGCAGTGTTTACCACAGGTCTCACCCCTCTTAGCCACTGTGTGACAGGGGCTGACTCAGGATTATCCTGACCAGTTCAGGGGAACTCTCCTGCTTAAGGCAGGCATTGTTTAGCTATTGAAAATCTATAGTCTCTCTCCCTGGGAGAGAAAAAAGTAGGAAAAAAAAATCTTACACAACTTGCTCAGGTAAATACTATGCTCTGTTCTCATATTTACAGAGCACTTCAGTTTTTTAAGAATTTTCAGGTCATAGTTATTAACACCTTGTAGCAGTTATCTTTATCTCACAGAGTGGGAAAAAGAGACACCTGAAATTTAAACTGACCTATGTGATCTTCCTCAGTTTTGTGGGAAGAGCAAGGGTGTAACCTTGCAAAGGTTCCTGCTCTCCATCCCTCAGCTTCATCCCCTGCGTGGCTTGCAATGACAAAAAATAGCAAGCCACACTCCCAGAGATACTGTAAATATTTTCTTTCTGTTGCAGCTTCAGGAGAGCCTGTCTCTGGCAGGCCTTCTTAAAGTACATCTCCCTCTGTAGGTGCCAAATCTTTCTGTGCATGTGATGCTCCGTATCCATCCTCTACATGAGCTTCCTGGCGGTGCTCTAAGGGATTGATCCTCCACTTAAGGTCAGGATTCATCCTGTGCCTATGGCTCTCAAGCACTGCTGTTACTGTGGAAGTAAACAGAATTAGTCTCTGGCAAGGAATGCAACTCTTAGCCAAGATTCCCGTTGTATCATGTGTGCAACAGCCTGCAGGGACTTGCTGTGTCATGCACCAGATCTGCCTGTGACAGGGCAGAAAGCTGGAGGAAGCACATTAACGAAACACCATTTAGGGAGAAAAGACTTGTCTTTGTTATCTTCCAGTGGCAGACTAGTGCGAGAGTGTTAAAATACTGTATTAAGTTAGTTGTTATAGGGAAGGGAGAAGAATGATGCTTCAGAGTTATATGTCCACTAAAATTGAAGTTTGGATAGTGTGCATTCAGAAATAATTTTATTTTCCAGTAATGACAATATGCAATATCACGTAAGAAATGAAATTGAAGAATTGATCTTATTCTTCAAATACAGGATAGCTTCAATATTAAAATTAACATATAAATTTAGCATCAATCTTATTTCCCCACTCACGTCCGCTGAGTAAACGCACATAAAGAATGAATCACTGAAACAGTACACTGAGAGAATCAAAGTCATTTTTCAAAGGTGTCAGCACAAATGTGAGGTGAGCCTGTTCACCAAGCATCCAACAAATGTTGTAGGGGTGGCCCTTCAGCCCCATAAGGAGGACGAGTCGGGGACCCCCGGGGGGAGCAGCACACCCACTGGCAAAGGCAAGGCAGGGAGGAATTTGAGGCAGGATAAATTCATTGTGCCATGCTTACCCCACACCCTGACTCTTCCCCTGCCAACAGGTATCTAAGTTGTTGGAGAACATGAGCATCGCATCAGGGGGTCTGCACAGCACTCCTCTGTGGGCGAAATTATTATTGTTATGGTTTCCACCATTGTTTGCTTTATCCACCTTGTCACAGCTAGAGGTTAACAAAGCAGGGACTAAGCAGAACACCTGTGGGGCAGCAGCCAGCCCCTGCAGAGTGCACTGCCCTGGTCTGTGGTGGGCCTGCGCTCACTGCTGCTGATGACAAGCAGAGTTGTGGGCAGAGACAGCTTCCTGTGGCATTGCCTGTTGGTTTTGTGTGCACCCGCAGGGAGCTGGCAGGGAACTCACCTGCCTGAGCCTGACAGGACAAAGAAACCCCAGGGCACAGCAGAGAGGTACCTGGGAGGCTGCTCAGTGGGGAGCAGGAGCCGTGCAGAGGGCAAGGGATGAAGCTGTCTTGCTCCAAGAAAGCCACAGCTGCTCTAGTGTAATTAAAAAAATAAAAATAAATAAATAAATAAATAAACCCACCAAAACAAAGCAAAACAAACAAAAAAAAAAACACAAAAAAAACCCAAACCCAACAAAACAAAACCAAAAACAAACAAACAAAAAAAGAACCCTTTCTTGGTTTTTGGGCTTCAGCAGCGACTTCGCCAGGCTTCAGCCATCTTTCCTGATGCTTAAATTCCGTTGGTTTTCCACTGAGGGGTTCCGAGCACCAACGCCTCCGGCTTTACCCCTCCTCGCCTACACCTCCTCTCCCTTCCACAGCGTGTAGCTGCTCCGACATGGAGATAGCCTTTTTTACCACAAGATGGAGCTGGAAAACGCAGGGTTTGGGTGCCGGGTCCGCAGCCCTTCCCCCGGACCCTGGATCCGCGGTAAAGGATGCTGCGGGGCGCTCTGCGGGCTCAGGACGCTGCCAGCTGCGGTGTCACAGCTGACACCGACCCCGGTCTGAGCTAGAATGGAACACACCAGCTCTGGGGTGGCTGCCACGGGCCCCCCAGGGCTCCTGCAGGAAAGGAGCTCCCTGGCCCTGCTCATGGGTGGGAGAGAACAGGCATCTCCCACCAGCACGACAAGGGTCTGAGGAACAGGTCGCAGCACTATGGGTGCAGAGAGTGGTCCTGCCAACATGCCAAGGGGTCCTTGCTGTGTGGCAGACAGAAGTTAAAAATTATATTTGTCCGCGGTGCCAGCCAAGAAAACACAACTGGGTGAAGAAAATAATTTCTCAAAGACGTCATTGCAGGCCAATTCATATTTGTAAAAAAAAAAAAAAATCTTCTAGGTAGCCAAATATGGTGCGTTCAAACACAAAACGTTGTTCAACATAAAAAAATTGCATTTTTTATTTTGAACACATTTAGATTTACTTGATTGAAAGAAAAAAAAAAAGATAACTGAATTGAGTCAAAAGATATTTTATAGCACTAGGCAAGGATTATTTTAACTTGCTTACTTTTTCAGAAAACAGTTTATCAAATGAGATCTAATCAAAAAATCATACTGCCAAATCTGCATTTTTCACCACAAGTACTTAGAGTGGTAATCATTCGCTCCAGTTTAGTCAAGGGTCACTTTTCTTTGCAAAATGTGTCCAAATTCCAAGATGTTCTTTTCTCTGAAAACCCACCAGCCATAGTGTGTAAGGTCACTATGAGCTGTTGCAGGCGTCACTGTCTGGTCTTTCTGCTGGAGATTATTTGCCCTCTGTAGCAAACAAACAAGCAAACAAAAAATAATTCGTTCAACATACAGGGATGGTTGTACAAAGATTTCTGGTGGAGGGAAATCTGCTTGATGCTTGAGTTCAAAAACTGAGATCCTGGACCCATCTGCTTTTACCTAGTCCTTGAGATTTAATTTCTCCATGATATTGGAGCACAACATTTCACTACCTTTCCATTGCAAGATCAAGCCTATTTTGCCTATTACTTTTCTCTCTGGAGTGGCTAGAAGATGAATTTGTTTACAAATGTCATGTGAGTGCAGGCAAACCTGTCAGTACAAAACTATAATTCTGCATTTATGAAAATTCCAGGTGTTTTCACATTTACATTTCCATAAGGGAAGATATTTATTTTCTTTCCTCCCTCCTCCTGCTTTTATGTCTTTGCTCTGTAGCGCTATCAACAAATTGCTTTTCTGAACAGGTTGGAAAATTATGCAAGAAAAAGTATATTTCTGTTCATTTATCCCCTAAGGAAAATAAAATAATTGTTTATTTTATTCTCCTTTTTGTGTGTGTTAAGTACTGTTATGAAATGCAAGATTCACTAGGTGCACAAACCTTACAAAATATGAAATGCCAAATGAGAACACAGGCACTCGTGTCAGCAAAGATACCAGATAACACGCCTGACATATATTACATTTTTAAAGCCCATGTCCTTCAGAGTCCAAGTTCAGGGCAGCCTCACTTGTTTTTGAGGTGTGGGACTAATCCATATACATGACAGGCCGGACAGCAGTTTCATCTGCATTCAGAGGTGTGTTTTGGAAAAGACAAATGTCAAGCAGATGCAGACACTTGTGAACAGTTGAAAAAATGGCACAAAAACCTTAACTTCTAAGTGGACAATTACTTTAGTGGCATTCCTCATCAGAAGCAATTCCTAATGTTAGTCTGACACACGTAAGATATGCAGTGTAATCAATGCATGCAAACATGCAATAAATTGTTCAAACCATTACTTTTCTAGATTTAGGGAAGTTGCCATTTGGCTAAACATTATTTTAAAGAAATGCTTGCTATTACATCCTACCTCCTTTTTTCTACTTCTACAGCATAGGAAAAAAGATGCTTCTGAAGCATCAGGAGAGCCTTTTTTTTTTTTTCTTGTTGATAGGAGTGCAACAAGCTCTGCTTTACTAAGCTGAGCTTGCGAGTGTCTGCAGTACATACTCAAGAGACCTCGGCTTCCCCAATGAAAACATTTGCCTAATCTCAGCTGCAAGCTAAAAGGCAGGGAAGTAGAACCTGGACACAGAAAAGAGGCTTCCCTTGACTGCAGTTACTGGAGCTGGACATTTTAACCCTGGCTGAGAATTAATGAGCTCTCTATCTTCAGAAATGTTATTTGCCCAGTATAAATGACATAAACCAAGATCATCATCTTAGTTTATTTTTCTAGAGTCCTTAGCATGCTACATTAACCTGACAATGTTTAATCTTGTGTTCATTTCACAATACACTTCATGCAATTCACAGCTGTAATTGGTTTTACACTGACATTACACGTTTCAACCTAGCCATGGGAAAAGAATAACTCTTAATATTATTTCTCTGAAAAGCGTCCAAGCTCAAATGGCACAGAAGAAGCTCATGCTAGTTTCATGTGCGTATTTCTTTCTTCTGTCTTTTCTTTCACTGCAAGGATGATCATACTGGCATAACATTGTAAGGTCCTTGTTTTAGTCCATTTGCAATTGAACTACGTTTGCTTGAATTCTTATGTCCTGAGGAGTTCTCTCTTATAAAACAGCATTCAAGTATTCTAGTTTAACATCCCCATTTTTCTGAGTTAAGGAACAAAGTAGACCTTGGGCTTCTGTTTCCATTACGAGTCTTCCAGAGTCCCATAATTGGCAGCCATAAAGTCTTCCTTTGTAACACACACTCAGCACTAAAGCCGGAGTATTGCTATTTGGCATTATCCAGTGAAGTGCAAGAAATCAAATAAGTTATGTCTTTATTGCTATAGTACAATACCAAGCAAAGTCACTTTTTAACACAATTGCAAGGGTTTTGTAGAGTACATGTCCCTCCTCTTAGGGCCCAGTAGTTCAGCTGCACTGCAAGTATCACCTAGCCATCACGTGTTGAACGTCGGTCTAAGAAGATGTGTTGAGTATTCTTGAGTCCGAAGAATCAGACCTTTCATCATACTCATCTTCTGTGTAAATTGGTTGCTTAGACACAATAGGACAGCCATCATCAGGGATTGAGATCCTAGGATCTTCTGATGAGCGGGAAGGAAGGACAGGCGAGCTTCGGAAAACGCTGGCTGAGTTGCTAGAGAAAGGACTGACGTACTGGGATCGCAGCTGGTACTGCTGCTGCAGTGTCATGGTGTTCCACAGGGTGACATCATTGGGCAGGAATGGGCTGGACTGGTTTCTTGCCAAAGTGTTCCTCAACATCAGCGGGTAGCGTGGTGGCTGAGGGAAAGGGTGCTGCAAAGGTACAGCCAGAGGGTTTGGTACGACATTACTGGAATCAGCAGAGAACCTCAGCGTGTCGGGAACCCTAAATGCTGAGCCCACAGACCACTTGGAAGAGGAAATAGGGTATGAACTCAGCGTGTGTTCAAAAATGTGCCCATTGGAAGGCAAAACAAGACCATCAGATTCTGCAGAAGTTCTCTCCCCACCGGCCACCGAAGACCGACTGGACAGGAGAACCTCTACAGCACTCACCAGATCACCGCCACACCCCTTCAGGATCAACTCCAGCACGGTTGGCTTTTGGTTAGGGAAGATCTTTTTCAAGACTTCAAGTGGAGGTCTGTTTGCTTTCAAACTGAAAGGTAAAGAAACTGTCCCGGAAGGACCTTCTATCAGGAGGTGGTTCTGCTCTGGTTGGTACTTAGGGCTGTCTGGACGGTTCTCTGTGCTCCCTCCATTTTTCTGCACTGCATAACCAACCTCATCCACTGAAACAATTTCAGGGCTTTCAGGAGTGAAGCAACTTTTGGCTTTAGTCATGTCTGGGGAACTCCTTTGGTCTGTGTCTTTGTCACTGTAGGTCTCGGCATTGTCTGCTCCACTGGCATCACCCAACCGCTCCTCATTCATTTCTGCAAAGAGAAGGCAAAGAAGTTAAAGAAAAACTGAGGACAAAATCTTTTACAGACATTTGAGGCTAGAATTGTCTTAAAGTGAGCAGTGCGAGATCCTAGGTAGGAAAAAAATACTTTTCACAGAGATCCTGCTAAAATTAAGGTCTATTTGCAACATCTCAGAGAAAAAACCTGCAGAAGAATAATGTGACCTGGTGTAGGCAGTTTATGCTGCCTCATAGATATCTGTCTCATTCTCCCATGTACAAGAAAAGAAGCAGTGGCCATTTTTCTGCTGCAGCAGAAATGCTATATCAATCCTCTCTCACTGGTTACAAGGCAGCAACTCACCACCCAAGTGCAAGTTTTCTCAGAGGAACTTCAGCACCTTCACGCCTTAATTCCTCACCAGCACCATCCCACTGGCTGTGAACTGAAGATATCCAGAGGACACTTGGGAGACTATAATGCCCTCTGCAAGTCCAACAGCATTGGTGGAACCACTCACTGAAGATTAAAGAAATCTTCAAGTAAACCCATGTACTCCAGGTCCGTCTCAGCAGAAACTGATTCCTTCCCCGGCAAGAATCACAGGCTTTTCCTCCAAACCCTGGAGCACAGCTCATGCCTTGGCCCATTAGAGCACAGAATCTAGAAAATCTGGTTTGAAGAGGACCTCTGGAAGGTGTCTGGTCCAACCTCCTGTTCAAAGCAGGAATAACCTAAAATATAGAGCAGCTTGTTCATAACACTGCTCAGCTGAGTTTTAAATAAATTCAAGGATGGAGACTCTACAACCTCTCTCACCACTTGTTCTAAGTACCTTGGGGTTTTTTTTATTCTAAACTAAGGGCAAAAAGTGAGCATAGGGGTGAAAACAAGCCCTTTGACAACACTATATCTAGATAGACACTCAAAAATTGGGATACTGCAAGTCTCTGGTCACTGTGATAACACCTGGCAAGGGTACAGAAACCTTTGAAATGAAAAAGAAGAAGTAAGGTGGACAGCTTTCACACAGTTTATCCGCAAGGGAGGCAATGTATGTGCTTGAAATTGTTCACAGTCATTTCCCAAGGATGCTGTTCTGCTGGCCTCCATCATACAGCACAATGATCTCCCTGGGAAGCATCAGTGTCTGAGGAAAGGCTCATTGTCCAAGTCACTGCTGACAGAGCCGGCTTCAACTGCACAGGGCAATGCTTTTGAACACTCGAATGTGAAAAACAACCTGCAGAAGCCAATGCAACTATATGCTTGGTTTCCCAAGTCCCTGGTCATCAGCCCAACTAGATGAAGAAGCTACAAGAAGCAGGCAAAGGCTCCTAAAATGTGCTGATGACCACCCCTGCCCAATTGAGGTGGAACATTTTAAAGGTCTGTAAGTGCCTGAGCCTCACTGCTCTCCACGGACAGTCCTGCCTCCCTCGCACCCCAGCAACAGCATGGGCATTTCCCCATGCAGCAGGCTAAGCTTAGAGCTGAACAGATCAGCTCAAGACAAGCTCCACTAGTGTAATTTACCCACCTTGAGAAAGGAGCCAGGGTCTGAGCAAAGCTGGGCTGAACAAGAAGCCACTACACTCACCAGAATGGAAGCTATAAATCAGTGTGAGATCCTGGCAGAGCACAGCCCAACAGCCAGCATGGCAAAGGGAGGTTCTCCTGAGGGTGGCTGTACCAGGCAGAAGTGATGGGCCATCCTGCAGTGCTGTGGGATGCTGCTAGCTCGGGCTGCAAGCGGTGAGCATGGGAGTGGAGCTGAGCAATATGGATGTGCTTTTGAAGACCTCAGGATAACTTCTTCTGGGTACCTATTTTTATATTAGAGAAGCAGTAACTTTTCATGTAGATATATTGCAGAGAAGGCAATGTATGTAATGCTCTTCTTCATACACAGTGCATCAGTCTTGCCTCAGCAGCCAAAGGGGAACGCAGGAAATGTTTGCCCAACTGGCAACGTGTGTCCTTTTGATGAGGTGGTAAAACCTCGGAATAACTCATCCATTATTAGAAAAAAAACATGAAGCTCACACTACCTTTCCCTCCTAATCCCTTCACATGTTCATAATGATGAATTATGAACAGGATGTTAAGAATAATTCACATCTGAGTGAATGGGCGATTTATACATGGAGCATACACCGGGCAGTCTGAGGACAGCTAATTACCTCTGTCCCTGTCTTACCAGAGATAAGAGAGGCATTTAAGAGAGACGGTCCTAATTTCCACATAAATAGATTGCACTGTGATACCCAATATTACTGAATGAACCACATGCAGGTAGAGCGTATTTGAGAACTACTCCGATTTTCCAGTGCATTTTTATGGGCTGGTAACAAGTACCACTGAGGAGCAAATACATGTTAGAGGGGGAAAAAATCAGATTAGATCTTCCTAATACACTCCTCGATCCTTACAGTTTATAATTTTGAAGATATTTCAGGGTTTTTTTTACTTTTCAGTATCCTTAAAAGTATTCTCGTGAGCCTAGGCTGAAAATTTTCTTCAAATTCTGAAAACTCATCCCGCTGGAGTTACCACCTTCGTCATCAGCAGACCGCACAGATCCAGACTCTCGGCCCGGCGCAGGGACAGGCTCCTCGCACCGCACCGGTCACAGCGGCGCGTCTCACCGCACTGCCGGGCTCAGGGGGTCAGACCCCTACACCGGCATTCCGGCGATTTAAATCAAAATGCCGCTATTAACACGAAGAGGGATGTCATTCCTTGGTAAACACTGTGCTTGGATGCTACTTTTGAAAATTTTTGTAATTATTATTTTTTAATTTTTTTTTCCCCCTCTGCCTTGTTAAGAGCGCCTGTCGGTGCGGGTGCCGGGCGGTGTCCCTCCGCGTGTCCCAACCCCCGCGCTCGGTGTCACACAGCCCCGGGTGGGGGCTTCGGGCGCCGCCGGCTTTACCGGGGGGGTTCCCGGCGCTTCCCCGCCTGGCAGGTCGTGTATTCCGCTCTGCTTTTTCCTCCTCGGAAACACCGCTTCCCCGCAGCGCTGACGGCGCGGGGAGGGCCGGGCGGAAAGCCTCCTGCGGGAACTGTCGCCGCCTCGGCGTGGGAACGGCCGAGACCGGGGGTTTCGTTCGTTCAAAACGAGCACGGAGCAGCAATCGTTAAATAAAATAAGGTTAGGGAAGAAGCGTTACAAATGTCTTTATGTGGGCACCGAATTGCCGGAATATTGCATGCATATATTAATCCCAAGTAGCCATATTGTCAATACAAAAATATTAATTTTGTGTTCGGAATATACAATCCGCTGCTCCTGGTCAAAGGTACCTTTTGCGGCACTCGTAAGCTTTACATGAGGGTGTGCTAGGCTTTCAGAAAGAAAACCTCATCCTCAGACACTTTTTACGGCGTTTTTTATTTCGATGTTGTGTTTTCTTGTGCTTTTTTTCCTCCACGCCTCCTATTTTAAATTGCCCACATTCAAGTATTCATTTTGCCAGCCCCGAGGAAACTATGGAAATTGTTTTCTCACTCATATAAACGATGGGGACCATTCATCAAATAATACGCACGCAGAGACAGATACATACCCAGATCTACAGAGACGCAAATACAGATACACATGAAGCAGGGTACAGTGGGAGAATCCTGCGTGCATCCACGGTAAAATCTACATTAATAAATAAAGCTGCTGCGAATTTGGATCGATGTAGATCCGAATTTTTCCCTGCCTATTTATACATTAAGGATCGTGAGTCAAATATTGTAAAGGGGCCAAATAAAAGTAAAATGGGAGAGAGAGAGAAGCTGTTCTCCTGAAGTTAATAACTCGTCTGGAAAACTTGGTCTAATACTTTGGAACCAAATTTGCTTCCTTGATATTCCCACCGCTGACTCGCTGTTAAAACAGCTTGCACTTTGATTGTTAGGACAGCTCTTTCTGCAACACAGATTTTCTTGGATCCCAAAAGAGTCTGCTATTTTCTCCATTTTTATTGTTAGAGTGGGATGATACCAGAACTAGCATAAAGCCGCATAAAGCCACATAAAGCTAAGGTCGTGTAAAACTTACAAGGTTTATTGCGGTGTTTTTTGTTTGGTGTTTGGTTTTACTGGGTTTTGGTTTGGGGTTTTTGTGGTTTTGTTTGGGTTGGGTTTTTTTTGTTGTTGTTGTGGTGGTGATTGGTGCTTGCTTTGGGTTTTTTTTGCTGTTGCTGTTGTTTTGATGTTTGTTTGCTTTTTAAAAATTACTTTCACTCCAGACTTTCTTCCCTATCTTCAAAGGTTTAAGGTACTTTGCAGGAGACTAGTCACTGTTACGAACCTAACACAGAAAATGCTGTCCTGCATTAAGAAGCTGGCTCTGAACTTAACGGAAGACCCAATATAACATTATATTAATTGTTTACAAGCCTGGGTAACTAATACTAAGACAGAGAAATGTGACACGGTCTTGTGTGGGAGATTAAAATCGACGAGCACAGTGTCAGGAGGAGGAATTACTCCGGGTTACCACAGGCAGACACAACAGGGGCAGTTTCTCGGCGCGTTATTTGCACAGAACAGAACTTCGCAGGTGTCCCACCTCAACTGTCCGGTTCTGGCAGGAATAAAAATAAATGGATCTGATTTTACCGTGCATCGGGAAATACCTCCTTTGTACTGAAAAAAAAAAAAAAAACAAACCACAAAAAGAAACCCAAACCAAACCAAACAAACAAACAAAAAACCCAAACAAACAAAAAAACCAAACTTCCAGGAGATTAATATCGGGGGTTGGTTGGGGTGGTGTTAGAAATGGGGTGAGCTGGGGGTGCAAACAATTACGTGCTGTGTTCTGACGATGGTTTCAATACAGGTAGGTGGGAAAAGAGGGAAAAGGAAGAGGAAGAGAAAGCCGTGCCGTTCAGAGCACGCGGGAAGGTCGGAAATAAACCGGTTATCTGGTTAAACCCTGTCCGGTTGCAGGTGACAGGCGGACCGCCCGAGGAGACCATTTCCCGCTCTGCTCTCTCTCATGCCCATGTTCACAAACCGGGGGAGGGGGACGGGACGGGACACTGACACCCCAAACAAACCCCAAACAAAACCTGTGTAACAATCGGAGACCGGGGACCCCGCGGGTGAGGTCTGGGCAACCGGGGCTGCTTCCAGGATCCCACAGTCCCGGTCCCGGAGTGCCCCGGCCCCACCGCGGGCAGAGGCGGGGGACGGCGCGACGCCGCGGGCCTTGATTTATGGAGATCTCCTCCGTTCTTCTCTCCCCACCCCGTAAAGCTGTTAGCAGAAAGTGCTGACTGGCTGGCAAGGAAGGATTTCTCATCAATACACTTTGATTGTATTTTGCAAACAAAATGCCTGTTGCTTGGTAACATTTCACTTGAGCCTGACCTTCCCCAAAAGTTATTGCTATCAGATTCGATTTACACTGTCCTCCCGTGATTACTGTAATCTTTTAAGCTGGGAAGTTCATATATCAGGGGGAAGAAAAGTTGGGCGTGTGAGTCAATACCGTTCCTATCCGCCAGATTTATATCCTGCTGGCGAAGTTTATTTGTTTCACTTTCTGGAAGGAGCCAACGCGGCTTTTTTTTTTTTTTTGTCCCCTCTTCCCTCTTCCCTCCCCTCTCCCCCGGCCTTCCCCCCAGCCCCACGGCGTCCCTGCCCTGGCTAACAGCCGCCGCGGTACGGAGGATAGAGGGGCTCCGCGCCGAAGGGGGGCTGCGGCCAGACGGAAATTTGGGGGGGGCAGAGGGACCCCAAAGGCCGGCGGAGCCGGGCGGGGATGCGAGGGACGGGAAGGAAGAGCGGGCGGGCGGGTGATGCCGAGGGCCGGGGCCAAGGCGAAGCAAGTCCCAGACCACCGGCAACCGCGCCGTACCGACGGACCCGGCCGTGCCGCCACCTCGGGCCCGGCGCTGTGTCCTCCCCAGCGCGGGAGGAGCAGAGCCCCGGGCCGGGGGGCGCCTCCGGGGCTGGGGGGCGCCTCCGGGGCCGGAGCAGCTTCATGCCCCCGCCCTCGGAGAGACCGGCTGGTCCCGCTCCCGCACACGGCCCCGTGGGGCTCCGTTCGCCCGGCAGTGAGTCGTACGAAGCCGAGACGTGCGGGGGCCTCCGGGGTTTGCAATTCCCCGTCTCGGAGAACCGGGTAAAATTTCTCCGCAGCCGCCGCTTGTCAGCGGAGCGGGCTGGCAGCGGGCTGCCGGGCATCCCCGTCGAGAAAGGCTGTCGGTTCCCCCTCAGGCACGGCGCGGGGAAGGCGGCGGCAGCGCCGGAGCGTTCGTTTTGCGTCCAGAAATGTGTGTTACCGGTAGGTCGCCCTCACAAGTTGCGGGAGGCGGTTTCTGGGTGGGCATCCCCGACCTGCCAAAAGGCGCCCCGGTGGGACTCGCCGGCGGAGGAGGGAAGCCGAAACAACCGGGTCAACCCCGCTCGATCCCTGCCGCACCCCCTCCACCCCCCACACCTCCGACCCTCCTTTCTCCGCAGAAACCCTCCGGCTCCCGGCGCCGCTTTTGACCCGCAGCTCCCCGTGGAGGTTTTTGTCCCGGACGAGGTCTCGCAACCCGATGCCCTCCCTGGGTGCGGGAAGCGGCTCCAGACGGCTCAGCGGGACCAGGACCGGCAGAGGGACGTGCGCGTTGGACCCATGAGGGAGGCGGCCGCTGCCCGGACGGCCTGGGAGAAAGGGGCCCACAAGGAGCACGTCGCGGAGTCAGTTGCCAGCGGCGGCGTTTGCCGGTCCCCTCCGCTGCGAGCCCGCCCGAGGAGCGGGCCTGGAGCTTTTAAAATGCTTTCTCTCTTCCTAAGAGCGACGAAGCGCACCCACGGGGCGTTCTCTCATTCCCATTCCCACGGCGGCCGCCGGGAGGAAGGGAAAAACCCTCTCTTCCCACCCCCTGGCACCCACCCGTCGGTGTGCCGGCCATGGTCGCTGCCCTCCCTCCTCCTCCTTTCCCAGGGAGAGCTCCGCGCATCCCCCCGGCGCCCGGCCCGGCCCGGCCTCACCTGCTTTTGGGAGCGGCCCCGGGAGCGCGGGGGTGGGCTCGGCGGCCCATCGCAGGGCGGCGGCGGCGGCCAGCTCGGCGGGGGCCCGCGGCGGCGCGGCGCAGGGAGGCGGCCCCGGCGGCGGGGCGGGGGGCTCGGCGCTGCCCGGCGGGCCCGGGAGGGCGCGCAGGGAGTCCGGGAGGAGGCTCTCCAGGCTCTCGTTGGCCTGCTGCCGTCGCAGCGCCACCTGCGCGGCCATCACCCGCTGCCGCTCGATGATGAGGATGCACTTCTCGCAGGTGCAGTCCTTGAAGCGGCAGTAGCGCTTGTGGCCCTTCAGCCAGGACAGCACGCCGTGGTTGCGGCACCGGGCGCATTTGGGCGTCCGCTGCAGCGGAGCCCGCGGCGGCTGCGACACCGGGCCGCCCATGTAGAGGTACGGGGAGCCGTAGCCGTTCATGCCCTCGGGAGGAGCCCGGCCAGCTCCGGGGCGGAGAAGGGGGCAGCGGGGGCGGGCGGAGGCCGGGGCGGCGGAGGAGAGGAGGGGAGGCGGGCGGCGCTGCCGGCGGGCTCGGCGGGGGGCGCGGCCCCGGCCCCAGGCCGGCGGGGGTAGCCGCCGCCCGCCGCGGTGGCACCGGCGGGCAGAGCGCTGCCGCCGGCCGGACCGATACTGCCGCCGCCCGCGCCGCCCCGCCGAGCCCAGCGCCCCTCCGCCCGCCCCCGCCCCTCGCCCGCCCCCCTCCGCCACCCACCGTCCCCGCCACCGCCGGGGGGATGGAGGGAGGGAGGGAAAGAGGGAGGGAGGGAGAGGGAGGGAGGGAGAGGGAGGGAGGAGGAAAGGGAGTTGGGGGGGCCCTCTGCCTCGCCGTCGGGGGCTGCCCGCCCTGTGCCGAAGGACCGGGGCTGATGCCTCCCACCCACGCCCCCCGCACGGCTCGCCTCGAGAAAGGGCCCGGGGCTGGGGGCGAGCGGGCTCTATAAGGTTTTCTCGGGCTCCGGACCAACCCCACGGAGCTGGGATATCAAAGTCGGAGCTGGGAGGGGGCGTTTGGACCCCACGCGAGAGGCGGGGGGGGCGTCTCTGACGCCCCAAGGGACACTACGAGAGGCAGCTCATCGTGTGGCTGCTCCGCAAAACCGCCTGTTGGCCCAGCGCTGCGGGAGTTTCTGGGCCCAAAGTTTTACCCGAGTTGTGAAGCTGCCCGGGAGCAGACGTGCCCGCGGGACCGCGCCGCGGAGCCGAGCAGATGGGGGGTGGCTGCCTGCTTCCCGCCCCCCCCTCCACTCCCCCATCCCTTCCCGCGTTGTCCGCGGGGTCTCCTGCCTCCATCGTCAAGGCAGCCACCTAAATGCAAACGGTGGCTATCTAAAGGCACGTCTAATTTAGGGCAAGCTGAATTGCTTGCAACTTATTTGATGTATTCGATGCGGAGGGGTGGTAATGTTCTGTATCTCCTTCCACGCTGAAACGCAGGTATTTCCAATGGGGCAGCGAGATGTTTAAATCCAGATGTATATGAAAGAAGGTATAGGAATATCGGCTGGGGGTGGAGGGTAGGTGTGGGGAACGAACAAATTCACCGCGTTTATCTGCCTGCGCAGTGGTACTCGGCGGCACAGAGTCCGCAGGGGATGCTGTTCGCACTTGAACCCCTTTCCCTGCCCAAAGATCTCTTCTCAGCCACCTCTCCACGGTAACCGCTCTACGAAATAAACCATTTAACGAGGGTACGTAATTAAAAAAAAATCAGATTTAAAACTTGGGATGTATTTCGCCGGAGAGAATTAAAAGCACAGCGTGTGCCACGAAGGCATTTGCATGATATATTCATCACTTGCCTCTTTCCTAATTACTTTTCTACTTCTAGGGGAAGAGGGACTCACGGAGATCTTTCTTCCCGTGGCTATGTGAGGGAGGATGAAAGCCCCATCGGAAACACCCTTTGGTGCCGGTTAACGGCATCATGGCCAGGAGGTGAATCGGAGCCGGTGTGGGGAACCGTCCGTTTTCCCGCAGAGCCGGTGGGGTCTCGTTTCTCTGCCGCCGGGGTGCGCGCACTGCGCCCGGGCAGCCCAGCAGCCCTCTCTTCCGCCAACCGCCCCCCGCCGCGGGGCACCTTACACACTCGTGGGTCCCCGTCGAGGGGAGAGAAATACACCGGCGGCGCCTCCTCCGCCGACCGAATAAATATTCAACCACCTCAAAACGGAAAGGGGCGCGTAAGAGATGGTGTGCCGCCGCCCCCGGGAACCCGTTCCCTCAAAACGAAGAAGCGGGGTGCGAGTGCCCGCTCGGAGGGGGCGGCGGAGTGGGGAGTCGTTGTTTCCCCCCTCCCCACCCACCGCCACCACCACCACGATCAGGAGCGGGGTCCGCGGGGCGCTCCGCCATCTCCGCCACCGCGGGCGGGCGGCTGCCGGCTCCCGGTCCGGTCCGGTCCTGTCCGGCGCGGCGGCGGGCTGGCTTAGGGC
>JAOQGH010000019.1:28409488-28471988 GCA_025769975.1 Gallinago jamesoni | reverse complement strand
GCTACTTTTCCTGTGACTAGATAAAACGGCAATTTCTGCTACTTTCAGGGAGTTTTGCCCATTTTTGACATTGCAGAACCTGGCTTCTTGATTTCATGCAAGTCTCTCCTTCGATACATGTAAGGGACAAGTAAGGTCCATCACCTCAAACATCACTCTGCCAAAGCAGACTCTACTATTGTCTTCTAGATCTGACATAAAACTTTTTTTTTTTTTTAACCTGATGAATATTAACCCCATACTACATTTCCTCCCAGCTAAAAGACAAAGAAAAGAATGCAGTGCTTAGATAGGAGGGAGTGACAAAGTAGTCAAGGCAACTTAAAGTAGCTTTTAGACATCCAGTGAATGCTGCTAATGGTTTAATGACACAGAAAGAGGAATCTGGGTCTGGAGCATAACATATTCCTCTGCTATGTGGTTAATCTGCTCTGTGGTTAAAAGCACAGAACAGCCAAACAAGTCTCTCCAACATGCCTGGTGTGAATAACTATTGGACTGCTGGGGGAGGGCACCATCTGCACCTAGAGCAGGCCAGAACAGCACTCAGGTAATCTCCGGTTGGGAACAACTTTGTAGATTTTTACTTTTTGTAGCCCACCAATCCTGAAACGCAGAAGTGCTACAGGATCAGGAAGGCTCCTTGCACGGTGCAAAAGCCAAGCTCTCTTCTGCCATGAGAACATACCAAACGATTCCTGATGCTGTGTTTCCTATCTCCCCGTTCCAGTGCTTAAGCGGGGTTGATGGCAGAGTCCAAAGAGAAACCACATCTCAGTGTCTGGAGGAGGATGCAACTTATCTTTCCACTGCACTTCCCCTGCTAAGACTGTGCTTGAGAGTCCATCACTACTTATGAGCTCCTAGGACTTGAACCAGAGGCAAACACACAGGTTAGGGAAAACGAGTGGAGGAACACAGGAATGTTTCTGCTCCTCCGGAAGGGATGCTGGCTCACCTGTTGAACAGGCTCACAGCCCAAACATGTTCACTGGGTGCCCTGGTCTGTACCACACTCCTGTGATCTGAAGCACACACCATCCATTATTTCAGGCAAGTAACCACCCAATGTGCTAAGATTTAGGACATGCTGTAAGGAATCTCTGTGTTCCCAGACTCTGGGGCAGAAGTATGAAGGAAGCGATTGGGGTTGAAAGGGGATATTTTTTTGTTTACTCCTGAGTAGCCAAATGGTCAAGAGGCTTATTTATTTTAAAGGATTTGTTAATATTTTTAGTGTGCATGTGCCTGGGAGTGATGGAATAGCCCATTTTTAAATACTGAGATCTATAAATCTCTGTGACAAACTTACAGAAAGTTTTTTTTTCCTTAGTGGAAAGAATCCAACAGAAAACCCACCCAACATGCTATGGCATGATGCTAAAACCCTGCCACTGCAAAACTGCCACTTTGTTTTTATCATCAATTTTTTCAGCAACTCTGTGTTCATTTATTATAAACTCGGGGAATGACACTGAGGGCAACTTCTTTTATACATGGACACTCACAACTGTTTCTTAGCACCTCAAGCAACGCCTCCTAAGCCTTCTGGGCTAGTGGAGCTTCACCAGTCTTCCAACAGTTCTCATGGGGTATCAGACACCCTGATCGAACTCCGTATAGAAAGTGTCATTACATGGGAACAGCTCCAGTCACCAACTGGTTGGTCTCATGAACCGCCTCAGGGTCTGAAGCACTGATCTAAATAAAGTGGATTGTTGTTTTTTTTTTTTTTTTTTATCACAGAGTTCCAAATTGATCACAGTTTTGATAGTTAGGCAGTTTGAGCTATACATATATATGCTGACCTCTGAATGTGCACAGGGGTATTAAACAACAGCCACATTTTAAGAACAATCTGGAACTTCTGAGGTACTATCTCTAGCAGATGATAGTGCTACTCCTGTATCCAAACCCGCACTGCTCACTTGGACAGGCTCCCACTGCAGTGAAGGGGGGTCACCAAAGTCAAGCAAGGAGCACTGAGCTCCGTGCAATGCTGATAATAGAGAGCAAGATACTTGGATTGGGACTTGTAGCTATAAAAAGGCAGCAAAAAGGAAATGAGCAATTCTGTCCCAGTGTTTTAATCACACAGCAATAAAATGTAGAAGTTCCAAGTTCAAAGAAACAAAACCCATGTTCTTCTTGATTTAAGTGTATGAGTTTCATCTGTTTGAGGCTTGAGGGTTATCCTCCCACTGTTGTTACACAGCCTTTATCTGTGTAAATAACAGCACCAGAATTGGGTCTGTGACAGTTCCTGAAGATCATTCCTTGATCTAATTACCTTTTATCCTTGGGAAAGCACCTGAATACTTTTGAGATATATGCATCTGAATTTTTTTTGGCTAATATCACACAGGAAAAGAAGCCAGAAGGGATTCTAACCATAAACACAAAACCTTACATCTTCTGACACTGTAAACCACATTGACTTTTAACATGAGTGATCCCTGGAATTCAATGGACTGAAAAAAATAATACACTTTCAGTGATGTGAGAAAGCAGAAGGATATTCATGCCTGAAAAGTAAATATTTTCCTGAGTTTACATTTAAAAAACTATTAAACTCTCAATAAGGAACAATTTTTAAAGATTTAAAGTTGAGAGGTACAATCCATTATTTTTAAAATTCTTTTGCCTTCTATTTCAGGGAAGAGAAAAATAAATAAGTATGCCAGTCTCACACGCTGCTAAGCCGAGGTACTTCTCCCCGGAGCTCACATGTATATGTGCACACACAGCCATGTGTGCAGGACAGAGGGGAATGGAACCAGACTGCTGCTGGCAGCTCAAGGGCACTGGAGCATCACTAAAGTGTGCCTGGGTTTTTGCTGTGAGGAGCTGCTGCTCTTCATGGTACCTTCTCCCTTGTAGCCAAAGCATTTTCCTTTTGCAAGTACCACTGGCAATGGATGCTGTCTCAGCAAGCAGTGACTTCCACTCCAGGCTCCAGACGCCATATGAAGTGTCTTGGAAAACAAACAGGCTGGGAAACCGGCGTTAGTCAATCCAAGAGGCAACCCACACTACCTGAGTGAAGGCTGCAACGAGAGAGAACGGCATCACTCCCCGCAGGTTACCATCTCAAGGACTGGCACTGGTCTTCACGGTGCTGCTACCAGACACGGTGGGGTGACTGCCAATGTGCTGAAGATAAGCTGGCTTGGTGGCTTGGAAAGGCTCAAATTCAGTTGGAAAACACTGCCCGGTTTCCACCCAGGTCGATGACACTCTTGCCACTCTACTGCTCAGGCTGACCCCGGAGGGCTGACTCTACCACCCACTGCCAGCAAACAGCCTGCCAAGCTAAAGCAACTACCTTAATACACATGGCAACTGCCTGACAAAGCATCACATCAACAATTCAAACCAAGTCAACCAACCAAAAAAAAAAAATCAAAAACAATGGTTACTGCTGCAAAACCAGGCACTCGGAATGAGAGAACCATCAGAATCATCTCTGTTGCTGACTCAACAACTGAGAAGACACACAAAAAAAAGAGAGAGAAAAACACCATTTTCCTATTGTGGAGAAGACATTAAAGTGGTGACAAGAGTGTCAGGGTCTTGGTGTAGGTCATCATAAGATAGGCAAGACAAAATGCTGATGCAAACACATGCAGAAAGACCAAGTTAAGTTACCCTAAGCAACCTCCATTCGTCTGCCTCTCACCTTTGCAGTGCTTAATCCTATGCCCCCAAATGTTGAACTCTTCACACACAGAGTTAATTAACAGAAGGTCAAAAAGAAAAAGAAAACCTATCTCCACTGAATCTCTCATGCAATTCATTCCTCTGTGAATACATGCAGTCCAAACGAGGACTACTGACTTACACTGGGGTGAAGAAACCAAGGTTAATGGCAGGCTGTTCTTCATAAACCCGCCATGCAAGGGCATCATTCTCATACTCTGGCATTCTGCCTCATAGAGATCCAAGACACCAGCAGCCTGGAGCCTATGGCTTGATGGGTTCCTGCTAGAAAGCCACAGAAAAGGTCCAAAACCTTAAGAAAATTAGGAGACAAACTTTAATCAGCTGTGTTTTCAAGATTTCCTTTGAACACAAAGATTCGTATTTCATAAAGCTGCAGTAACTCATGGTTCTGATGGATGTTCATACTTGGTGAATCCCCAACATCTTTTAGTTCTTTTTTTTCTACTCTGTGTGAACTAACCCAAAAACCCACTGGCGTCTCCTTCCTCACTTCTCTCTTACTCAGGATGAATGTTGGGATTAAATAGCTCCTACTGAGAATTCCTGCCAACATCTGCAAGTGCATGAATGTACTAAAAATGTTCTACATTGACTGACTTTGTCCTCCTGTCCCTCAGGCCTCATCACAGATCAGCATCAGGTGATGGCTCCCATGGGGACAAATTCTGGAAGCCCAACTCATACCAAGGGTTTCTGCTCACTGCAGCAGGTGACCACAACATAGCACGGGTACAGGGTTCTTGGAAGCAGTGTTATGCACAGCAGGGAGTAAGATGAGACATCAGTCTAACGAGGAGACTGATGTCAAGGGGCTGATGAAAACTCAGCTATGGATCTGCCTTAAAACTGAACTCCATGTATTACACACATCAGCTGAAATGTCTTTGCGACTTTTGCTTTGATCAATATGTTGTGGACTGCTCTGTGCTGACCATAAGGCAGATCAACTTATGATGCCCCTTTTCTGCTTTGCATGTTATTAACACAAGGGAAACCAGTCCAGTTCTAGAAACATATGTCCATGGACATCTTCCTGGTGACAAGAAGTTTCAAGAGCAATGAGCAAGTCTGCTGTTCAATGTGAAAGTAACAAAAAACAACCCATGGATCTGGAATCAAAAAACACATCCCATCTGTGTCTCTTAACACAGATATACTATTTCACAGTACAGCCCTTTCCCCCTTCTCAAACACCTACCCTTCTCACTAACATTTAAAGCAATTAGGATTATCTTGGATGCTCACAGTAGGGCACATTCATTGTGTATTTTCAAATAGCATTAATTCTTGGCATTAGGAACTTGGGATAAAAGGTAAAGATCTGAATGGAGATCTTTATTCAGCATGCTTTACCACGGATTATCTCATTCTTTTCCAGTTCATGCTTGCACTTTTAGCAACTAAGAAGACAGGGCTGTAACTGATGTAATTAGAAACCAGAAGCCGAAGAAAATATCCTCCTGATGATTCTATCACCCCTGGCTTTGAATTCTCTTACAATAATATGTGAAACAATCAAACAAGGCTTTCCAATTCTCAGCCACCACTGGTCAGACAGGGAGGATGCAAAGATGACAGGAAGGAAGCACAGGCTTTTTTTTCCTGAGACTCCAAAAGCTACCTTGAAACTATACCAATCCATTACAAAGCAATCGCCCTACATGCTTGTAGACAGGATTCGGAGCAGAGCAGTGGTGATGGCCCAACACTCTCTGCTGTCACCAGTGTCACATTCTGTGGCTAACTTGACATCACTAAGCCACTGCTGCAGGCTAGGAAAGGCAGAGGGTGAGCCATCTCAGAAAAATTTCCTGATGATCAGGTGTGCTGAGATGAGTACCTCTGCTGAAAGGCAACGTGCAGATTTCAGCTGGTAAAACCTTGCTTTTGGGTTGGCAAAAATGAATGGTTACCTCTTCTGCAAGGTATTCACCAGAAATGCTCGCTCTGCCCAAGCCTGGTCTCAGCGTGGTATAAATCAGTGCAACTCCCACAGAAAGCTTCACAGTCTATATTCTACTACCAGGAACTCCTCATTGCTAGTTTTCTCAATAGGAACACATGATTTTAATCGTTTTGCACACACGTTTTCTATTTTGGAAAACATAGAGCAAAACATACTCCAGAAACAGGATATCTCAACATATAGCAGACATTTCCCACTGCTGGGTAACAAGGTGAAATGTGCCCTTCTGCAAACATATTTTTGGGTCATTGCTAAGTGTAAACATTTTGTATAATTGCGTAAGAAACATGATGACCTCAGCATCACAACAGAGCTGAGATGAGGCCACAGATTTGAGGCACTGTTATATATTATAAATATATATATAATTTATATAGAGTTAGGTGGTATTAACACTACAAAGAAAAGGCATCATGATAAAATGCCAAAGCACCTCCCTTTTCCTTCCCTGCCATTCTCCAGTCACTTACTGAAACCCAGTGCTGTCTTGTGCACACATCTGTGCAGCAACAAAGGGAACTACACTAGAGAGCCAGTTCTGCTGATGAACACTCAGCCCCTTTGGTTTTGTATTGCCAGGACTTGAAAGATGCACATGCCTCTCCTTCAGGCTGTGACTCTGCTACGACTACCAGCAGATGTACTTTTGGAAATCCCTTCCTACCTCAGACATCCATAGCCCACCATGGCAGGGCAAACCCAATGGTTTGTGCTCTAAACCACAGGCCATCAAAGAGACAATGATTTTGGAAAAAAAAAAAAAATACCCGACAAGCCATTTCAAGATTCAAGATTAGAGAGCAGCCACAGAAACGTATGAGGAGGCATCGATTTCCCAGAGAGGCACATAGAAAAGTGGCTGTGAGGGATGGGGGTATTTGGAGATCTGCCACCAGCTGAGGAGCAGCAAGGAATCTCAGAGGAATGAAGCGATTTGCTTCATCACATAACAAGGCTGTGACAAAGCTGGGAACTTTCATCTCTTATTTCTGGAGGTCGGGTACTATTCTCTATTCCATACACAACACCAGAGACTGATTCTCCATCAAAAAAAGATGTCCCTGATGTGCTGTACTCAGAAGACTGGCAGAAGACAGAAGCAGCTCTGAGGGAAAAAATGAACTTCAAGTCCACTTTTGGGACTGTTTCCGTAGTCCTATAGTAATTAAAAACTCTTCTGACAACAAGATTAAAACACACACATATCCATCAATTCTCAAGAGAGATACCTAACTATCTTATCAGATGCTGGTGCACATGCCTAAACATTTATTCTCAGCATTTCGTCCTGCCATGACTGGTTTTGCAGAAAATTGCTGTGCTATAGGGTCAGGAAGCTTGGGACTCCCTAGGCTCTGCCACTGCTGGGTACAGGAGCAAGGCAGGGATCTTGGCTCCCCACATGCTTCTCCTGTGCGCCACCTCTGAAGTCAGATCCATTAAATGAACTGAGTTTTTGGAAAAAGATTTTTTTTTTTTCTCTCCGTGAAAAAAGAAAACAAACCATTCCACAGATCCATAGTCACACAACCATGTGAACAGAAACCAACCTTTTGCAAAGACAAAAACAGCAACAGACTGCCTACAACTCCAAATCTAGGGACAGGAATCTCAGAATCATAGACTAGTTTGGGTTGGAAGGGACTTTTAAAGGTCACCTAGTCCAATCCCAGTGCAATAAGCAGGGACATCTTCAATGAGATCAAGTTGCTCAGAGCCTTGTCCCAATCTGACATTGAATGTTTCCAGGGATGGGACACTTACCACCTTTCTGGGCAACCTGTTTCAGTGCTTCAACACCCTTATAATAAAAAATAAATCCTTCTTATGTCTAGTCTGAATCTACCCTCTTAGTTTAAAGCCATTACGCCCTGTCCTTTTGCAACAGAATCTGCTAAAAAGTTCATCGCCATCTTTCTTCTAAGTATCTTTTAAGTTTCAAAAGGCCACAATAGGATTTTCCTGGAGCCATCTCTTCTCCAAGCTGAACAAAGGCTCTTCTCCAGACTCACCATCCATGTAAGCCTGTCAAGGAAAGAATGCAGGTGTCCAGCTGAACCCTCTGCTTATCCTGCTGTGAGTCTACAGAAGCATGTGGTTTCAGCAAGAACAACCAGTGGCTTGGATTCTTCCCAAAGCAATAGCTTTTATCAATTTCCAGCCAGCTCTAAAGAAGAGAACACGGTGTCATCTCTCTGCACCCTACAGTCCCCTCAGGCATAATTTGGGCACCTCACACTAATTTTATGGAGGCTGCTTACTGTCCACCTCCTTTGTGATCTGCATCTTCTCCTATGCTGACGACACAGGCTTTTCTATAGACCCCTAACACTACAGCTTTACATAAGACATTAGGAAGAAATTCTTTACATTGAGGGTGGTGAGACACTGGAACAGGTTGCCCAAAGAGGCAATGGAGGCCCCATTCGTGGAGACATTCAAGGTCAGGCTTGATGAGCCTCTGAGCAATCTGATCCAGTTAAAGATATCCCTGCTTACTGCAGGGTGGTCGGACTAGATGACCTTTAAAGGTCCCTTGCAACCCAACACATTCTATGTGTTCTACGCAACCCACAGGTAACGCCACACAGAGGTGACTGAAAAGGACAACTCCAGCGGCTGTTAACTAGTGCCACACAACTTTTGTGTGGCAGCGTGAGAGAATGAATGAACAGAATGCTGCCTGCTGCTTCTTTGTGGGATGACTGCTGACACTGCAGGCTGCAGAAGGACAGATGTCAGGGCTGCTCCCCGTTTTGAGGAAAGACCTCACATGCTACATCTACCTCCTACTGCAACGCAGGGAAGAGCTAGTGACTCCCAACTCCCTACGTGCTTCTGAGCATCACTACAATACAGTTGCCTTTGTTTTGCTGGGTGTATATATATATATCTCAAACCTGTCTGAACAAGTTCCTTGTGAATAAGCACCTCTAGAAGCATTAACTGTCCTACCTAGAAAATGCAGTGCCATTTGCAATAGCTCTGGCAAGAAAATGTTTTTTGAAAAGCAATGATAACTTTAAAGGGAAAAGCGCATTCAAGGTTCAGGATAATGTTATCAAACAGCAAAATATGTGGAGGGACAAAAAAAAGGGTTTCTCTTTTCTGTACCTATACTAAAGGAAGGAAATAGGATACTAAGAGCTTTAATAACCCTGTATAACTTTTTGTTGCTCAGCACAGAAATCCAAACATAACACTATTTTGGCTGAATGGCTCTCCATTCTTGGGTCAGAAAGGCTGTTAATCTTCACTAGCATATCAGGAATAAAAGGAGTGTATCACAGTCTGCGCAACACCAGGACTAGCCATATAAATGTAAATATTAATTCTGGTCACCCCGCTTTATGTTTTCATTGTTGCCAATGTCACTTTCAATCTATAAAACAGTGATGAAATCCATGCCCATTGTCATCAGTCATAATGCTCAGAGAGTAACCAAACAGTTAATAATTGTGGCTTCAGCTCTTTCAGGTTTAATGACAGTCTTAATTTTAGAAAATACTGGCTCAGTGCAAAAGTGCCGTATTATAAAGCTTAAAAGATTTTTTTTTGGACATGATTTGCAAGCTTTTGGAAATCAAGAGGTTACTAAACAATCAGAGAAAATGCTAAGTCTAATGAAAGCAATCTGTTATGGTAGATACAATAGATTTTTCAATTGCCAAGAATAGATTTTTTTTTTTTTTAATGCTCTTATCATGCAAGCTTCTTTGCTGGGAAGGAAGAAAACAAGGACCTGCAACTCATACTGCACTAGTGAAAGCAGCAGGAGGTTTGTCACTGACTTGAGCATGAGGAAGGCTGTAATCACCGATGACTGTGCTCAAAATTAAGAGGAAAGAAAGAAGCAGCCCTGCCATTTACAGCTTACAATTTAAGTGAATCTGTAGTTTAAAAAGCCCATAAGGCTTTAAAGTGACTTAATATTACCATGGCATTATCATTTTTAATATTAACTTTAATTTGGAAGCAAGTCAAGCAGATTTGCAGTAGAATGGTTCAACAAGTATTGATGAAATACACAGCACAAGATGGGTATATGCATGAACAGAGTAAAAATGTTGCTACTTATTTTAAAGTGAGATTAATGCCCTCCAAAATTTAGGAACCTCACTGCAATAAGTCACAATACTTGAGAAAATAGGGACAAAAATGGAACACAAAACACTTTTGAGCTAGTCAAGTAAGTTAAATGAAGTTTCACACAACATTAGGCTTAAGACAGACCCGCTGCGTTATATTTATATTTATTTCCACAAACAAAATAGCAGTATTAAACGCAGCCTGTGAAGCACTGGTGCAGCACAGAGGCTAGTCCTGCTCTGACATGAAGGCCCAGACTCCCACTGACCATGTCCCATCAGCCAGAGGGGATGGGCTGCACCTATGGATGCTGCTGGTGCTCCCAGCAGCACCTCCCCAGGGCCAGGGAGGCTCCTGCTGACTTCCTACAGCTGGGGCGATGCAGACCTGGTGGGACAGTCTTCAGGATCCTGACAGCAGCAGCCTTGCTAGGAAGGGCCAAAATCCCGTGAGAACAGCTAACGGTCTACAAGCTGTGTGTCAACAGGGCCTAAAAACCTTGGTTGTTTTAGTTTGCTGTAACGGCACAAGGTTGCCTCATTGCTCTTGTGCCACCTTTCCTTACTAAGGTTACTGGAATGGGCTTGAGCATATCTGGCCAACTCTCAACATTGGCTTCCCTTGCCTTTAACTTGCCACAGTCTGAAGTCAGAAGGTGAACCTTAAACTTTGTTTAAGTGGCAGAAAAATTCTAAAATCTACAATCAATCAATCAGAATTTTATTATTGTCACCTGTTGTAGACAAATCTTTAAGACAGGTTGCTCAGGTCCAGTTAGTCAATCCAGACACTGGTGGCTGTGTCAAAGACTGCCCCCCTTCAGAGGACCACTCCAACACTATGTCTCAGTTCACTTCTAGAGCGCTGAATACAACTCTGGTCAATACTAAACTGATCCAAAGCTGTAAGGGCAAGGCAGGGAGGAGAGAAGGGAAGGAAAACGTGGAGCTCATCCTCTGCTGCATCACCCAGCCCTGCTGCCACCCACCACCGACACAGGGCGGTGAAACGAGGAGGGCAAGGGCTGCAGGAGCTTGCACCACGCAGAATAACTGAGTACCTGGTGCTGCTCAGGGTCAAGGCAGGCTTTTTCCCTCCATTGCTGATGGGCACAGCAGTTGAATGCAGCAAGAAAAGCAGATGGAGGGGTCCAAGCTGTACGGTTAAGAGTCAGAGGTACAGAGGTCAGCCCCACGGCCCAGGAGGAGTAATTACTTTCAAACCAGGGGCCAACCCACATTCCTCTCTCCTCACTCCTTTCTAACTACAGTTTAGGCAGTTAGAGCTTCATTTGGGTTAGTCCCTGCAAAAGTATCCGTGCAACAGGAATACATCAGACCCCTCTCAGCAAGCCAGTGTCATTTCACTCCAATGTAGTCTCTGTTTGCACAAACCCATGTGCAGCATTTGCGCCTTGGAAAAATTAGAGACTCAATCCACAAAATTAAAGTCCCTGGAAACACTTGTGACTCAGGGAGGAACAGGGGCAAGATGTGTTTGACACAGCATGTAAGGATAGCTTTATCAACTAGAAGTTCATATTTACCCAAGAGAGGGGACAGCAAAAACTAAGTTCTGTTTTATGGAGCACTTAGGAGGCTTTAAGCTGTATTTAGGGATTCACAGCTGGCTCAAACCTGACTTAGACTGGAACTTACCAAAATGTGTTTTAGATAGCCAAATGTCAATATAAAAATCCACTAAAAAATCTAGTGTAAACAGTTGTTTCAGGGTGGGAAAGTAAAACACTCCTTGCAGTGTCTGCAACTGCTCTGAGACAGAACTTGAAAGGGAAAATGATTTATAAATACACAGGAGAGAGAGCTCATTGATTTTTCTTTTTCTTTCATGTCTAGAAAGGAAACAAAACTAGTGACAAACTGGACTAAAAACATTCTTTTACTTTCAGCTAAGACATGATTAGTGCCATGCTTGGGGTAAATAAACATGCTACCCACAGCACATGGGGTCTGATTCAGACCTTACGCAAACCTTCTACTTGTGAAGCTTAACTGATTTAACAGATATGGTGAGATAAACACCAGGCCTAGAGCTTTACAACTGGCATTGTACAGCTACAAAAAAGCAGGAACTAAATGCAATGATGTTAAATGCCAATCTTAAAAAAGAAAAGAAACCACAATTTTTTCTTTTATTTCTGAATGACCCACAGGGAGAACCACATGGTTTAACTTGGCTCCCACTCTTTCTGGGTAATGCATTAAAATGAATTCCAGAAAGTAAAGTGTTCGATTCTGAGTATACTTCAAAACCAATCTCCAGATCTTTTCAGATTTTTAAGACAAGCATATTTCAAAAATAAATGCCTCCAACTCCTTTCAAACATTTTTAAAGTGAGCTGTATCACACTCACCTGTGCTCGGATGCTTTCAGCTGTTCTTGCATCTGGTGCAAAGAGCAGGGCAGAGCCCTTTGTAGCAGAGGTGGGGTACGCTGCAGAGAAATGCTGCCCTGCCAGCAAGAGCTATGCCAGCCCATGGCAGAAACTACCAAGCCACTTCAAGTCTTCTCCTTAGAACACCGACAGCACCAAAAGGTTAATGAAAATGCTGACACCCTCCTCCTATTCTGACTCTTCATAATGAGCATCAACATGCATTTGTGTATGATCTTATTTATATGTGTGGAAGCAGTGAGGGGAAGCAAGTACTTTTATAGCATGCAAAATGTGTTTTGCACTAGTGCAATGCAAGGCTGGTGATTTTCCATTTTTTAAGTGAAAAAACACTGTCTAAATACTTCTTTGTGTGTTATCGGTACAGTAAACTAACAAAATGCCATTTGCAAGCAGAAAGCAGCTACAACACTTCCCTGTCTGACCCACTTCAACAGGTTTGGAAGAAACGAAATATAATTTATTACAGCCTATTTAGCTCTGCAACAATTGCCCTTCAAAACCCGAAGGAGAACAATGTAATTGAATGAACATGCCTTCTTCCCTGCAGAAACCTCAAACACCCTCAGGCAAGAGCTAATACAGATGTAGTACAAGGCATTAAAAGAGTGCTGGATGCTGTAGCTAGCAATTATCCTGGTATTTAACCAAATCTATCGCTCATCAGGAAAGCGTTTAGTGCAGTAGTCGGAGCGAGACAGGCTGACACGGAGCACAGCTACTTAACTGTCCCCTCCAGCGATTACACTTTCTCAACCCGAGAGTCATGTCAAATTAAACAACTACACATTGACTTTTCACTTCTGCAAACATTAATGTATGATTGACAACTCCTGGATGCTGTAAGACAGTCATTATAATCAGCCAACATACTGTTAGCTTATTTGTGGTGTGGTTTTTTTCCCACTATTCTGAGCAATTTCCTCCTGGACTATTTTTACTGTGTTCTACAGATACATTTGCTTTGACTCCTTGCACGGTCACCACAACAAAATGCCACCCCCTTATCCCTCAAAGACCTTGGTACGTGTGTAGGAAAGCAACATAAAATTAAGGGATTTAATTTAGCATTGCCATACAAGACCCCTCTTTTTTTTTTTTTTTTTCCTCTTAGTCTTGGTCAGCACTTGCCCATCTAACTCAAACTTGGAGATACCTGGGTATCAACAACTGGATGCTAGCACTGCGCTAAATACTGTTAATACGGCACCTTCCAGGAGTATTTTTCCCAATTCTTGCCCTGACTCCTGGAATTCCCTTTCAATCTACGTGTGGCAGACACTGCTAGAGGAAGAAGTCACCTGCAAGAGAGGGAAATCAAATGACAAGCTCTACGACAGCGTTCCGAGTACGCATTTGTGAAGACCTCAAGCTTCCTAAGGCTATTACAGCGCCCCTATGTCAAGGCACTACTTACTACATATATCTGAAGAGTCAGCTTAGTAAAGTTACTAGAAACCAAACAGGTACATAAAGCAGTCAAGGCTGTGAAGAAATACATCCCTTTGATTTTATATGCAACATTCTGGTGCCTGAACCCACTACATTATAAGTGACAGCTTTACTCTCCACCCCTCTAATTCAAGCCCACAAGAGTAACATAAAAGCTGTCCAAACTTTCCCCTCTCAAAATAAAAGGAGAAAGTAAAAAAAAAAAAAAATTTCATAAATAATGCTCAATACTTCTACCCTCTCACCCCCACATCACCCCTAAGAAATCTCACTGGATCCTTCAAAGCCTCTGGTAAAGAAGCAGGTGAGATTAACATCGTATCATTAAAATAATTATGAATACAAACAAGTCTAGAATGCTATTGGTATGCCTGGAAGACTCTGTATTTACATGATGAGTGGATCTTCACCTTCATACTGCCTACAGCGGTCTGAAAGGTAAACTTTACAGCGTCAGTTTTTTTTAGAAAAACATAACATATCAACTAAAAAAATCAGTAACAATAATCACACTGTGGAAACTGTTCTGAGCTAGAAAAGCATGATTTTACTGCAGGACTAGCACTCTAAAAAAAAACCTAGGGCAGCTGAAAACAGCTGAGGAGGACAAATGAAGAATAGTTCTCTCCTCTCTGGTAGTACCAACTGCAGTCCCACTCCTTTTTCCACTTCTGAACTATATTTCACACCTGAGTATGGGTCTCAAAAATCTAAAATTAAATATTAACAGTATTAATTATCCCATCTCCCCCTCTGGCTGAAAAGCCAGGCAATAATAAAACCAAAAGACTGGTGAAGAGTCCAGAACATGCCAGCTGTTTCAAACATAGAGGACAAAGCAGTCACAGCCCTAAAGACAGTGAAATATAACTTAATTTCCAGGTTTTGCACCATAGCACTGAAATAACAACATTGCAGGAAGCACATAAAAACTTTGCTGTCTATCTCCAACCTTTTCTTCCATTTCTTTTTTTTTCAATCAGTTAACTGCCACCAATGTACCTAACTTTCACTAAAGCAAGTTACTCTCCTTGTCTGTAGTGTAGGCCAACCAACACAGCATGCTTTCTACTACTGTTTAACTCCAGGGATATTTCACAGGCTACCACATCCCCAAGACAGCAGATTTATTTCCAAAGACTCGCACTTAGTTTACTCAGACAAAAAATGCCTTGGTTATATTTTGCGCTGACTTCCTACTTATGTAATTGGACACAGGCACCTACTATTTTGTCGTACTCTCAATGTCCACACTACAGTTGCAGGGATTAAAACAAGCAGGGAGAACATCTGTCATTCCAGCACACAGCCAGATGCACCAGTAACTTTTGTAGTTTCTGTATGTTAAGGTTTCAGGGTAAACATCCTCCAAATCTTCTGCTCAGAGTTGCATCTCCAAGCTCCAGGAGACATTCACAGACAAACCCCCCCAAAAATAAAAAAAGACGTCACCCAACCCAAAACCCAGCAATGGGCTGTAGCTCTGTTTTGGTGGTTTCCAGACGGATGCACCATCTCTACATCTTACAAGCAACCTTCTCTGCCTCACCAGAGCTTGGCTGCCCACCGGGTGCCCCCCAAGCAGCCCCCTTCTCCCAAAGGCAGCACACTGGCTCACCTCACACTGACTTTGCTGCTGAGAAATTCAACGTTAGCATCTGCTATTGCAACCCTACAAAAAAAAAAACAAACAAACAAACTAAACCCAATTAGCCTACACCAAAAATCCCTTTGGAAAACTACCACCCTATATTTCTAGCCACGAAACTGTGATATTTAAAGAACTGTATTTTCAACAGTATTTTTTGAAAATAAAAGGCTACTTTGATGAAAAATTAAAGCTAAAATGCCACACTTAAACAAAATACTGAAATACTTTTAAGAACCAGCATAAAAATAAGACAAGGTCCCATCCGAGAAATCTGTATTTGACCATACACAGTGTATACAGGAAGTGCGCATAGCATGTGTGTATCCATATATCCATGTATATATATCTCTGTATCGATATAGGCACCCACACACAAGTACAGGTATGTGTAGATTATATATATTATATATATAAAGCTAACTTTCAGTCCTCAGAAAACAAAAGCTATCCCCATATAACAGCCAAATTCCTACATAACTCAATTTCGACATCTCATCTGGTGTGAACTGCACTCATTCCTAGTGTAAACCCCAGCGCGCTCTGCAATGATATACTGTAATGTCACATCGCAATCTGGATTTACTATAAAGGGCTGCTGACGAGTTTCAGAGCAGTAAACATTGCTGCGAGGTGTATTTCACACTGAGCTGGTTTTTATGAAGAACACTTCACCGCCCAGTCACGGCACCCAGATGATGAATGGTGAAAGATGCATGACAAGCTTCATCATTGTTTGTAAATCTTAACTGTTCCTGCTCACTAACTCTGCAGGCAATTTTCAAAGACAGCGGCCGACAGAAGGACAGCACAGCTTTCCTGAAGGTTATTCAACTTGTTCTTGGCCTAAGCTATGCCTGTGAGGAGCGCTGGAAATAAACTCATCGGTTACACTGAAGCATAGAATTAAAAACATTTGACAGGCAGGCACGCTAATGGTTGGTAAATTAAGAAAGCCCATTAAGTAGCCTTGGTATCCGCCCCCCCCCCCCCGCCCCGGCCCTGCCCCGCATGGTTACATACATCATACGCAGGCAACATACCCTGGTATTATTTACACGTGCAATACAAATATGCATATTTATAAAACGGGCAGGATGAATGATGGGCTGTCTGCTTGCGCAACACGGTTCCACTGTTGTCTTGTGCAGTTACACACCATCCTCCAGCTCCGTCCCCCACTGCTTGCAGGAGAGACACTTCTCTCCTCTTGTGTCAGAAGTTTACCCTGCCAACAGGGTGTAAACCACAGAGCTGCGGGGAGAGATACTGCCCTTCTTTGTTTCCCCAAGACCATTCCGGTGCGGGAGCAGCGCCGTGGGGCTCCAACAGCCTCCTGCAAAGGGCCACAACCCGGCTCATCGCCCCACTGCCCGAGGGAAAAGCCACCCTGCACCACCCCACGCCACGCAGCCTCACAAATCCTGCCTTTCCACTTCTCTCTTCTTCAGAGATCTGCAGCAAAACCTTCTTTTGCTAGAGTTTCTCAAAGGGTTGCTAACGGGAATGTCTTCCTAAGCAGAAGAGGCTGCAGAAGCACTGGCTCCGCTGGAGACTCTCGCCTGAGGTACAAAGCTGGCATGACCTACGAGATGCTCTACACAGACCTGCACGCACAGAATACGGTGAATACGGAGAGAGTTCTCTCTTCTCTTAACCAGACGAGCTACGGGGATGCAACTGCCCATTAAAGCAAAGCAAGGAGGGGAGCACTACCACTGTTTGTCACAAATCAGTCACGCCGGGGTAAGCACACTGTTACCACCACTGTCCTGACAAGACGCCTTCATTTGTTTTATCACTTTATACGATAGTTTGTTTTACTATTTCTATCAATTTCTGTTTGCAGTGGGAAAAAGTTCTGTATCTAGAGGTAACAGGATCAGTGTGTGTAACCAGCACCGGGTGTAAAAGGAAGCAGCTCAACTGATGGTGGGGATTTTTTCATTGAAGTACCCAACATCCTTCCGAGAGTGAGGAAAAAACCCACACATCCTTACCAGCTGAAGTAACACCCTCTGCCCCACACAAAGAGCAGCTTAAACAAGCAGAAAATAAGCCCAGGGTCGCAGTGGGTGTAAACCACTGGTCTCTGACACGTGGCTCTAAAATGCTCCTAACTGCAAGAGGGACCGAGAAGAAACCTCCCTCTGTAAAAAAAAGTTAAAGAGGGAAGGTGTCCAGAGAAGGCAATCAAACACAGCCATTAATTTTCCTAGGACAGCATGCCGGCAGGGGCTTGCAGAGAGACGGTGACGCCTGGCGTGGGACCCCGTGCCACCACGTGCGCTCCGCAGCGTGCCACCCAGGTGGCATCACTCGCTGTGGCCCCTGCCCTCTGCTGCACCCTCAGCCAGGGCGAGCAGGGGTGAAGGGCATGCGTCAGAACCCATCATCTACAGACCGGGGTTGATGGGACACCAGGCACTTCTTTTCATAGAAAGAAAAACAACTAAGAAAAGTAGAGATTTTGGCTGTAGGCTTAAATTTATTGTCTTGTATCTGCCACCTGCCACGACCCACTGTATCGCTGATCTGATTTTCCTCAGAATAGAAGGAGATTCCTTAAACCCCTGTTTTACCAAACTAAAGCCCGCAAGCCTGAAACACAGGCTTGAACTTTAAAAACACTGCACCCTTTAATCCACACAAAATCTTATAGCGTGGACAAACACGTGCCAGGATAGAAACCTTTCTTCTACTGCTCAACAACTGTCCAGGCTGACCCTCTGGGTGGACATGGTTTTGCTGGTATGGTCGGATGGAGTCCCACCTGCCTCTCCCAAGGCTTCAGGCTGCATCCCTCTCTCTTGCTAGGGCACTGACAAATGAATGCATTCCCAAGCAGTTTTCATGACAGCTTACCATTCCTCCTAGAGGATGCTAATGTCTTACTCCAAAAGCATCTCTGCTTCTACCAAATCAAGCTTGGGGGGAAACCAGCAAAAATACAGCTTTCTCAGTTCCTGCGGCAGGATCAGCAGCTTCCCCCAGAGCAAACAGCAAGGGCTCATCAGCTGCCCTGGCATGAATCAGTGTAACTCATGAATCAAACCCGTAATTCTGCAATTGTCCAATGACAAGTTGCTTTGCTGCACCTCTTATTTTACTCCTGTGTGCTTCTGAGCAACTGTAACATAAAGGTTGCATTCGGAGAAGAAACTATGAAAAAAAACCTTTTAATCAGGAATAAACTGAAGCAAAATGGGACATAAGCAAGTGCTTACATTCATTTCTCTTCAGGAATTCCCTTCTCTATCAAACAGACCGTATAAAGTTGTTTTAATATTGGTCAAATCGTCACCAATCCAACCTCATTTAGAACACAGACCAATAATTTACAAAAAGGCTTCAACACACAGAAAAATGAGTTAGTTACCAGAGCTTATATTGAATATGGCTCACATTCTCAAATGTATTTTGATAGCTGCTGTTACAGCTAATGAAATGATGAAGTCTGAGTAAGAATGTCACAAATCAGTGTTATCAACTTGCTTGGAGATAAAAAAAATCTCCAAACCCAATAGCTGTGAAGTCAGCTAAGCCCAAAATTCAACTTTTTATTGAAAATGAAAATGGCATGTTAAAAGGAGACCTGCCTGAAAAGATCTGTAAAATGTTGCAATGCACAAACACAACTGGAAATCAAGTGGAAATCAAGGACGGAAACACACCGCTTAAAATCTGCTCAGCATCCTCATAATGAGTGCCTAAGGGACACTGCACACAGCACAGCCACTGGGGACTGGAAGTAGCAGCAGTGAAAATGGACAAAAAAAGGTAAAAGAGTTATGCAAAGATCAAGTGACCCACTTGAAGCAACTGTTCAGTATTTCCAGATTTAGATGATTATCCCTTCCTTTCTTCTATTGACTTATTTCAAAATTTACTAGTGAAAGTTTTGTGTAAGATGGACAGTGGAAAATACCATCTGGAGTTTCAGCAAACCCTGCTTGCTCCTTCATCACTAAGGATAGCATGCATTTGAACAAAGGTCGCTTTTTAAGCAGAAGATGTGCAGATAGACACACACACAAAACACGTAAGCTAAATACTGCTGAACTCCAGCAGTTCTAAGAGCAAAATTGTTACGCTCCACACATATGCTGCTGCTGAAACCCGTCCAAATTCAGGATGCACTTCGGCTGGTGCTCTACTGAAGTGGCGCACAAAAAAGGAGTAGAAGTGACACGTCTCAGGCTTGACAACCCCCAGACCCCAAAGGACTGCAACGGCAGCTCTTCAGCTTACACTGATGGAGGAAAAGCTGGGCTATTTTCTGCTGTGGTACCCCACTTCCATGAAGTGCTTTATTAGCACGGCTCTGCCAGTGCATCTTGTCAGCAGGCTGCCAATAAAGAGCAGATACATACAAGGCTTTTTTCTGCTCTTTGGGGTAATTTTTTAGCCATACCAAACCAGCCTGCGCTATTGCAGTGCCATCTGTGTAGCCACCTGAGTGCTTGCAGAAAGCAGTTCAGGTTTGAGGACGTGGTCTCAAAGGCCTTTTGCACACCAGGACTCCCTGACCTCTCTGCTCCTACAGCCAGGTACCACCTGCGGCTCTGAAGCACCATCCTTACCTCGCGGGGCATTTCAAGGGCACAGGTCCATGCACAAATATTATACGTAGGAAACCTCAAAAAAAGTAGCGTAACTTTGGTGCACAGCAACCTGGTCTGCAAGAAACACTCAACCTCTGGTGCGTGTCTCCATCGCACACAGCATTCCTTGCATTCCAGGAATGCTTTTACCAAAACGATACTTTCTGTCTTAAGCTGGGAGACTGTTTCCAACACGTCCTTGATTGTGAAACCACTGGAAGGGGCTCTTTACAGAGCTCCTCCAGTTTGGTAGGGCTTCTCCAGTGGCTCAGCACCGCATACAGCGTCCAAGCAGAGAGACACAGGGAAAAGCCTGTGCTGTCCCGATTTCCACAACTGCAAAACTGGGGATACCAGTTATTTAACTTCTAGAGAGAACTGTGAAAAATTGTTTTGAAAGCGTTAGAAACTGTTCTGCTGACAAAAGAATCCGTTTCCAGAAATGCTCTCCTTCATAAAATAGCGTTTGCCAATTTACACAAAACTGTTGACCTTTTCTGTATTAAAATGAACTAAATGGTAAGAAAATTATCAAAATTATCAGGTTTTCCTATTTGTATTTGGGAAGAGTTTCAGGTTGCTGCTTTATGTTCAAGGTACAAATGCAGCACTGCTCCGGTGCTTCATTCCTTGTGTTTCCAACTATCTTGACACATAAAAACCAAAAATTCAAACCCATTTAGCAGCTAGAGCAACACTCCAAATGTAAGCCATCTCCTTCACCATCGGCACAGAATAATTGTCTCAACATTTCACATAATAATGACAAAGAGGAGATTTTATTCCATGCCAACTTTAAGAAAAGGTATCTACTTTAAATACAAAGGTGTCTGCAAATACAGGCATGTTTCTCCTTTGCATCTTTCTATTTGAATGTTAATTTTTTTCTGCCACTGTCCCAAACTTGGAAAACACTCCCACACAGATAAGCAAATGCTCAGCTTTTACTCAGTGGACACAGGACCCAGAGCGAAGCATCCAGTCCTCACCCAAGCATGTGAGAGCTTTCCTGCTCTCTCAAACCAAGGTCTTGTGCAGGAATTACACAGATCTAAGTGTAGGAGGGTCTGATTCAAATTCAGTGGAAGGTTCTATCCAGTTCTGGGCACTGATCCCATCCTGAAAAAGCCCAATGAAAAAGAAAAAAAAAAAAGGGCAACTGTCCTGCAAAAATCAATGGGAATAAGGCACTTAGCTTTTGGAGAAGAAATACCCTGTTGTGACCTATTCTAATTCCTCCACTTCTTGCACAAGGATCTCTTATCCTGGTTTCTTCCAAAAGGAAGACATGTTTTAAGGTATGCTTTGCATGCACAGGGATCGATAGCAACCCCTCACACACTCATACATCTTTTCCTCTCATTGCTCTTGAAGAAAAAGGAAAGGGAAAAATATTTTGAAAGTACAAGAGTACAAAATCCCTTTCCCACCTAGAAATAACTATACAAAACTCACAACCTGGTGATTTAAGAGAGCCCTCTGAAAAATATCCTTTTGCCATTTGTCACTGGTTTATCTTCTTTTTCTCCCCATTTCTTCCGGTTTCAGCTGGAAGGGCAGCAGCTGTGCTTAGCTGGCAGCAAAACCATTTTACTTAGAACCCCTTCAAATTGCAAGGAGGTTGACTGATGGTGTTTTGCCATTCAGAAAATGTCAGCCCATTACTATATGCAACACACTGTAACGTGGTATGGCCTCGTGTACAAATGTCAGAAGCTTCCTGAGAACTTCGCATCATTCATAAAAACAAAGAAAGTGTAAATCAGTGGTCTGCTAGCTCATCTCTCCTCCCTTTCAATATAGCTGGTCTAAACAGGCAGTTAACTTAGCAGAACAAAAGTAATGAAATAGTCTGACTGAAATACTAACTGAGATAATGCATGAACTGACAAAATTTCCTTAAAGCTGAAGTTACAACTGAGTTGTGGGTAACAGACTGCACGTGTTGTGAGGCCATCTCAGATTTGTGCTTGGGAATCTAATAACCATTTTTGTTAAAGATATGTATTTCCGATGTTTTGAAAATTTGGCTGCAAAATGAGTTTAGTACTTTGACCTATTGCTCTTCTATATGTACTGTTACCTTCCTGTAAAATTTCTGGATTAACAATACATAAGTCTTCACTCACAGATCTTTAAAAAATTAGTGACAGGCTTGCTGCAGGAGTTATTAGGTGAAGTTTTGCAGTCTGCATTATATAGCAAGTAAGATGAGACGATCCTAATGTTCCCTTTTGGACCTAAAATCTATAAACACGTATTCTTAGAAAGAAAACCTATGAGTAGAAAGAAAAATCTGTGAGCATAGCCACCATCTCAGCCACAGAAAAGGAAGGAGTGAAATATGATTTGTTTATTTAAAACCTGCACTAGAGTTGTCTTTAGCAAGTGGCAACCACCAGCCCTGCAGAAACATGTCCCCAGGCTTCACACAAAGCAGTCAGGCACTGTACAGAAAGTTCAGCCCAGCAAGCAATGGAGAAGCATGCTGAAGACAAGCAGAAGAACATGTCCTTTGTATGACACAGCACTTGCAGCATGGGCAACCAGTACTCTGGGGGAACAGACCACCCTCTTTAATATGCAGGATCCACCACTCACAGGCTGCTGGCTGACTCAGCACTCACGCAGATGACGACAAAGATGGAAAAAACCCTCACACTCTCTTGGGGACTGTGAAAAGCACCAGAAGAAAAATGTCATGGGAGTGTAAACCATCGACTAACAGCCTGAGAATATTGTGTTGTCTGTAGCTGTAAAAAGTAAAAGCAGTCATCTCCTCCAAGAACATGCGTAATGAAAAAGAAGATGCTTCTAAGAAGCCCATTAAACGGGTATAGTCCTGCTCCCATGTGCAAGTTCCTCACAAGAATATTGGTGCCTCTTTCACCCACTAGCTCCCTGCTATGGAAAAACACTTCTTCAGAGTCTGGAAAATGCTGTTTGATCTCAGTAAATTACATCTCAGTGCTTGTCGGTTTCTGATTGATGGTGTAACTTAGGGAACAATATCTGTGTGTGGAATACTGTCTGGAGAAGCAGTCAGGGATTATTGAAAATACAGTATTTATGCAGTTTAAAAATCAGTGGCACATTACGCACAACTTTTTTCTAGAGTGATGAAAAATTACTGAAGTACATTTGGGAACAAAGGGTATAAGGTCTTTTGTCTATTTGTAAGAACACTCAACTGGTAAGACTTCTTAGTGAGTTAGTAGTGATGGATGCAAGAAAAAGTGTCAACTGCAGCTGAGCATAAAGCCAAGTGCTTCTCCGACCAATGAGCAGAAAGGAAGGCGTCACTGTTCAGTGGTGGTCAGAAAAGAGGGAAGAAAATAAAACTAAAGAAAAGAGCAGGAAAATGAGCCAAGGACCACTAATTTCTCTAAGCCATTTAAAACTACTGGAGAAGAAGGTAAAGTCTAAGGTTTCATGATACCACATGTTGTTTCTTCATCTATCTGATATGTCACAATTAGGTGGAAACCTTTCAGAAAACAGCCACTCTGAAGGAGCAGCCACCTCCTCAGCATAAATCATCCTGGAGTTGCTGAACTCAAGAGCTCAGTGCTGATTTACACCAGCCACAGGTATGATTTTATACACACCTCACCTTACAAAACTTCTTTCGAGTCCTTAAGGTCCTCTCATGACACAACCATAAGATTTTTCACCACAATATAAATGCAACAAACAGTAGCCACAGAAAGGCCATGACTGAAAACAATTATGGAACCTATACAACATACATACTTCCACCAGATACGAAGAGGATAAGGTTAGAAGATTCATCTCAATGTATATGTGCATCAGAGAAGCAAATGAGGATGGGTGCTGTTGCCAGTGATGTGACTCTGGGCAAAAATAATAATAAAACACACAAACATTTGGCAGGTGTAAAGTAAATTAAAAGAAATGCTTCCTACAGACCATGCAAAATTAAACTGCCAACTTCATTGATTGCTACAGAGAAACAAAAAGTGTGAAAACCTTCTGGAAGGGTCGGTTCAATTCATGGAGTGCAGTCTGCCACTGGTAACTGAAAATATGGTTCAGGGGCAATCAACAGACAAGGACACCTTTGAATGCTGTAAGTGTGTGATGATTTGGGACATACAAAGCAGATCACCCTACTCTTTCTCTATTTCTCTTCCTGTTTTTCTAGTATCAGCTGCTGTCCTGTTCCAGGGACAGGGAAGCAGATCAATGGAGTTGGTCTACTCCAGGAGGGCCATGTTAACACCGGAGCAAGGGAACGCAAGAGAAACGTTATCAAAACCACAGGGCAAATTCACCAACACTTTCATGGAAATAATTGCAGATCATAGTAGTAATCCTTAGGAGAGCCAAGAAACACCAGATATGAAAAGAAAAATTTATCTGCAGTATATTTAAACGGAGTAACACAGTGTGGTGAGTTTGAAAGCAGACAAGGAAGCAAGTCTGCAAAGGGCTTCATCACATGTTTGGGATGGAGGAATAGTTCCCACGTGTGGTTCAGAAAGAAGACGACAGCACAGGCTCAGTTGGGAGGCTTGTAGAAAATACCATGGACAGTATTTCTGAGAATGAAAAACAGGAAAGATAATTCTGTGGCTAGGGCAAAGACAATGTTTGTTCCTGTGAGGGAGCCCTTTGGTGAGCACCGAAGATGGCACCTCAAGTGACTCTCTGCACAACTTAAGAGACACACACTGGAACAGAAAGGTATGACTAACTGTGCTCTTGAACCATGAGACTTCTGAAATACAAGCTTGCACTGCTGTACTACAGCTCTACACTGCCAGCCCACTACAAGCCTTCCAGAAAATATCCACCATAGAATCACATGGAATGATAGAATAGTTTGGGTTGGAAGGGACCCGAAAGATCATCTTTATTCCAACCCCCCTGCCACTAGACCATCTTATAAACACCTATTTTCTGGTGCCTAGCTTCCTTCCCAGCAGCAACCCACACCTCCTCGGTGCCTGCCCCAAGGCAAGGTGGTCCCAGACACCCCGGTGGGTGCACTTACCTCTTGCTTTCGACTCCGAGTAGGAAGGGATGTCCTCAGAGGTCAGGATTTGGGGGAGGCAGGTGGGAGCGCCAACCCCCTGCCCCAGGTAGGAAGCCGGTGGGTAGTAGGAACACATGCGGTACTGAGAGCTGACGGCGTGGCGGCTCTCCATGCCCTTCACCTGTTGGAGAGAGAATCACTGAATGATATGGGGTTGGAAGGGACCTCTGGAGATCATCTAGTCCAACCCCCCCTGCCAGAGCAGGTCTGCCTATAGCATGTTGCACAGGAACGTGTCCAGGCGGGTTTTGAATGTCTCCAGAGATGGAGACTCCACCACCTCCCAGGGCAGCCTGTTCCAGTGCTCTGCCACCCAAGTGCAGGAGCAGGCTGTGAAAGCTGAGCCCCAGCTCCATCCTGCTGCCCCACATGCACTCAGCTTTGACGGAGCTCACGGTGAAGTGGGTGGAAAGTACAATCCTGACAGGCTGCCGCTGGGCTTTTGCTTTGGATGGCTCCAGGCTTGCCCATGCTGCTCAGCTACAGGTGGGCTGGCGTGGCATGGGATGCAACCTAGCAGCAGCACCTGCATCCCTGTGGCTGGTCTGTCTTACCCCAGGTGAAGCTGCATCTGGCACACAACCACGTACCCTTCACTGCCAGAAGATTCCTGGCAAGGCCTCTGCTTATGGCACAGGCAACACCACGGCAAGCTTTCCAGAGCCCTTCAACTGCACACACTTGGCCAGTGTCCATCCAGTCCCCACACCTCTCCAGAGACTAACCCATCTCAGACCAGTGGTAACTGCTCGGCAGGGACCTAACAGGGTGGCTAAGGAGGACAGTCCTACTGACCCAACTTACTTGGGACATGCTCCCCAGTGCCTGAGCAGTGACACAGGCACACAAATACATCACTTTTCCTACAACCCAAGGAGACAGAAAAACATTTTCCTGATTTACCCAGAGAAACCAAGTTGTAGGCACACTACACCAGAAGCCTGTAGTGGAGCCACAGCTGTACACCAGCCAGCAGGTCTGCTCTATCAGCATGCTGTCTACTAGACAACTCCTCCCTCCCACAGCCTGCAGCAAAGTTGGTAGCACTCAGAAATCCAAGTTTAACCTACTCCAATGCCCTGAAATCACCCAAAGTTCTCTCCTCAGAGAGGCGGCAATGCTTTTTAAAATTTTTGTTTTACAAAAGAATTACCATCTACTATTATTTGATCCAAAGCCCTACAAAACAATGTGGCTACAGTGCCCCCCAAAAAAGGCAGCCAAACACTTCAAAAGATTAGGATTTTCAATAAGAGAGGTAGGACTACCTGGTTCCCCTAAGGCTGCTGAGCAGTGAGTGACTGTAAGATGGAAAGCTTCCGAGCAAGGAAGTTTTGTACCAGGTATTAAAGGCAGCAGTGACTACAGCACAGCCCCAGCTATGCCATTAGACATCATGCTCGCAAGAAGAGCCCGACAGCCTTTTCAGACCCACCTCAATTCAGCTAGAGGAGCTCTAACCCTCGGGTCCTAGCCAGACATGCCCTGCTCCTCAACTCTTCCCAGGCTGTGATGCTCAGACCTGGGGAGCATGGGGAGAACCTGCTGTTGCAGACGGCTGCCCCACACCAGCAGACCCCCAGGGTCTGGTCCTGGCAGGAGCCACTGGCACCTCCCAGCAAAGCAGCCAGAATGCTCTTTGTTTCCCAGGATGACCCCCTTAATAATTCAATATTCTTTTTAGTATGCCCAGCTGGACATAAGGTGGCCCAAGTGACACAAAATCCTGCTGGTGCTCTCTGAGGCAGAGGGCAACATCCCACCTTCCAGGTGGAGCCAGGTGTGCAGAGAGATTCAATGCTGAGAGCCAGCAAAGTGCACCTCTCCCCATCTTCTGATGGCAGCGCGTCACACGTATTTGCATGTGTGCTGAGGGATCACCAGGACAGGCTTTTAGCCTGTGAAAGTAAGAGTTCTTACTTAAAAAGGTAATTTTTCTACCATCTGCACTCTATGCATGCAGAAAAAGGCCAACGGGCACCAAAGTTTCATCCACGATGAACAGTAAATTGCTCTTAAAAAAACCCGAATGTGTCATCCCAAGGAATCCTGAACTCCAAAGAGGCACTGCTGTCTTCTCTGCTGTTCTGAAAGAGGGCAGTCTCCTCCTAGAAACAGACACCTGTGCTTCCCACAGAGCCCCTCAACAAAACCCAGGCTGCCTCTGCCCTGAAATCTCGGATTTGCAATACAGACTGCCCAAAGGCTCAGTCGGCAGGCCATGCTGAATCTGCACATCCGCAAGGCTCAGCAGCTCTAGAAGTACTGGGGGAAAAGGAGTTGGCAAACTCCCCTCTGCCTGCTGTTTTGTACCCACCACCTTCCTTCCATTGGTGGGGCAGCACCCGCGGTCCTCATATCTCCACCTCTCCCTCGTGCGAGTGCACTTGTGCAACTGAGAAAAGGTCTCCTGTGGCAGACAGCCTTATTTCAGCTGTAGCAAAATGGAGGGATCACTCCCTGGCACTGAAACGATCACATGCATGCTTCCTCTCCGTACAGAGTGACCTGTTTCCTTTCAAACCCCTTTTTAGGGTTTTTCTCCCATTTCTTAAAAAAACAACCCACCTAAAATCCCTGGATGCAATGAATTATTACTACTATTATTATTAGTGTGTGGTAGCTGGCTAGCAAGAGACATGTTTTATAATCTTATTACCCACACCAAGTCTATGAACCACAGTTCGACCGACAGCCAAAGCCTTGGCTCTGCAAAGAATATGCTGCGTATTAACTGCTGAAGAAAATCTAAAAGCTTTTGGTTTTGTTTTATTAAACTGTTTAGAATACACGCTGCAGTAAATTTGAACCATAAGGTTTCCTTATTATAGTGCTTAGCAATCCTATTTTACAGTAACAATAAAAAAACAACCAGTCGTAAAAATTCTTGACCTCAGTGCTGCATTAAGAAGAAGGCTTAGGAGACCATTACCCCATGAGAAGGGGCATTTGCTCTGTTTTAACTCCTGCAGCTCTGGAGAGTCCTTGCACTTTCTTGGGTGCCAGAAAGGGTGATAAAAACAACTGCAGGGAAGCCCTGTAATATTCAGATTATTTCTCATGTGGGGCAGTCCGACCTTCCCAACGCTGCATCCAGGTTTGGGATCCTTCCCTAGGTCCCATCCTGGGGGAATACAGGGATCACAGGAGGAGACGCCCAGCGCTCTGGTGCCTCCTCCTGCTATCCTCTCCCCTTCCAGCCCTATAGTGTGGCCAAGACGGGCGAGGGCTGGGACAGCCCCACAAACCGCTCTGGATTATGTGACCACAGGTTATGTGCTGTAAGAACAAGACATATTTTATGTGAGGACGTGCTGTGGAAGGAAGGAGCATGCACTTGCTTTTTGCAGAGCTTCTCAGCTGAACACCCAAGTTGCTGACTTTCAGTGCACACCCTTCCAGCCACACATTGCTTGTGCCCTGCCCCAGCTGCAGGACTGATCCACCAAGTACCTCACCGGCTTCAGGGGGAGACATGAGAGACCCAAATTTGGCTTATTCAACATTTACAGGTTCCCCTAAATAGTGTAACATAGTGCACACTCGGTAACTTTATTTAAAGGATGTACTGCAAGCTATAGTGGGATGCTCATAAATCGTGAACAAATAAATATGGCCTGATTAAAAGACCATGCACACAGTGAAAACTCTTCCTCTGTTCCCTTTTAAAGCCAATATGGGGAATGAAGAGGCAGCTACAGCTTGTCCATAAATAGGCAAGCTGGAAGCAGAATTTGTCCATCACTGAGGACAACAGTCAGTGCAGCCCTACAGCAGTGCCCAACAGTGACAGAACATGCAGCAAAAGCCAGGGTAGCATCAACAAAATGCTCTTGCAGCGGTTCAGACCATTCCTGCAAAGGAGCTTTCACAAGAGCTGGTGGAAGAGCAATGCAAAGCCCAGCTCCTCCTTCCAAGCTCCAGGCAGCATCTACACAACCTCTTCACGTCTTCTTCACAGAGGGAGAGAGGAGGAGAGGAGGTGGCCAAATGAGAGGCAGAGAAGAGGCAAGGCAGACACAAGTGGTGCCTCACTTCTCCTTCCAGCCTCAGAGACTAGAACATGGTCCTGCCCTTCCTGGATGATTTATTCAGACAAAACATCACCCAGGCAATTCTTTATTTGCAGAAGCTGCCAACAGCAATCTCCTTGCAAGCAATCCAGCATCACTCTTAGCACCTTCACATTTTGCAGTTGATCCTGACTGACCATGGGGATTATTCCTAAGAAAGACAAGTAGCAGGAGGTTGCAGACGCTAATCCTGTGTGACAAGGGTTGCAAAAAATTGAGAGCAACAGAGGAGATCAAAGTACTATCTTTCAGCTCTGCCACTGGTGTGCCACCTGGTCTCAAGACAAATCACCCAGGCTTTCGATCCCTCTGTCTCACCCACAACTGCCTTAGAACAAAACCAGCAGCTACAGAAACACCAGAAAAACTGTGTTTAAACAAAGTTTTAACAGCCTTCTCCTTCTCCTTTGATCTTAAAAATGAAGCTAGCTTCAGGGGGCATGAAACTGCATAAGTCTGGCATTTGTGTATCATTGTTTGCAAATGACAGAATTCACAGGTTGGTTTTGGGCATGAGGCGAGAAGGCATCTGCTGGGCAGCAGAGTGGAAACCCAGACATCAGGAATCTCTGCTCTTTCACTTGTGGGCTGTGTGACTGTGGGTAAGTTATTTAACACTTCCCTGCCTCAGTTTCCCCAGCTGTAGACCACAGCTGCTGCTACTCTCCCACCGTGCAGTGCTACTGCCCACGAGCTGACCCCTCACAACTACTGCAGCACTCACGCTGCCCAAGGTGGCTTTGTTTCCTTCCTAAAACCAGCTAAGCATATTTTCCAGCACGAGGGAAAAACGAGCCTATGATACCCTGCCTTGACTTTGATTCTAGCACAGAAAATACAGGAGACATCTATATCTGTCCCTCCTTGATAGACAAACTTAATTAACCTTTGCTATTCCGTTCCAACCTATTCTTTTAGACAAAGGCAGTGACCCATAAACAATATGTTACCATCAGAATCTCAACTGCGTTGACACCTAGAGATATAGCCCTATCAGCAGTATCGGAAAATAAACCGCTTAGATTAGCTCCTCCAAGAAATATGGATTGCATTCATGTCACACATGAGCTGTCAGAAACATTAGGATACTTTTAGCATAAATCTGTAGTGTGAAGGGTATGTTATGAATACAATATATAATACACTGCTTACACATAAAACTGGGATTGTGTCGGGTGGCTTGCACAATGTGTATATATTTACACATAAACACACACATATAAATTTTACACATTTTACACCTATTTCTGGACAGTTAGACTGCACATTTCTGTAAGAAGGCCAGGCTTATTGGAGGAAAAACTGTGCTAGAAACAGGTTGTAGAAGTCAAAAAGAGGGATTCTTTTTACTAGTAAGCATCTACTCTTAAGAGTTCAAACTGCTAGCTGACCTATCAGAGTCACACTTTCCCAGATTTAGTGAAAGACATATTTTTTTTAAAAGACAGCATGCTTGCTACTGCTTAAGAAGTCCTTAAAAACCAGTCTCCTATCTCAGCAATGTTAAATATTTAACTTTTAAACGCTAAATACATTTACCGTATTAGAACATTAAGTTAAAATTTCTCAGTCTGACCCTCGCCAATACTTACTTCAGGTTTTGCTCTAAACTGGTTTAAGGAAAGAATAAAAAAGTTGAGGTTTTAGAAGTGAGAAAACTGGTTTGCCAACCTGAAAAAAAAATAGGGAAAAAACCACTTCCAGCAGAAATTACATGAAATTCTGAAATATGAATTTGTCCAAAGCCTCCTGGTCAGCTTTAACCTTCCTCCAAAGCAGGATACCTGGAGGTACCAGGGTAACAAAGAAAACTCAGCCACTGGTCCCCAGATGCGGGGCACATTCGGCATTTTGCAGATTTTTAATGGTACAGCTGTAGGAACTAGAAGAGCTCTAACACTTTCTGGGGAGGATGCCAACTCAAAAGGAATCCCAATTATCCTTCTGCTGTGGGTCTCAAGCCAGCAGTCTCATTGACAGCTTGGAGAAGTAAACCTGGTTAGAATCAGACGTGTCCATCTAGGTTTTACTTTTGTTGTGGTAGAAGAGACAGCATTTTCCAGTTGCTGTCCCTATGTGGGTCACAGTGAGACCAGTTTCAGAAGCACCAGGTTCCACTATATACCAATGTGCTCCAGCTTGAAGGACTAATGTTGTTTTATTCAGTTAACTGTTAACTGGATTGAATGCACATAAATTCCTGTTGTAATGAACAATTATGAGAGCTTCAAGGGAGAGTTCGGATGCTCACACAGAACTGGAGTGAATGGAGATGAACAATGAGCACCACATCTGCTACATTTCCTCTCTGACCTAAGCACCACCAGACACATCTGATATCTATCTGCCTTAGAGCTGGCAAAAGCAGCAGAATATAAACGACTGAAGGTGTCTAGACCAAACCCATCATTTTTATTATGCTTATCAAATCATGATGGATAGAGCTTCTGGGATAACTGTATACAAATGAACAAAACCTACACAGAGGTATCTAAAAAAATTGCACCTCTATGAATCCACTCAAATATGCGAGCTTCGGCAAAGAACAAAGACTAATGAAATCTGACATTAATCTACATTAAAGATTCAGTGATTCAGTTTATTTGCCAAGGCTCAATGATGCATTAATCCTCATCCCATCCCACACACACTCACACGTTTCCTCCCCAGCTTTTCTCCCTTGCTTCCTAAATTCTGAAACAGCAGACAGCTGGTCTGCTCAAGGCCTTGTCTGCATCGAGAAGTTATCTTTAAGTATGCAATTCTCCTTGTCTGGTTACAGTAGTTCCAGGACAAGCCAGCCTCCACCAGCAGAACCTAGGAGCCTTGTCTACACTGCTTAAATGAGGATACCTTCCAGTGAGCAAACGGGCAGCTTATACCAGCAAAAAACCCTCCTGTGGGCTCACAGCTTAGCCAGCTGCCCTGATTTGGTCACAACAGGCATTGCACAGCTATCATTTTGATAAAAGAACCAGAAATCACAAACCTTGGTCGAAACAGTTATAGTGCTACCAGTCACATAAGCAGACTCACTTGTACTGGAAGACTGGTTAAGAAAGCCTGTGCATGCAAAAAAGTAAACCCAGCCAAATACAGGCAGTCCAACAAAAATCCCCCTGTAGATACAGCTACATGATTCCTCTGGAGAGAATCAGCCTGCATAGGTTTGCCAGCAAAACACCCTGAAGGTGTAAGCAAGGTCTGGTTCCTCTTTGTGGATCACACTTTGGAACCCTCCTGTAACTCCTTACCATGCTTGACAGAGAAATTCATCATCCATCTCTATTTAACACAACATGTTTCTGTGATCTTCCCTTGCTGGTAACCTTCCATGAAAAGAATCGATGTTTAACCATCACATGCAGCAGCTGAGAGCTCACTCCTCTTAAAACAAACTATCTTGAGTGCCACACAGTGCTTTACAGCCTCAGCATTACTGCACCCACTGCCATCAAGCGTTATCTAGCCTAGCTCTCACTGTAAAACTTTTTATGATTATTTGTGCAATGTTATGCTGTCGTAACAGTATGCAAACCCCATGATTCGTAACTATTCCAGCAATAACAACCCTTCTTGCAGATCAGCCTCTGAGGAACACCTTGTAAGTTACATGACACTGACCTTGAACTACACTCTGCCCTACTGAACAGGAGAGGTGGTTTTAGGCCATTTAGAAGCTGGGGAGTTGTCACTTCTGCAAGCAGAAAGCACTGCCCCTAGTCTCTCCACACAGACATCTCACTAGAGCAGCACTGAGAAATCCCAAAAGGTTTGGCTGGGAGAAATTAAAAATCTTTGGTAAGGTAAATCACTAAATTCACATGGAGGTGAATGGAACCATGTGATACATCCCACAGTCTGGGAAAGAACACCCAGCACTTGAAGCCTGCTGGTGGAAGAAAAACATTCCTTTTTGACAACCACCACCTCTTTTTTCCTTAATCACTTCATCCATATCTCACTAATTTGAGCAGCACTTAAGCGGAAGTTAGTTACAGATTCTGCAGGGCTTCAAGAGAAAAATCCATGGAAAACACACTAATGCTTTTATTTCTTTAAGGGGTGCTGAAGGTCCCACAATAATCAAGCTCACATGGAGACAACAGACCCTCTAGGCAAAGACTTCTTACACAAACACAGTCTAGTTTCAAATGACAGTACATGACAACAGAAGAAAGAGGAGACCACCACCACTCCAAGGTTTAACATATTTTAACATACCTTCATATATCTCTTCCTCAAACACTATGCTCTAGGATAGTCAGTACCTGTAATTTACTTTCCCTTTTCCCAAGTGAGTAAAACCACAGAAGTCTACTGGCTGGAGGAATGGTGGAGTGTGAGACTAGCAGCCTGCAAGAACCCTGTTTGTGCAAGGAAAATGTGGCTGTGACAAATTGTTCTGTGACAGTGTCTCCAAGCATCAGCTCTGCAATAGGCTCTTACAGCCTAGGTTACTGCAAAAGCTTCAGGAGAAGTAACTTTCTATATGAAATACTCTGCTATGATGTGCCAGATTAACCTAATCAACTAAAATGAAAAAGCTAAAAAAGCACTGGCACCTCACCTTGTCACCATGCACAAAATCCTATCCCCAGCTTGCCTTGACTAGTTCTCCCCCTGGTCTGGTGATCAAGTCCAGCAGCTAGAGAGGATGCTATCAACTAATGTAACTGAAAAGGTGTACCTTCATGTATTTGAAGGTGATTGCAGTGAAAGATCTTGTGGTGTGGGCTCACATAATAGCGGAAAGGAGACAGCTCTTCCCCATACAGCTGTACTCATGGTGAAAAAGGGACGTGGAAATACTACTAAATGCCCACTGCTGTAAAGCCATGATCTTAAAATTCATGGACTTGCCAGCTGTTGCCCCAGGAAGCCCCCACATTTTCAGAAAGACCTTTCCATGAAAGAAGTGTCTAATGATAGGAAAGCCTCACTGAACGGGATGTGGACTGCTACAGCAATTGTAATCACCCTGATCTTAGTTCCAGCTCCTTGGTACCAGAAGTTAAAATGTCCTTTCAGAGTTGGTCCCTGTGACAGAATTGCTAGAGGAATTCTCTGTCAGCAAAGGGGACATCTCATCTGTTCCCTTCAGAAAGGAAGATTTGGTGGACATTTAATCTTTTGTTGTTGAGAGATTTCACAACAGAGCCTTTGGAGAAGGCAGCCTGCCCTCTCCTGATGCTCTACACAACAGATCTGCCCTCTCCTGCCCTCGTACAAGGGACACGGGTGTATGCAGAGGGTGCAACCTCCTGAGTTCAGTCTCAGACAGAAAAGCGCCACTGCAGCCCAAGACCAAACATCCTCAGGGGCACTGAAATAGCTCCACTTACTTTGCCATGAATGCCCAGCCTTGGCAGATTTCCCCTTTTTCCTATCTCTGACTGGTACTCTAACTATCTAGTCCTAAAGTGAGAAGGCTCAGCTGGCTTTACACCCTAACTTATCAAGCACACAGAGCTCTGGTGTGAACCTCTTAGGCACAGCCTGGATCTTGAGCTACCCACGTTGCAATCGCAAGCCCTGGAGGCTGAGGCTGCTCGAGTGCACCACCAGCAACACACCCTGGGACTGACTGCTATCAACCCTCTGCGCAACACCACGGGCTCCTGGGCCACTTCAGCGCCCTGGATGGGAAAGATGGAAGAGAAAAGAACATGTTCCCGAAAAGCAAAGCCTCTCAGAAATGACACCCGAAGCTCCCAGGACACTCTGTCTGTTAAGTGTCAATTGGACTCTTTTTCTAGAAAACCACCCATAATCTACTATGACATAAATCAGAAAATGAAATCAAGTGGGTGCTCTTTATCTGTGCTTGTGGCAACCTAGCTAGCTATACCTGTATCATCACTTTCCACGTGCTGCATGATAACCACCCACTTTGGCTAACCTTCCTAACACAGGTCCTGATCCCACTCTGGAATCTGGTTCTGGTTTTGCAACCAGCAAACAGGAGGTCAGAATCAGGCCCAAGACACAGCTTCTTATTGTGGCATAACATAATTCCATGTGACACCTCTGTAACACCATACCTGCCACTGTTTTCCCGACTGGCTTGGCATGTATGCTCCTGGGAGGCTTCGAAGGCTGTTTTTCATGGCCGACCCTACAACTGTACCCCCCGTCTCACTTGAGGAACCCTCGCTGGCCACTGCCATTTGGTACTGGGAGTAGTTGTACAGGTTGTTATAGTAAGGATACAGGGACGGCTGGTAAAAACTGCTGTAGTAGGTGGAGTCCACAACCAAATCAGACGTGCTCTCCAAGTGCCCTCTGCTGGGGATGGAAGGGATGTCCTGAAGGAGCATGCGTCCCTCTGGAAAAGAAAAAGCCAAGCCATTATGAAATAGGAGGCTCCATGAAGACCATTACCTTTTACCTTCTGATGAGCTTCTTTTGAAGGCTGGACAGAGTAGTAAATAGGAAGAGGTGGGAACTGGAAGGGAAAGACAGCTGGACGTTTGGTGGAAACTCAAGTGGACTGACGTCCACTCAAAGCCTGAGACCTACACACACCAACTGCAAAACAGGAAACAAAACCAACAGCAGATTAAGACAATGCTCTAAGTCTTCAAGCAGCATCAGCTGATCCAATGGTGATTTACACCAGCTAAAGACGCAGCCCCCCATTATTTTTACACTATAACAGTGTGCTAAGTCTCCTTTAACTCCCTGGAAGCAACCCTTACCCAGCCTCCACACCCAAATTTAGCTCCTGTTTACCAAAAAAACCCCACCACGGAGCAGAACAAGCTCCCACACCACTGGCAAAGGAGGAGGATGAGAAGGAGGGGACTGGTTGTGACTTGCTGCCTGCACCCTGGAGTGTCTCTAGACCAGAGTCCAGCCAGCTGCACTCCCACCAGGCTGTCCCCACAAGGGTCTGCGTCCCTAAGATTGCAGCACAATGATCCCTTCCGCAAGGAGCTCCTGCTCTTCCCATGATGTTGTCTAACTCCACCGTGGAAGAGAAAAGGATGTGGCTTGAAGCACACTGATGAGCTCTCAAGGGCTATCAGTATGGAGATGAAACATCATGGACAATACGCATGTATGAAGGATCAGCCCTAAGAAAGCTGTCAGTCAGGCATTGCCTAGTTCGTTTTGCATCTTTCTCTTGGTACCCACCCCCTAACACATTCCCTGATGGGACGCAGATTTCACGTGAGACAGAGACAGGCAAGGCAGCCGGCCGCAGAACTTCTGGTAGGGCTATGCTACGCTGCACAGATTTCTTCTGCAATTTCTTCTGCAGGGTCATTCCACTTGCTGTACATTTTAAGAGGAGATAATAGTTTCTGCTGAGGATACTAGCACCAGGGAGATGGGGCCTCTCTACACCGATAAACAAAAGGTGAGCCACCCTGAGGTGTCAGCAGCTGAAAATGAAGAGGGGAAGAAAGCAGCAGGCCTTGCTGCAACTTTTGGAAAGGTCTCATGCCCTACACTTCTGAATATGGGACAAGATGGGCTAGGCTAGAACAGAGACCTGCCCATAGCTATCCACAAGCTCACACAATCACCACTCCGCGATGTTCAGTCCTTCCTGAAGAGCATCACCAGTAGTCTTCTGTTGCATTCAAAAAAAAAAAACCATGCTTTTTTCCCCTTTTCTCTTTGTACCTCCTATCTGTGGTTGGGGCTACCATCATTTGCCGCCCACTGGAGGAGCAAAAGGGTTGACTTGCTGCCATCCATTTTTCCTTTATCTTATCTAGACAACAGCCTCAGCAGTTCAGTGTTCAGGGCTGTTACGAATGCATGAGAATGGTCTTCTGCTTTCCTCCTGCTACCCCTCTGCTCTCCGATAGTACCACCAGCTGCCCTTTCAGGACTCAGTATTGAGTTTACAGAGCTGGTTACCTGCTTATTCAGCCACCCATACACATATATCCCCAAGCATCAGCAGCCTGGGGCATTTTTCTCTTACAAATGCAGACTTATGAAACTCATGGTACTCATAACATCTTTGGCACACAAAAGCTCCGGCAGGGATGTGCTGCAAGCAGCTTCACAGAAGAAACAGGAGTCACGGGAAAGGGGAAAGTTCAATTGAAGGGACTGACATACACCAAAGATTTGGTGCTCTACCTGGGAGAAGGGAGACATCTTGTACAAGCCTTGTGCCATCCAGACTGTGGGCAGATGTCAGGTCAGACCAGGTCAAAACATCCCAGGGGTTATTCTAAACTCCTCACAGACTTGAACCAGCCAGCCTGAAGGAAGGATGCCTCTGGAGAGCTGAGTTCTGGTAGGTCTTCAGCAACTCCAGCATGCAACAATCAAGGGTAGGTCTGCAGTCCAGCTCTACGCTCTTACCCCATCCAGCCTGGCTGAATCACACCATCTATTGCCACTAATGCATACACCATACATATATATCTACATGTATAGAACATACACAACTGTAAATACATTAAAGGGAAAGAGTTTTGGTATATAATGGAGAGAGCCCTGAAAGTCTTGACTTCTTTTCTCAGCAATGAAAACTCAGGAAGAAAAGCAGGTCAGACCAACCAGCACCTACATGGGGGTACCTTCAAAGAAGTGCTAAGTACCCAGAGGAGCAGAATTAAAGGCCAAAGAATTCTGCTACTCTGTCCTTGGGAGAAAACAAGGCACTTGGAAATCTGCCCAGAGAAGATTTCATGGTTTTGCTCTACCCATGCTGGTTGTCTCCAGTTGAAGTCTGCTAGCTGGCTGGCGAGCAAGCACGCTGCTTCTCAGCTGCAGCATCCTCAGGCATGGCCACCGTTTGCAAAACAGGGCAGATCTATTGGAACAATGGCTGTAACTAAACTTTTAACTAACTGGGGTTCCTCTTGTTGATCTTTAGCCTGTAGTGATTCTTGACTCCCACCTATACCTGAACCTTCCCACAGCCTTGCCTCTGGCCACCCAACAAGCAAGGCATCCTTCTCAAGGGAAGCTGTCAGCCCATAGCTGCGTTTTCCACCAGCAAGGAGAGGACACCAAGGTTAAGAAAGTAGCCTTCAGCTGTTTGGTTGTTGTTTTTTTTTCTCAAATGTAATTCAACACAGCTGAATGGCTCTGCTGGCAAGGAGAGGGTCCTCCCCTGCCTCAGAGCTTGCCGCATTACAACACCTGCACATGAGGGGCAGCCCTGAGGTTCATTGCTCTAAGGGGAGTAATTTTTGAGAGGAATTAAGCTCTCAACAAGGCAAGGGCTGCTGCACCGTCAGACTCCCACTCTGCCCCTCCACCTGCCCTTTGAAACAAGAGGGCTGCTGCAGGAGCTGGGCTTGCACCTTGGCTGTCTTCACCCTCTGCACGGAAAAACTGGGGAGGGCTCCTGGCTCTTTCCCCTGCCAGCCATGAATTTTAACATTTCACAAGTTGCAAACAGGACACGATCAAAAATCTGGGCCTGAACCTGTACAAGAAGGAACAGAAATTAGAAGAGCAAACCAGAAAACAACTGGTTGCAATTCTCAGTTTTTTGGAACACCAAATCTACAATGTAGGTCTGTCAGAGACTCTCCATGTGTGAGCAGTGCTCAGCTCAACAGTATCCCTTCATGCAGTCATGCCCTTGGATCTCCCAGCTCTTTTCTGTCTGTAGAGAACCGATGCTACTTTTTTTGCACTGTGTACATGGTGTGAAATATAGCCCACTCTTTCATAGAAGATCAATATGATGCACGATAAATACTGTTATTGATCTTGCAGTGTTGTAGACGACTCTCCAGCTCTATGGCATATTAATAGTAGTTAACCAGTAATTCATTTCAGGATGGCTGGGATTTTCTTTTAAGGAAAGCGAGTTCTCGGGGTCAGTTACACACATGGGTCCTTATACATTCTGTAACATATGAGGGGCTCCTGCCTTCACTTAGCAGAGAATGGTGAAAAACGGGGGTCTAGTCCTCAGCTAATGTAAACCAGCCTCAAAACATTTACTTCAATAAAGCCACAGTGATTTACGTGAATTGTGGATATGCATGGCAAAATACATGTAGAAGCCAGTACATAGATTCTCCCCCTTCTTACTTTTTTGGGAGGAGAAAGAGAAGAAATGTCAGGGAATTTGCAAGAATTTCCACCATCATCTCTTACCTCACAGATGCAAACACGTTTTAAGCACACATACTAAAAAATGGAAACACTGAAGTTCTGCCTGTATCATTCACTCATTCTGTATATAAGCATGGAGTACTTCCTATTCCTACTTGTACTGGTAAGGGCCAGTTACACATCTTATTATACACCAATAGTAGTAATTTAAACATGCCTGGGCGAGCCCCTGATGCTGAGGTCAAATGGTTCAAGAATCCATTCTATTAGACTTTCTTAGCATCTACGACAGGGTGGTAGCACCAAATTGCCTACTGGGAATGGTTACACTTGGGAATCTGGGGGAGAATATTAGTCACCTTGGGACAGATCCACACCAGGAAGTGTTTCCAAAATCAGGACAACCCTCGGAGTCACGTTTCACTGTCTGGGAGCATGCAGTGGCACAGTTCAACTTACTCATGTGGCCATAACAGCGGATTAGTCTCCATCTGATTGTGTATTTCAGGAAAGGGATTCTGTATATGCGGTGTGGCAATTAAGAGGATATCACCACCTGCATTTATTGACATGAGTTCATACATACACCTGTGGCTAGCAGTTTTTATTTCTTCTGTGCCTACAGAGACTCTATGCATACACAGACGTGCTGCTGAAAATGCAGAACTGTGACTGCTCAAGTAACACATTTACTCAAGGAGCAGGAAGGCACATCCATTGCCCAGCGCATAGAGTCCAGCTTCTAGTAGCTGAACAGGTACATTTCCTGTAGTTTTCAATTCAGAGTGACTATTTTCATCACTGCAGTATTAGCATCTTCCTGCAAGTCAACCTCTGCAGCAGGAGACAAGCTATTAAAACATCAAGAATAAATTATTCGGCCAGGCAACACTTGCCTTCAGACCTCAAAAGAGGTCTGGGATCTGCACCTGACAATCTCCCCTTGCTCGGTGTATAAAGCATCAGTACACTCCCATTAACTGGTCTGGCAATATTAAGTCTCGCAATGCGTCAGCCCAATTAGTAGCTGGCTTTGAGGTCCGACAGTAGCCTTGAATGAGGCCAGTGCGAAATCACTCCCTAACACCATAATCAGAAATGCTGGAACACTATGTTTCTCCCACCAGACAATCACGACAGAGCTATTTCAGATGTCAAAGAAAGCTGGCACCATTACTTACTTTCTGCTGAGACACTCTGCCTCCCGAGGAACAAAGCACGCTCGCTCTGCTCTTCAGAGGAATATTTCTGTTCTCTTACCATTAGAAGTTGCAGATTATCTTTGGTTCCAGCGCTGAACTTTTAGCTTGCTATAAAGTTAATGTGCTAAGCAATGTTCATTCCAGGCAAGGCTATGGGGCTGTGTATTTTCTGCCACCCTCAAAAAAGGCCATTATCTGTAATTACCCATTACCATGCATAATTATTTCTTCTATTCTGGTCTATGGCCCCCAGGACTTTATGCTGTTACAGCTCACTGCATTATCTTATCAAATTTGTTAAGGAAGCTTTTTTGACCTTTTGAGCACTTGTCACAGCACATACAAAAGCCAGCAGTAAATTGTCTAAGCATGTAGCATGTGATTTATTATTTGTACCCTGCATAGTGATACCATATGAAATATTACATCCTAACACCTCCCCTATTCCCACTCCCTGCTTCAGCTAAAATGAGAAGAGGAACAGAAACCTTTTCAGTAAGAGAAGGAAGGCAATGAGAAGAGCTGGAGTGTCTCAATGGGGATCTGAGGAACACAACAGCAACATATAGCAAAGCCCGAACACCAGGCTCTGGAGAAAGTGCCAGCTGCTGCCACCTTTTCTCTTTCTCCTGCCCTTTCCCAGAATCTGATTTGACCATTTTGGCTTCTTTTCACACTTGTGTAACCCTGCTCAGCCCTACCCTTTCACACAGAAGCTCGTTTACTGCTCCTTCAGTAAGCAGAGAAAGGGCTTTCAACACCACATGCCCCTCTGTGACCTATAGCTTCTGTCAATGCGGTACAGGTCCTTAAGAGACAAACTTGGGCCAATATGAGATTCACAGGGATTGTCCTTTATGGACATTGGCGTGAGTGCAAAAAGGACCAGGTTTTTGTCTCCACTGCTCTCGGAGCTCCTAGTGAAGGACCAGACACTGACTTGGGTCCCAGCACCATTTGCTTTGGCTGGCAGTCTCACCGTGCTGTGAGCCCACGTGCTTACATCCCTCTTCTTCATGTGGACACTGGAACTGGACCCTGCAGAGAAGCAGGGCTCTCAACAAAACAAGAGAGCTGACTCCCTCCATCCTGATTTTTGTCCTCCCCTTAGTCCTCTTTTTGCCAATAAACTCCAGAGGGTGGTTTATCTTAAAAACTTCTCTTTCAGGTGCTTGTATGTATAAAACTCTCAAGCCATATCCCCTTCTGAAAAGAGATATTTACCAAATTACTATTTAGAAAATTTGAGTAAAAAGAAAAAGGATTTTGATGCTTTTGAACTGTGGGATTAAATAAACTTCCCAAATACAAGAAAAACTGAGATACTTTTCTGCCATCACGTCAAATAAAAGAAAACATCAAGGATCAGGTACTCATTTTGGACCAAAAGAACACAGTATAAATCACTGTTGCACAAGGTATACAGAACTGCACCTTTCAGATCTGCCAGTGAAAGCCTTGTGCCTAGAAGCAGAGTGAAAAAACAGGGGCCCCAGGCTCCTGAAAGCACCCCTGAATTCAGCCCCTGAGAGATGGCTACCCGACCTGCTGCTGTGAAGACAAAACCATTCTCGGCAGGTTCTCCGCAGTTTCCAGACCTCTGGCCCATCGCTTTGTGGTTGCTCTCCAAGACTGGGCAGATGGAGACCTTTTAACAGGGGTACAAGGAAGAAGACAGAGTCTCCCTGCATTCAAGATGAGCCACCTGTCCCGGTCTGAAGTGAAACCAAACCAATTTTGTCTTCTGGAATTTTACATTTTAGCTAGGCCTCCTCTAATCTAACTCTCTGAAATTAATGGCATATTGTGGAGAAAACTGCTCATTCTCATGATGATAAGGCCAATGTTTGTGCTACGGTGCCAAGGAAAGGTATGTAGAGAGGCCGTGCTTATACTTACTGCTGTAACAACCAAGGTCAGCCAATTTTCGTTATTTGCCCCTTAGAGGGTCAGAAACGGAAAAGCGTAGAGGGGTCACACCTGTGGGGAGGAACGGACAGAACAGATGACCCAAACCTGACCAACTGGGGTATTCCATCCCATCTGCCCCATGCTCAGTATAAAAGCTGAGGGATCAAAGGGTCAGTTCTTCTCTTCCTGCAATGGCCAACGTCCGAAGAGGACCCTGTCTGTTCATCTGCCTTTGATCCTGATCCATATGTGCCTGACTCCAGAGCTGGAATCCAGTTCCCATCCGTTGCTGAGTGCAGTCTGGGACTCCCCCAGCGCCTGCCGGTGACGGGACTGTCATCCTGGGAGCTTGATACGGTTTTATATATATTGTATCTATTTAATTATTTTCTTCTTATTTATTTTAATATTAATTCTTCATTAAAGTAGTTTAGTTCATTCTAAATTTTTGAATCTCCTTATCTCTTCCTCTCCTCTCTTTGTGGTGGGGGGGGGGGGAGAAGGACCATCCCTCGGTGCAGTTGCAGTGATTTCAGCTGAAACCACGACACCAGCAAATACAGGCAAAGAGCAGCAGGGTAGTTTGTGGCCATACCCATGTCCTGGAGCCCCATTTCTGAGACGTATGGGGTGGTCCTACTGTCATCTACCACCTTTGCAGTCCTCCAAATTGTTTTGTGCAGAAAGCTTTTGAGAAAAGCACGGTTTTTTCCTCCCTCCCCCAACTGCCAATAACGCCACAAGCCCATCCTGAGCTCCAACACCAAACCCAGTGTTTCATTTTCCTCGTTTGGAATCACTTGCCCAAACAGCCCTGGATGCTCAGCTGTGCTACCACTAATATCTATTAGAGGGAGAGGTTGAAAAATCTGTTATCAGCCATATCAGACGCGTGGGCTAAGAGCAGCTGTGTCTCCAGGCTAAAGAGAATAAATCATAGCCAAAACAGCTAATTTCCACCGCAGTCCATAAGGTACTTCTCCGACCATACCCTGGGAACGTAGTTGCTCAGCCTTTCTTCTCAAAGCAGAAATACACATTTAAAAAACAAAAGAAGAAGTAAAAAAAAAAAAAAGAAAAGAAAAGAAAAAAGAAAGCAAAAATGCACGGTCCAACAACTCTTGCAGGCTCTTGGCCTCTTTCCCGGAGCTGCAGTGCGCAGGGACTGATACACGTCCTTATCCTGGCTATGCCTTGCCCAGGCTCTTATCACCTGCCAACTCCCACCACGCTTCTCACCTCCTCCCACTGCCCCAAAACAAAACAAAAAACCAAAACAACCAGTCATGGCACCTTTCCTGCAGCAGCTCTCCAACAGCTAGGGCAGAGTCAGGGTGTCCTGTCACCCCCCTCACCAGACGAAGCGGCTGGACCACAGGTTCAGCCGGAGTTACCGGGCATCACGGCAGCAGAGTCTGCAGGCACAGGACAGGTGTCTCCTGGGAGCATTTTCAGCTTGAAGGTGAAATTTTCTCATTCTCCTCATTTTCACCTTGAAGGAATGGGTATTGCTTTTAAATTCCCTCAAGAAGTATGCTGGAGCTGTCACTTGAGCAAAGTGTAATAAGCTTTTCCAGTTCCACCGATGAAGGGCTAAACCAGTCCTAAGTGGGACAGCACATCTTACCAAGAATGACATTTGCCAGAAAGAGGAACTGTAGGACAGAAAGTTAAGCAGCAAGGACAGCACATTTCAAGAAAATCTGGGAGATCCTAGAATTGAGGCTTCGTTGCTTCGTTATTGTCTTGCTTGAGCCCTGCAGTGGACGCACCCAACACATGAGCTTTTCATGGGATGTGTCACATCCACATGATGTGTCTGTTCATGACATCAAAATCCATCTCATGAAATGACACTGAAAACTTCAACTTGAGCTGGTCTAGTCTGGCAAAGGCACAAGCAATTTGGAACAGTTGTATGGGGTGTTAATGAAATCTGAGACAAGGGAGTCACTAAAGGGCAAAATACACTGCCATCTCTCACTTCGGGGTATGTTTTCTGGTCTTTTAATCATTTCTATGTCTCCTCCCTGAGCCCTTCCAAGTTCAAGCCCAGCTGTGCTGGTTCAGACCATGGCTTTATCCCCACTACCAGCCATAAAGAGATGCCTAGTGAACAGTATGATCAGGGCAAACAAACATGGTACCTCCCTTGCCACCTCTCCCAGCCTCCCATCATTTTTGGCTGATGTTCCTGAGCCCGGTGTGGTATGATGGTATGATTACTTAATAACCACCAACGGTATCCCTTACAATATCGTTTGAGAGCCCACGTACATATGTACATACAACGTCACCAGGGAAGGAGTCTCACTAGTCCCACAGGCACCTCACCAGTTCCAGGCACAGAAGACATCAAGCCTCCTTCCCATCATACAGGTCTGTCTGAAAGGGCTTCTACCAGTCCTTGGTCATCCTTTTCCACTGGGAACCACTAACGTTCAGCACAGTACCATCATGGCCACCAGCTTCTCTCCAGTGACAGTGTTTCTCAGGGACAGACTCCTCCATTCTGGTTTGGCTTTAAGTGGCTCTTGCTTGCATATGACCAACCATCTAGCCAAGCCCTCCTGCAGTGCGCTTCTGGCTTCTCCACTGCCTCCCAGTCCACACACCTTTCCACAACCTACCAAGACACCTTGTGGCAAATCCAGGCTTGCTTCCAAGATACCAATGGGAAGACCACACAGCACACAGCCAAGAGCAGGTCCCTGTCAGACTTCACCAGGATCACTGCTGCATTAGATTCCCTACTCAGACCTACATTTCCAGACTGATAGAATCCTTCTTAAAACCATGTAAGACATATAATATTGATTTTCTGTCAATCAAGTTTCCTAATCAAGATGTCAGGGGATACAAAAATTAAATGCATAATTTTGCAGAATTTGATTGGATCAATATGTCACTTCAAACAAGCTTGTAACAATAAAAGTTACAAAAAGCAACGATAAAACGATAAAAGCAACCGGACAGGCTCTTTTACTCATAAACTTCTGTTAACTCATATTGCATGAGCATCCTTTAACAGTTGCATTTCTCCCCCTCCCGCACATTGCAGTCTGCTGTGGACTGTTTGGCTGTTTTCACAAAAACTGGTGTCACGCTGACTGATTTGTAGCCTCTCATCCCACCACACTCGCTTTTCTTAAAAGCTGGCACAACATCAGCTTTCTTCCAGGGCTTAGGAATTTCCTCAGTGTTAAAAGACTTACTGGAAATCAGCACTAATGGACCAAAGAGATCCTCGGCCAAGTTTCCTATTGTTTGGGGCGGGTTTATTTTAAACACTGCGTGCAAGTAATCCAATCCTGCTGATTTCAGGTACTGCTGGAAACAAAAGCAGAATGCCACCATCTCCATATACAGCAATATCACCTGCCTTTCTTCAAAGCAAAAATCAGAAAAAATAATAATTGAGCATTTCTTCCTCTCTTCCACATGTAAAATTATTATCCAATAATAGGTCAAATGACTGTTAACTCTGCGTGTGCGTTCCTCAATACAACTGAAAAAAACAAGGAGGGAGAAATCCCAGCCAAAAGACTGCAGCTCAGCATAGTAAGTTTCCTAGTCATTACACATAGCCCCAAACCAGCTAAGAGGAGCTGAAATACCACCACTGGTTTCAGTAGAACCAGAGAGGGCACATTTCGTTCACATTTAGTGTACACTTAATAAAAATGATCTGCTGCAAACATTTAGCATGCAACTTAAAAATCCTCCTAATACAGCTGAAGAAATAAAGCATACAGAAAATAATTTTTATTTCCACACTTAAAGCAAGCTTCAGGTCCTCAATAAGATGTCTACAGCAGCAAATTCCACTTTCAACATTTTCTGCCACTGACTAGAGCACAGTCATTGATCTCTTTATGTGAGCTTGGGGGCAATCCTTGTTCTCTCCTTACTTGTACTTTTGATCTTTATAATACAGTTACAGTGGCTGTATTAAAAACTTTATCAGCATAAAAGAATGGCTTTAGTAAAGAAAAAGCACTCAAAATATTTGAACATGGCTTTGAATCTGTGGAGATGCTAAGCATTATTTTAATGTTCCAGCATATATTTGTTCACACTGAACTGAAACAGCAGGATTATTCATACATTTAAAATTATTATCATGCATGACAGCTAATCGGATCAGGACCAATAAAATTAGTGCTTCAGAAAACAAGGAGAAACAAGTGCCATTTTCAATTTTCAGTATAACAGGTGGGAGTATGACTACTACGTGCACATATACATGTATATAAGTTATTATTCACCTTAAGATACCTGATTTCAGAAAGAAATTTACAAACGTGTGTAATGGGAGCAAAACTTAAAATCAACACAACTTTAAAAAAATGTAATAAGAAATTAAGGGAGAAAGGAAATTAGGAAAGAAAACCAGATTTCTAGACAGTGATGGAAAGCAGCCCCGACACCTGCAGGCGCAAAGAAGCAAATTGAAAGAGGAGAAAGAAACTTGGTGTGGATTAAATGTAAAGGGATCTAAGTCATTAACAACAGATCAAAGAGAACATTAGAAGGGAGGCAAGGCTTTACAAGTGTCTGAGATAGGAGACCTTGGAGGAAATATGACTGGGATAAAATCATTATGGCTCACACTAAAAATATTAAAGGGAGTAGGGCAATGGTTGGAATTAGCTGGAGTTTGTGTTTGGTTATAAGCCATATGATGACAGAAACCCAAAAAAAGACCAACCAGAAATAACAGAAGGGTTTTTTCACTCTGTCTACCTAATACATGATGGAAAAACTACTATGAGGAGTGGTAAATAACTACTGTGGACACTCACTGCGCGTGGACAAGTGTGCCAAAATCACACGCATGTGCAGCACTTTTGTACACGATCCCCAGTGTTGCATGGATGCAACAACATTTGGACTCATAAAATCTGCTTCCATGCAAATGCAAATTGATCGCTAATGAATTCTGTTCATGCACAGCTGATAGACAGAAATGCACAGTGACTATGGCTTACATCAGGCATCCAAGTCAGCAAATGGTGGCCTATGCTGTAAGCCACACACATAGTATGAACAGAGACTAGAGACAGGAACGGGAGAAAAAAAATAGCCATAAAAATTATTAGGCATTCTATGTCAGTGCAAAGGAAGAGAAGCTCAGTGCTTAACAGACTCTCTATGAGCTCTTCGAGAAATCATAGGGCGTAAGTGCATGAACAATGCTCGTATTTATATAAATGAGCTATTCACAATTCTGATTAAGGCGAGCAGGTACTCAAACTCAGAAGAAAGTTTAACAAAGTTCAGGAAAAAAAAAACAACAAGGAATCAGAAGCAGCATATGAAAAAGGGTTCCTACAAAGAAACCTTCAAAACTGCATTTTACTCCCCATGTCATTAAGTGACAAATCTACTGAAAATGAAAAATAGGCCAACAGGCTGAGTTAGGAAGTTAGTTGATAAATAAAGCAAACGAAAGCAGTCTTTGAGGTATAAGAAAGCATAGCAGAAAAAAAAAAAAGGAAAAGCAAGAAGAGATGCCAGTGTTCAGTTAAGGAAGCGTGCAGTACTCCTTCACTCCCCACTTACATCTTTTCTGAAAACGACAAGAAAAGACCCACACATTCAGATAAGTCATAATAACTGTTTCAAGGACATAGAAAGGAACAAGAGATTAGCTGCAGATAGTGTAATAATGTGCCCATGGATAGAAAATTCCTAGTACATCTTCTGCTCCTGCCCCATTCCTTATCTCAGTGTTCATAATGACAAACGGAAAGCACAAGCCAGCACACGTAACTCTTTAAGTGTGAACGCATGCATGCAAACCCCAGCGTGAGGGAGAAAGGGCTTCCAAGGCACAAAGGACAATAGGGTCTGCCCACCAGCCCCTCCAGCCTTCGGGAAGGGGAAGAGAAACCCCCAGCAACTGGGTGACAGGACAAAGCACACAGTAAAGTCTGTGCAGCCACTGATCAGCAGGAACCCTGCTCTAACGGGTTGCTCTACGTCTGGAAACCTCACCCGCTGTGGGAAAAGTCAGAGAAAGATGCTGCAAACAGAGGAAGGCCCGGGGTGACAGATTTTGGAAAAATGAAAAAAAAAAAAAAAATCTACTCCCAGTTATTTAGGGTAAAAAAAGCTCTTCTGAAATGTGAAAGAAGAAGGATGGAAATATCTGCTGAGCTGCTTGTGGGCTTTCACCTCTACCCCTCTGACCAAATGGCAGTCACAGAAGGCCTGGGTCTGAGCAGCCCTTCTCTCCCCAAGCAAGCAGGTCTGGGTAGGTCACGGCTGGTCCCATGGCACCCCTGCTTCTCCCACACGCTGCTGAAACATCTCCCCAGCCCCTGCCCCTGGTGGAGACAGCCCTGGACCCACAGCACCACTGGCACACAAAAAGAAAAGCAATCTTCTCTGAGGTTTTCCAAATCTTATTACGCTAGTATTTATTTTCACACTTCGACTGAAGCTTCAGACAGAATCAAAAGCCTGAAAGGAAAAATTCTTCATTCAGACTCTTAACTCTGAGAATTGCCACTAGTTCTACCTATTTCAGACACACACACACACACACACAGAGCTGCAAAGACAACAAATGACTATTGCTTGAAAGGAGGAGCAGGGAAAGTGCAAGCTTTGCAAGCTGCAGGCTCCAGAACTGGAGAATTAACTGGAAACATCTAATCAGGGATGCAGAACCCTGTAACATTATGATTTATTTAACACCACCAAACAATGGCCAGAGACAATGAATCATACAAGAGATGACAAAGCTGCAGGAGATTTCCGTCATCTAGTTTAACCTGCACATTGATCAGAGTTTAGCCCCATATTAATCACTTGAGATCATAATCTAACACACTCTTAAACACCTCTCCTGATTATGCTTCACTTACCCCCTTGTCCTTATGCAGGTCACTCCATTGCTAATTGCACTTCTAGTTAGGAGAAAAAGTGTCTACTGTCTAATTTAATTTTGTCTTTTTTAGTTTCAAGCCGTTGCTCCTTGTTATGCTGTCTCAAGCACTGTAAATAATCCCTCCCCCTCCTCCATATTATTACCTCTCAAATATTTATAGACTGTAATATCCACCCTTAGTCTCCTTTTCTACAAGCCATACATCATTTTTGTCACCCTTCCCTCTATCCTTTCAGATTTATCTATGTCCTTTTATAATGAGATGCTCAAAACTCCTTTGCAGCATTCCCAAGTACAACGAAACCAAAGCAGCAGAGAAAGGCAGAAACGCCCCCCTTGTTTCACAAGCAATGCCTTTTTAAACAACTCCGAGGAAAAGACACGTGATTTCAGTATGAACCGAAAATTACCAAAGCCACGGCCACCAGACCACAAAGAGTTACACTCATCGCATAGCTGTACCAGCTAGAAATTTAAAAAGCCTATTAGGGGAAAGTTTTAGCCTAAACCAGGAACAAACTGTTCAAATGAAAACAACCCCTGAACATTTACTTAATCCAGCTTGAAAGAGATTTACAACTGAGAAAACCATCACACCAACAGAAGACCATCTCCAGCAACTGCCTCCCAAGACAAAGTCTAACTCATGCTGTGGAAATAACGCCAGCGCAAGAGAGGTAAGACACCTCTCACACTCTCAGGAGAGACACAGGCTAATGTCACTCTTTTTCTCTCACTTTAACTGCAGCCAACTGCAGTTGACAAAACAGCTGATTATGGGTGAAAAGGTACCAGTTATTCACAGGTGCAAAACTTACTTCTTTTTTTTTTTTTTCAACAGAGATTTGTTGGCTGTGGGAGAAGCTGGAGAAGAAGAAGGAAGCAATGGATGGGACTGCCTGGCTCTCAGCATCAGAGGGGAGTGGGCAGGACCAGGAGGCACCCAGCAACTAAAACTGGTGAAGAACTAGTAGTGGGCACAGCAGGAGAAAACCATCATTAGACAGTAACGAGGAGACAAAGACAACAGGAAAGAGCGGGATCATGGAGCAGTAACCACTGCAGACCCACCAAGACCTCTGAGAACATGCAGCCATCACGCCAGCCCCTTTTCCAGCCCAGGCAGGAAAAGCAGGTAATGCCTCCTTCTCCTTACTGCACAGCCCTGCTGAGGCTGCCACCACCTCAACCAGCAATCCTCTCCACCACCCGTCAACCCCCACGATACTCATATTCTCTTGAAACCTACCATAGATTTAGTCATCAAGTGCTTTTAGGTCAAAAGAGTCATGATTTCTTTCCCAGGCTTGCAAATGCTGATCAGTATTGAGGCTGGCTGAATTTCAATTTTCAGTATGTTAATGTCAATACAAAAAAAAAAAAAAGTAGGCATTTCATAGATTCACAGAATAGTTTAGTTTGGACAGGACCTCCAGAGGCCAGCCGGCCCAAACTCTGCTTAAATCAGAGCCAACTTCCCAGCTGCATCATGTCCTCAGGCACTATCAAGCTGACTTTTGAGTCTCCCCAAGATGGAGGCTCCACAACCTCTCTCGCAACCAGTGGGTAAGCAGTCTCACAGTGAAATTTCCACGACAGCTTCGTCATATTGTCCACCAGTTGACTAGAACGAGACGTTTTGACAAAACTGAAATTCTGACAGCGTAGGGCACTATATTGTAAAGGCTTAAAAGGATTTTCTTTCAAAAAGAATATTTCTCACTTTTTTTTTTTAAATCAGGCCATGACATCTTCCAGCTATAGTTACTTTCTTTAAAAACTTCATTACCTATGCAGCACAACATCTGCAAGGTCACCAATTTTTGAAACTACAATGCAGTGTCACAGAAAAGGTCAGCACAGAAGATAACATGAAAAAAGCAAAGGAAGAGTAAAGAGGGCACAGTAGGGTTTTCAGAGGCACCTAGGACACCCCCAGTTCAAAGGGATTTCAGTACCATTATTTATAAGGCATAGGATTACTGCTGACCCCACTAATGTCCATATTTACAAGCAGATAAAAACCTCATCTGATCCTCAAAGAGTTTCAAAGTGAAGGCAGCACCCACTCAGGGAAAGGTAAAAAGAACATGATTTTGTTTCTGTCACACACAATAAATGAAGCAAAGGGAAATAACAAGCCCAAGCTTATTATCCACAATCGCTGACAACCGCACGTTTAACTTGTCAACGCGGTAGTGATGCTACCAAGGCACCAATTAACAACCGCTGCAAAGCCAACAGGAAATGGACCACTGCAGAGCACAGGAGCAGCAGCTGGCATTGACCACCAGGCAGTCTATACTGGATGTTCCTAAACTGGGACAACAGGAGCACAGAGCAGCAGACAGAAGGGGTGCTTTCCAGCAGCTTCCCGTCACTGGGAGATGTATGCTCCAGCCAAATGCCAAACCCCACCCTTAGTCTGTGATGAGGACCACATAAAATGCAGGGAATGTAAAACACACAGTTCTCCTTCCCTCAGTGTGAGTGGCTCTCACTCAAAGGCGTTCCACGACCCTGCCTCCCCCAGTGGTTTCTAAATATTAAACCAGCAGAGGTACCGTACTGACACGCTATGGGGGAGAACCCAGATTTTAAAAACTGACTACGTCTGAAAGGCACATTTTAAATGCCTCACCACAGGCTCCTTCCTGAGCTTTGCACACCAGTTAACCTAACAAGATGTACTTGCCCTACAGAAGGAAGGACAACTACTTCAGATGCCCTGGCACCGCAACTTTTTGCTGCTCTGTACAGCTAAATGGCCTTTGCTCTCTGCAACCTGCAAGTTTTTAAGGGAAAACGCACAGAAACTACAAAATCTGTTTCCAAGAGGCTCTCCTAATGCCCCGTGATGACTGTCTGCTCCCTTCCAACTACCTTGCAAACTCCCAGTTTGATTCCGAGTGAGGAAGATACGCTCCAAGCACTGCAGATGGTAAATGCACAAACCCCCGCGCTGTGACCATGACAACTCATTTTTCCCCTTTTCAAAAAACAGCACCTCACGCAGGCATCTGAAAAATTGCCTCTGGTCTCCCCCAGGTGTCACAGTATTTCCGACCTGCCGACAAAACGGATACAGGGAGGAAGGGACTCTCCCTCGGGGGGCTGTGTCTGATTCGTGTGACTCCTCATCGCTCCTCTGCCGGCACGCAGCACTCTGCCTGGGGGGAGTCCAAAGGCAAAATGGCTCGCGGGAAGCCAAAAACATAGAGGAGGCACGGGACTACCACCGTCAAAGCCACCTCCTGCCCAGCTTCATGAGTGCCACGCTGCACCCACTGGATCTCCCTTGTCAGGGACTGCCGGGAGCTGCTGGCATCCTCCTCTTCCTCCTCTGCCGCTGAGGGCTTCACTCGCTCTGCCCGCCTTCATGATTACCGCAAATTCTTGCAAAATCGGCACCTCGGCCTACCAAACTGAGACAGACACCGGGACGCCGCTCCCGCGGGGTCTCCCATTTTGCTTGCAGATGAGGGTACCAGTAAAATGGTAAAACAGCAACGCAAGAATTCTTCGCGTACCTGGTCCTGAAACAACCTGACACCTGAAACAAGAACTCCATGTCACATCCCACCCAGCAGTTTCTTGGCCAACAAAAGACCTTCATGTGCTCAAGGGAAAAAAAAACCCAAAAAACAAAAACCAAGCATCAGAATATTTAAGCAGCCTTCCTCAGGGTAAAATCAGACTTTCCAGGGGGAAGACTGTGCTCTGACACCTGGTGAAGCCACCCTACAGGTCTGGCTGAACGCAATGCACCTTCTCAGCTCCTGAGCCCACAAGCAGACACTGGAGGCATTAAAACCCATACCCACGAGCACCTAACACCACTTTCAACAGTCAGACCTACCAACATCAGCTGGGACAGAACTCCATGCAGTGCAGTTGCTTTCGAGCTGAGCATGAATTTCTGTTGCTACTTAGGTGCCGGAGAACAAAATTATGAATCCAACTTTCTATTGATACCCAGAGTCTTCCAGGATCTTTCCGTTTCTGGTAAACAAAGTTGACCCTGCCTTGATTGTTGGCTGGAACCACATCTCTCTGGAGATGAAGCCATGTATTTTAAATGTTGTCACCCACACACAGTTATTTAGTAAAATGCTTGAGAAACAATGTATTTGAAATGCTCACACACAGAAAAATTCACCAAAAGACAGATGGCTGCAAACCATTTGCAATTACTCCAACCAAAAATTTCCAGGCAATTCCAATTACTTTAAAATTAGGTATTTTAATGTTTTCAAGTCTTCATACAAGCATGTGAATTGCCTTAAGCTTGTTTAATAATGCTTTTTGTTAAAAGACCATAATTTAATTCAATTAATAAGAAATTATTAAAGTGGGATTAATAAATGAAATACCTCCACTGACATTTTAAGAACACTAAGATCAAAGCCTATGCAAATTTTGTTGACAGGACAACAATTTCATTTTTGGCCTTTCTGTATAAGCAAGGGTTTTCTTGTTCTCCTAAGTTACACACAATCTCTACACATTACTGAATATACTACTTTAATCTTTTCTACGTCTACAGACAAAGCATGCAGTAATCCAAATATGAAAGGAGTAACTGCATCGATTCAAAGGTGACACTTACATGACTGCAATAACGAAAACAAAAAAGCTAATAAAAAGCTATTTATTGTTTTATCAACCAGTTCTTCTAAAAGCTTTCCAAAGAAATTCCTCCACATTGGTGTGAAACTGCCTGCCTGCAATGGATGCAACAAATCCATCTGACGTGGCTTTAAATGGCCTGCAAAACAGAGTGATGACATTTGACAGACATACGTAAGTGCTGTCCTTTTATCAGTTAATGCAAAGCACTGTCCACTTTAAAAGCATCTTTTTATTCACCTGTACTATTGATACCAGCACAGACGATTAAAAAAATTAAAGACATTTCCTGCTTCTTTCCTCTAGGTTTGTTTGCTTTCTTCTGACTATACAGCAGAAGTCAATTACGTTAGTTCCATTTTTATACATATTCAGTTGCTGTATCTGTCAGGCATCAGCTCTGCATAGGAAAAAGCATTTTGCCTGGAGTCTTCGATTTAGCGCCTTTAACTCCCAGTTGTGCTTAGCCATGGAATCCACAGACAAATACTGTTTGGGTTTTGGTTGGGGTTTCTGGTTTAGTTGGGTTTTTGTTGCTGTTGTTGTTGCTTTGGTTTACAAGGGTTACACGCAGTACAGAAAGGTCTAGCAGAGTGGACGGGCTGCGCCAGCCTTTGGTGGTTCGTCCCACCTGGCCACAAAAAGCAGATGCTCCACCACCTGGAGCCACGCAAGGCGGGCTGGGTTGGTGACACCCCCTACACACTTGGCTCCTACCCACTGTTGAGAACTCCCCAGTTTTGAGGAAGGTGCACAGGCAGCCAGCAGGCAGTCGCCAGGACTGTGTGGCCGGCGCACACATCCTGGGAGAAAGGAGAAAAGCTCCTCATAAACCTCCACATGCGGGTATACGCCCTACTGAACTCAGTTCCAGCACCAGCCTACACCAAAATAACCACAGAATCAATCACCCAGGTGGGAAGGGACCTTTTAAGATCATCTAGTCCAACCAATAAAAAAAAATAATAAAATACTAAAAAACCCAAACCAAACAAACAATAAAAACCAAAATAAAACAAACAATTAAAAAACCAAAACAAAACAACAAAAAAAAAACACCACACAAATCACAAACCACACCGAAACCAACACCAACCCAACACTAACCCATGTCCCACTAATCCATAACCTTGGTTTTCAAGTTAAAAAATAACAGTTAAGATATGAAAGGCTGGTGCTGGGTTCTCCCCTTCCCCTAGCTGCCCGTCCCACCCCTGCAATGCAGCCCCCGGCGCGGGGCAGGCAGGGGCAGAGGTGCAACAGCCGGCATGGCCGGGTCGGCCCCTGCCCCCAGCAGCCCCCCGTCACCCCCCCAGCCCTTCACCTGGTGGGGTGCTAGCTGCCGTCGTGGCCGTGCTCGAGTGCGTGGGGCTGCTGTTTTCCAACAAGAGGCAAGAGCTGCCGCCACTGCTCTTCTTCACGAAGGTCTCGGGGGCGCTGGGAAGGGGCACCGGGTGGCTGATGCCCAGCTCCTCTTCCTGAGCTTGCTGCCTCCTCAGCGCAACCTGCGGACGAGAGGACAGGCGTAGGGCACGCTCCCGCAGCTTGAGCACAATTTATAATGGCAACAACGAGAGGCTGAAACACAATGCTGTTTTCCCCCCTTGGCAGGTACTCTCTGTGGTGTCGAGGTCGCAATCCAGTCAGTGGTTAGAGGAGAATGGCAAGTAAGTTATGAAGCTATTCAAAACCAACTCCTTTTCTGTCCAAACGTGTAGGAACAAACCTATGAAGTGCTGGTGCTATATACATCTCCTTCCAACAAGGCCACATGAAGACATTAAAAATGACAGTTCGCCCGACAGAGCTGCTCTTGGGCAAAGTATACTGTGAAAAGCACCACCCTCCTTGCTGCTGATACACAGCTGCTGGGGACAAGAAATTCATCTGCTCGCCAGGCTCTGCTGTGTCTTCCCCATCAATATAAAGCAGCTCTTTATGAGGGCTCGTATCTGCAATCTGCTGCTCTTTGCTGGGAATCTATCCCTTTGAGGGAATTTCAGTGCACAGTACCCGGAGCTGAGAGACCTACCGTGGCAGAAGCACGGCTAAGGTAGGCAACCATCCTGCGAGCACCTCAGCCAGCATCACACACATTGCAGACAGCTGGCCAGGCCTGGAGCAGGAGCTCCCCGCCTCTTCCCCAACAGTGATGTTACTCCATAGCTTAGCTGGCACCGGCAAAGCCCACAGGCTTTGCAGTCTGGACCTGCTGTGGCAGGGAGGCTGGGCTAGATGACCTCCAGAGGTCCCTTCCAACCCCATACCATTCTGTGAGTCTGTGGATGCAAACAAACCCCATTCCCTGCTTCCTGGAGATAGAGAGGACCTCTTCTGCTTCATCTGAACTGGCAGATCAGTTTTGCACAGCCACCTTCCCGAGCCAAGCAGGGCATTCTGTCCAGCCAGCAAACACCACGCTGGGGGCTTTACGGCTACCTACCCTGAAACTTGGCAAGTGACTGGTTTTGCATTTGAGTAACTGGGCAGAGGATGACTGCTGTCCCCACTACGGTCTGCATGCTACAATCTGTATTTGCACCTTGGAAATCTGTCCCAGATTACAGATAGGCATCACGGGCTTTTTCTGGGTAATTTGGGACAGGATTTCCCTCCATTTACGTGTTCAACAGCAACATTTTTCCAATATGGATGCATAATACTGTTAGGGAAAATAAGAACAGCTGCTGCAATAGAGACATCCCAAACAGGGGGTGCAGACTTGCAAACACACCACGGGCAACTTTGACTTCACAAGCCAACAACCTTGACCTGCCAAATTCCACCAGCACCAAGGGGCTTACTGCAGAAATATATCAAAAGGGGCAAAGACAGACTTTCAGTGTGTAACTCCTACACAGATAAGGCTCAGCCAGGGAGGTTTTCAAAACCGCTTTCAAACACTAGGCAGGGAAGAGAACACCCCCCCTCCCTCCCTCCCCCCGCTCCCCTCAAGGAGGGCCATCTCCAGGACCTGCTTGCAGGAGGCAACCACCACCTGACAGCAGCTGCAGGGCAGCAGCAGAAGGGGCTGTGCAGAAGAGCTCGCTTGTGCTAGCAACACCCGGTGTTTGGTGCCGCCTCCCCCGGGGCAGGTAGCAGGGCGATCCACCTTTATTATTCCATGGTTCATGATTCCACCGGTCACACCGGGCAGAGAAAGAGCACGTAATGTGGGTGAAGGAACAGCTTCTGGACTGCCATGTCACTGACCAAGGAGGGATTATTTAAATAAATGAAAGCTCCCAGTGAGTTCACAGGACAAATTAGTATACCTGCACCGCATAATTAAATAAATAAATTATTTTAAAAAAAATAGTAGTGGGGAAGGATTTAATCCAGCGCTGCTCAGGCTTTTAAGATTTTGCCAGCGGTACATTCACTTCATGCGGGACCACCAAGCTCCAAGCCTCCACGCTACTTGCAGACTGGGTTGGTGCCAGTGCCTTCCAATTAATTTGTTCTGCAAGGGACACGAGAGCATGGAACCCCACTCACAGAGCTCGAGAAGCAGCTAGTGGCTGTTACACCTCCAGGGACTCCTCTTAATGAGGTTTTCAAGATAAGGATCACAAGGGCTAACCCAGCTGTCATTTACGGAGCTGTGACTTCGGCGGGACTACCTAACGAAAAAAGTTACTCCTACGCAGAACCGGATGCAGTTTGGTTCTTAGCGAAGACTACTAAGTCCTCGTTTATTTAAGGTGACCGAGCTAAACGGCTCTTTGCAGAGCCACTCTATGAAAAAATCAGCAAGACGGCTGTTTAAAAAAAAAAAAAAAAAAAAGTTATTTTTTCAAATGCACTCAGATAGGCTGCTTAGCATCAGGAAAATTAGATATACCGAATCTGAAAACGCCAGTGGAAAATATTCTCACTAATCGGTTAGTTGGATGGATTATTTATTGCCCAGTTGGGAAAAAAAAAACACAAAAAACCAAAACAAACACCAAAACCAAAAACCCCCAACAAACAACCAAAACAAACAAACAAAAAAGCAAGTTGAAAATCGACAATCTGCCATTAAATTGAAGTGTTCCTCCCTGCAGTTTTTAACCCAGATCCGCGCACTCCCAGGGCTGGCAGCACGACCCAGACGGCTCTGCCCGTTTTCCGACGTCGGTGCCTTCAGGCGGGCTCCCAGCCCAGAGGCCAGTGCTCGCCGCTGCCTCACCGCCGCTTAAACCCCGCACGCCGTCAGGGCACCTCCTATTTCTAGGCCCCACCAAAAAAAAATAAAAAAAAAAAAACGCATATGTAATTAACAGAGCGAAGTGTCTCATTAATTGAGGACGGCAGCGGCAGCGCAGCTCCAGCCCGGGGCGAGGCTCCCCCGGGGCCGCGCCGTCTCGCCGCCGCCCCGACCGCGGGGCTGCCGGCGGCACCGAGACCCTCCGGGGGGCGGCGGCAGGACCCCTCCCGCCGGGCAGACGGACATTATCCCCCCACCACCCACCCCGCCTCTCTAGCCCCCCGGTCCCAAGCCGGACCCCCGGCGGGGCAGGCGGCCCTCGGGGCTCACCTGCGCTGCCATCACCCGCTGCCGCTCGGCGATCAGGCTGCACTTCTTGCACTGGCAGTCCCGCCACATGCAGAACCGCTTGTGGCCCTTCAGCGGCGAGGAGTAGCCGTGGTTGCGGCAGCGGGCACACTTGGGCAGACGCGGCGGCTTCTTCCCCGCCGCGCCGGCCACCCCGTCCGCCGGGGCGGCCGCCATCAGGGCCGCCGCCTTCACGAAGCCGCCCGCCTTGTCCCCCGGCCCGGCGGCATCCGGGGGCTTGCTGAAGGCCGGGGAGTCACTGGGCATCGCGGTGGGCTGGGAAGAGGGGGAGAGGGGGGGTTGCCGGGCGAGGGGTCGGCGCGGCTCTGCCCTGTCCACTCCCGTCCAGCCTCGTCCCGTCCCGCCACCCCGCGCGTTTTGGCGGGCGGGCAGCAGCACCGCGTCGCCCCGCCCCCCGCGGGCCGCCCCCCCCCCCCCCCCCCCTACCCCCACCCCCGGCCGGCCCGTGGGGCCGCGGAGCCCTCTACTTCCCCGCGGGGCCGGCGCGGGGGGCAGGGGAGCGGCCACCCCTCCCTCCCCGCTCCTCCCTCCCGCCCAGCCCCGGCCGTCGGGTGGGCGGGGGGGCAGTGGGTGCTGGACCGCGGCGGCCCGGGAACGCGTCGGCTTCGAGCTGCCCCGCAGGCCCGGGTCGACAACGTGCCCCTCGTCCCAGTCGGCGGCGGCTCTGAGGCCTGCGGGGCAGGGGCCGGGCGGCGGCCGTGGCGGTACCGGCGGCCGTGGTGCGGGGACGCCATTACGAAGCGCTGCGTTCCCCTGGGATGGGCCGGCCGGGTTCGGCTAGCCCGCCCGCATGGCATGGCCGTGAGTGAAACACCCGAGCGGCCTTGGTGAGGCCTCTGGCAGCCGGCTGGACGGCGCCTGCTGGCAGGTTGCCTTGCGCTCACACCCCTAGGCGGGGACCACCAGGCTTGGGTCAGTGCCGGTGGGGACAGGTGGTCCCCGCAGATACGAGTGGGTAACCAGCACCTCCGGCGCTGGCGTGGGTGGCTACGGCAGGTACACACTCCTCTGCGGAGGGAGGGGAGCAGGGGAAGATGCTTTTTCCTCTCCTTTTTTACATAGGCTCCCCTTTCCAACTTGGCACTCCGTGATTTATAGGCCCGTGCTGCTCTACAGATATTATTTACAGTATTAATATTTCCTCTGTTACACCTTTAAATCTTTCCGGGCTCAACTTTAGATGACGCTATCTTCATGCTGAAATGAAACTATTAAATTACATCTCAATCTAAGATGAATGACAACTGTCAAATGAGTGACTCAACAGAGATGAAGCAGAAAGCGCCTGAGATTATGTGAGGCTGATTTATAAAGATTGCATAAAGATTTCTATAACCCCAGCTTCATGACTCAGCATATCAGAAGGTAATAAGTTACAGTAGGTAGAAATTTATTTCTGCTAGAAGAAGCCAAGGAAAGCTTCTCTCTCCTCGAGATCAGCTATCATCTCCCAGCTAATTCTGCCCAGACTGAGCCTCCCTGCTGGAAACAACCAGTGCCTTTCCCGGCCTGAAGAAAGCCCCAGATCCTTGCTGCTCAATGCTTTCCGTTAGCATTCACTAAATTACATTTAAAGAACTTTTTCTTTCATAATGCAACGCAGGAGACATTTATGTTGCTTTCCATCCTGCATAGAGACCACATGAAAACGCTCCTGTTAAGCCCCTGTCTCCAGCCGTCAGGTGGTCCTCAAGCCTGGCACCAGCCAACACTTGGTGCAGGGGTGTGACAGTCAACTCACAGAAACCGCAACTTTTCCCTGTGCTGGGATTGGCATTTCTGATGTCAATAATTGCACATTTTTCCTGCAAAGCAGGAGAAGATGAATACAGTGTTTACTGGAACAAAAATACAATTTGCCTATACAGCCAGTGGTGTAGATCACTAATAATTAAGAAGGTGAATGATGCAGACAGCCACACTTAGCCTCCTATACTGGGATGTGAAATACCTCCCTTAACAAAACCAGTTGAGATCTTCTCAACCCGTAAGGGCACTGACCAGGCTTTGAAGCTGCTGTCTAGGAGTGAGTCTTGAAAGTGAAGCTCCAGTCTGTGAAGTTCCCTGTGTGGTTGAGCACACTGCAGAGGAAGTTTTCAAGTGCTCGAATGCAAATTGTCTTGAAGTCAATTGAAAATGCAAGTTGAAAAGGAGATGAAAGAAGGCTAAATCAAAAGAAAAGAAAGGCAAAATAAAATAAAACCCAATAAACCGAGGTGTGAAAAGGTAGGAGAAGAAAAAGCACATCAGAAATGACAGGAGAAGGAGGAAGAGAAAAACTAGGAGTGAAAAAAAGATAAAAGCTTTTAAGGCTAACTGCACAGATCTGTGTTTACCATAATGCTACAGAACCAACTGGTGAGGAACAAAATATTAATATGTTGTGTAGAATTTTGAGTTCTGGGTGATTACCACCAAAATGCCTGGTGGACACAAGCGCGTAGTTGACCCTTTGACAATGAACTTGCTAGCTCAAGTTGCACTTTGAGTATGGTTGTAGTGTTTAATGTTTGCCTCAAATTAGTTTAATGGGTGTTTGGTGAGGATGACAACACATTACTGGATCTGACGTCTGTTGGAGTCATGAAGGAAGAGGAGATGGTTATGAACTGCCAGTAGTTTTAACACGAATCAGAGCAATCTCACTGCAAGCCTTCAGGAAATCGTAGGCATTCATTTAATGTAAGTCTGGGTGTCTGTGATGTGAATCCAGTGATGATGTCAGTGGTTAAACATTCCTGCAGTTTGCTAACACCTGTGGAAATAAAATAATTGTAATTAATGTTTCTGGTGAGAAAAGCCCCAACAAACAAACACATAAGAAGACTACAATGACATTTGGGGTTTGGTTTTTTTTTTGGTTGGTTGTTTGGGTTTTTTTTCCTAGGTAGATGATAGTTATCCTGTAGCTTTAACTTTTTTGCCTAAGTCTTTAAAGTACAAAATGTGACCTGTTGGTGACAATCTGTCCTTTGCCAATGCATGCCTTTGGCTGATGTCTTAAACCTTGCAAAAATGTTTTGTTTGCTAACAAGATCATAATTTTAAGGGACATATGTGAAGACGCCATGTCCCCACCACCATGTTTGGCAAGACTGAACATCTCAGTAGGGTGACCAAGAATTTTAAAGAGGATTTGATTCTGACACCATTGGATGGAAAGCAAGGACCTTTAGTTTCACAGAAGTCAGCAAGGCTGAGTGTATTTAGTAAGTCCATCTTAGAGATCTGCTAGATCTGATTCTGTTTAATTTTTAATTTTTTTTTTTTTTTTTTGCTGTCAGTGGGTCAAGCCAGAAGGTTTTTCCCCCTCTGCCACAGCAGGTCTTTTTGACTCTCCCAGGTCATTTTACCATACCACCAGACAAGGCTGGTTGTGGATTCCAAGCAGAGCCTCAACTGCAGGAGCGGTGAGGAACAGAGGATAAAGCATTCACTTTTCCTGTCTGCATTGTTTGAAAACAACACGTCCTTGCCCATGGGAGGGGGGTTGGAACTAGATGATCTTTAAAGTCCCTTCCAACCCAAACCATTTTATAATTCTGTGAAAACATCAACGTGTCCATAAAACACTGAACATTGGGAACAAGTTATCAAAGACAGCCAGAGGGAGTCCAGCAAAGGAGGGAAATGGTGCCAGCATGTTCCTTCTGAGGCACTGACAAGAGGCTGGGAAACTCCTCAGTACTGGACTTTAGTTCTTGCCTGCAGCTTTGGGTGTCTCAGCTGTCCTACTGCCATCAAGTTAGTAGAATGAACAAGTGTACAGCTGCCCCCATCTCCAGTCCTGGGGCTACAATAGTGCACACATGTCATTTACCTATGTGCATCATCATCCTGATATTAGCTACATGTGCAAGTAGCACCCCCCTTCAAAGGTAAATATTTGCTGGAGTGGCAGACATGATCATGGCAACTAAACCCATTGAAAAGATATTGAAAAGATATTTCAGGAAAAATCCAGTAGGTGGCATAAATAAGCCGTCCATTTTTTGCAGTTTCACTTGTATACTTGTGCCTTCTCCTCTTTCATTTATTCATTCCTTATTTTAAACCTCCTCTAACTTACAGCAAAGCTGAAGTTTTTGTCCCCTGGCTCTTATTCCAAGCAGAGAATTTTCTTGACACTTTCTGGCAGCATATAGCTTCTTTTCTTTTCTTTTCTTTTCTTTTCTTTTCTTTTCTTTTCTTTTCTTTTCTTTTCTTTTCTTTTCTTTTCTTT
>JAOQGH010000019.1:28327465-28403708 GCA_025769975.1 Gallinago jamesoni | reverse complement strand
GGAGGACAGCCAGCACCCCGAGAGAGTGAACTGGGATCTCCAGCAGCTCCGTGGACCACGGCAGGAAGGCACTGGATGATTTTGTTCACACAGCTTGAAAACAGGATTGACAGAAAGTAGTATGCTTTCAGAAACTCACACACATACTTACCTATTTTCATATAGCTACATGTGTCTCCTTTGTCGATTCTGGCCAAAGGCGAGTTGTTGTACCAAAGCCAGAACAGGCAAATTATTTTGTGACACTACAGCCAGCTCATATTAATTTAAAAACTCACCCAGGCTTCCCAAGAACTAAAACCTGTTTTTTCGCAGAACTAACCTGAAAAACTTTCTCACCTTCAGCTATAGATCTTTGCTTTACTGCTGCCCCTTTGCAAATCAGCTGTACAGTTCATTATCTATCTCAGCAGTCACATACTCTGGACTGTATTAAATTTGTTATTTTCAGGATTTGTCAAAACAAAAGTGTTCTTTAAAACTTCTTCCTTATTTTCAGCTTCCAACTTGCTGCCAGCTGTTGTTTGTCAGGTTGATGGTGGCAGCCTTTGGAGCTGTCTCCCTGTGAGACACACTGCACTGTCCATGAACACTATCACGTTGCATTGCATCTTCAGGATCAGGTGCCTCTCTGATCCATCCAAAGTGGACAAAAAAAATATGCACTGACCATTTTTTACTCTCATCACACTGCCAGCGCTGGTCCATTTTTGCTCAGATTGCACGGCTAACTATTTGTTTACTTCACTCTCTGGCAAGTTTTGTTACATTACAGATTTCTAACTTTATTTTACTCCCACAAACTTTTATTATTTTTCCTCAATTGTTTCAGTCCGATTTTCCTGAACCAAATCTCGTTTTATTATCATCCTGTATTTCTAATCTCTCTCAATGTCTTTGTAGAGCTGTTCTGCTCACACTCCCAAATCAGGATCCACTGCAGAAGGCGTTAGCATGCTCCTTACTCCTCCTGCTAGGCTAGTGATGCAGATTAAACCACCACAATAAAGGGCCTCTGAGCAGATATATGTGGTTGGACCGGAAAATTCTCATGATAAATTTGCAAGAATGAGTGCATGGTGGGGAGGGAGGCGTTTCCTGGGCCAGCCCCTGCCTGCTCACACCTCCCCAGTACCATGGGGTTGTAAATGGCTGGCTCCAAGTCTTGCTCACCCCATGGACTGGAGAAAAGTTGCTCTTCTGGTCCCAGAAAATGCCCAAGAGCAATGCAGGGGCATTGCAGAATGACTGCCAGAGACAGCAGGTGGCTTTTCATGCCTCAAACAAAGGTGCGATACCACGGCCAGGAAATAGAGAAGGATCTTTAATGATCTGCAACTTTGCCATGACATGCAAAAAAAATGGTATGTCTTCATCTCAGTGAAGTTAATGTAGCTGAGTGAGGAAGGACAGTATTGCTGGGGAATGTGACCCAACCTTTCAACTGCGGCTAGTCAAACCTTGTCAGGAAAATGCAGCAAGGGCTGTTTCTGCAACAGTGGCTAAAGCCATTAAGTGAAAAGCTGAAGAAAAAAATATGCCGGTACATCTCCTAGAAATACCTTTTTGCTACTTCCATTCAGATCAGCATTTGCAGGTCATACAATAGCATGTGCACTGCTTTGAAAAAATGTTAGCCCTTATGTTATCTAAGTAATAATCCCGCAAATGGCTGTAGTGGTGTTCAAAGGACATGGAGATTGACTTCTGCTATTCGTGGCTGAATGTATTTAATAATACTCTGTTTAAAAGTATAACGATGAACTTATTTGCAGGTCTCTGCTGTGGAGGTCGTTGAAGGGCAGTTTTGTATAGCAAGCATTATTTAAAAGGCAATTTATCTTTGCTGGTGCTGGCTGTGTTGGCTACCCAAACAGAAAATGCACTGAGGTGGCTCCCAGTGAGCAGTGACCTAGCAGAAAGGCTACCACTCGGTGAGTGGCACAGGGCAAACAAGCAAATTGCAGGTGGGTAAAATGATAGACGGAAAAATAAAGGTCTTTCAAGCTTCTCTGCCATGGCCCTCACCACCACCTTTAAGGCCCCAGCCGAAGCGCTCACAGCAGGTACCAGCTGCCTGAAGGCTCCCATTTTCCCTGATGATCTTCTCATTCCCGGGATCCCTTCAGGGATCATGCATGGGATAGGTGCAAGGAAACATGCCGTTCCATACCATCAATGAAGCAGAGGTTTTGAGGCACTGAACTAGTTAGTCACCTGTAATAAAGAACTGCCTGGTATATTGACCAATGTATACATACAGCCAAAAAGGCAGTACTACTTCTGGCATGATTTACTCATGTGCCTTGCTCCCATTGCCTAAAAATCTGGCAGGAAAAAGATGTGTCATTTTACAAAAAAAAATTTTAAGAAATTGTTACGATCTTAGAAAAAAAAATAATAAATTGTTGCAGTATTTCCTGTGTAGTGTCTTATACAGAGGTTCCCAACTATTCCTGCAGGTAGCACATAGCTCCTTAGCAGCGCTTTGCAGTCCAGTGGTACTTGTTAAGAAGAGAAGAGGTACTGATATTTAGCATGATGCCGTACCAACCGAACAGAACGTGGAGCAAGTGATGGAAAAAGACAGCAGCCAGGTAGCTCAGCTCTAACCAGGCGCTTCTGCTCAGCGTGTGCATGCACAGAGGCACAGTAGCCAACATGAAGTGAAACTGGCAGGAATTTTTTAATTGGCCTCCCTAGCCATTGCATTAGGCTGTGAGTAGTGAAGGCTAATGCTTACTTCCATGGTTCCCAACTGAAATATGAAACAAACCTGAATCTGGGTAGCCCTTTCTTCTAATCTCATTGTGGACATTTCTAAGAGCGTTTAATGCCAAGTCCTCCTTGCATGTTTTCCAACATTGTTCCTTGACCTCCTACCTCTGTCCCTTGTCCCACGTCAGGCTCTCAGGGGCTCTCAGAAGTGGGCCCAAGCATCCCCTGGCGGACTGAACATCTGAAAGCCTCTCTTTCTAGCGAGGAAATGCTTGTAGTTAAGCTTTCGTTCGATGGACCTGGATACAGGCACAAGAACAGGAAGGGATGAAGTCTACTGACCCACTCGCAGACACAGAGCCCAGTGAAGAGAGCTGCTCGCAGCTGCAGTAAGAGCGTGAACGCTGTGTTGGCCAGCTCTGCTGCTGCCTTTCAAAGGCAGGAAGACGTCTGTAGCCTTTGGGCCACTTCCATCCCAGCAAACAGAGCCAGTCCTGTGTGTCAGGGATTGACGCCAAGGCTTGCATTATTCACACCATGGCTGAACTGGACCCAGAGCAGCCAGACTTCTCAGCGCAAAAGTATGAGACACCAGGAGAAAGAGACATAAAAGCTATTTCTAGATTAACTTGAGTTCTTCCAGCTGTATCAAGAAGATAAACCCTCTGAAAATACATCTTGCAAAAATGCCTTCTTCAGTCATTGTATTTAGATCAGTATAGTGCTGGCTAATTTCCATCGTTTTAAGACTCAGTAATCCTTGCCTCTTACGTCTTTGGGTCACTGTAATCAGCAGCTTCCCTTAATGTATGACAGCATAGCTGCAAAAAGACAGTGACCTATTTTAGTCTTGAAAAAGTGCCAGAGCTTTTATATATTCACTGACAGTTGGGAGTTCAAAGGTGATGACAACATCATGTTTGGATATACTGAGAGTCAATCATTATCTGATCTGAACTGAAAAACAAATGCCGAGGGGGGGGGGGTGTAGGGGGAGCTCAGTTCAGAGCTGGTAGGAATGGCAAACCCCTTAATCCCAGCAACTGTGATAAATACTATCCAGCATTAGCAGGTGGAATTAAACTTGGCTTGCAGGGGGCACTAGTGGATACAAACACTTTTGGGAACCTCTTAACTATTTCCTGGGGAAAGGCCTGACTTCCACAGTGTGAACTGCTTCAGGTTTCAACCTCTTGGAGACAGGAGGGCCATCCAAGAGAACAAAATGCTAAGGGAAGCAATTCTTCTTTTTTTTTTTTTAAAAAAAACTGCTCAATCCCTAAGGATCCCTAAGTAAGTCTCTTCTGAAAGGATTTCAGGCCAGAAATGACATTCACTGATTTGGGTAAAATAGTCAGTTCATTCTGTACTTTTCACCTATATGCACCAACACATACAAAGTTTGGGTTGTTTTTGGCAATCATCCTGACATGGCATAGCCACCATGGCCTACTTCACCGCACAGCTAAAACTGGGGGCACTTTGCCTTACAAGGCTTTTTAACGCAAGACAACGAGCTTTCGGGAAGAAACTGAACATTGCCCAGAAATGCTGAGCCCACAGCTTCATCGAACGTGTTCTAAAGCTCTAGGAGGCCAGTGCTGGCCAGTGCTTACCAGGAAAACAGCACCTAAATAAATCCATGAACTGTGAGTTGCATAACCTGACTCTTGCATGCTGTTGGAAGCTCAGATTCCTCCCCAGGCTCCTGCCAGTCAAGGCCATTAGAAAGCAATGCAATCACTTAGAAAATTTTAACCCCTAACGTGTTGATTCCTGATACCAATTCCCTACAGGAAGGGGTGAGGGGAGCAAAGGAAAAAAAAAAAGGAAGGAATGTTTATTTCTGCATTCCTTTGTCTATATCCTTTTTTCCAGGTTAAAAAAAAAAGAAAAGTATTAAAGTACATTTGGTGACTCTCCCCATGTCATTAGTCACCAATGCCGCCACCGGCCCAGTATTTTTAAACCTTTCTATACTGGTTGTGCAGCCAGGACTTCCATGGCACCCAGGACTCCCATTGATTTGTGGAGGGAGAGTCAGGGACCTATGCCCACCCAGAAAACAGTCATGGCCCTCTGCTCTGAAAAGCTCAATTCACAGGCATTTCAAAATTTTTATTTAGCCTCAGGCTATAGTATGTACAAATACATATGTGTGCAAACCAAGCACAGTAGCAAGGCAGCAGTGCAGCAACAAAAATCATTGTTTAAAAAAGCTATTATAGGGGTAAAGATCTACTATACGTTTCTAATTAAGGTATCTCCTACAGCAATACAGTGGCACTACTGAAGAAGACATTATCAGGAAGCTTAGCACACTCTGTCAGACTTTGGAGCATAATCTACAGGCTTTATAACTGCTGTCACAGAATCACAGAATCTCTCAAGTTGGAAGGGACCCATAAAGATCATCAAGTACAATTTCCTGCTCACCGCAGGACTACCTAAAACCACTGTCATGAGAGATAAGCCAGAGTTAAAAGTAATTGTTACTAACTTCCTTAAGGAAGCACAACTAGACTGGTTTTGGTTAAACCAGTGCTAAATAAAAATTATATTCTTGGTAAAACTGAAAGTATAAACACAGTCCAAATTCTGTCTTGGCATTTTACTGTTTCTCCACTAAACAAGAATGTAATCAATCAGATACAGGCAAGCATGTATAAATATGTGAACTGGATTTTCTCTAAAATTAGAACAAGTTCTGGAGAGAGATTAAGGCACTCATCCTTTTTCTTCACTTCATCAGCTTGATTTGAGTAACCCCATCACTGTGTGTGCTTTAAACTCATAAAGACAAGAACAGATGATCTTGACTTTGCTTTCCGGGCAGTTGTTTGAACTGTGGCAAGAGGCAGCAGACCAACAAATCTGAGAATGAAGTAAAAGCCACTCTTTGCCTTGCCCAAGGAGGGGAGATCCAACTTGGGCTAATTCTGCTGCATGAGAAACCCATGTGGCTCCTAAACGAACAAGGAATTTATTGGGAAGCCTGTGCTGGTGTCATGCACTGCATGTGACCAAGTCTCAGGTCATCGGGTGGATGGGCGCGTAGGGCACAGCCCAGCTCCCTGCTGCACAGAGCGTGGCTGGCAAAGCAAGGGCCCTTTCCTTCTCTGTTAATTTTTACAGCTGCTGCCGCCGTTTGCCATCAGTCTGGTGTCACCTTATTGTCACAGTGATTTAGCAAGCTGGTGACATACCTCTTTAGCTAGCAGGTAGCACTCAGGTGAGACGAAAAGGTATGCAATAGTAGAAAATGACTGACCTCAAGGTGTAAGGGGGGCATTTTTTGGAACTGCTCTGTGAAGACATGTGTCCCCTCAACAGAGGGACTTCACCTGCCCTTTGCCCAGGGGACTTTGCCCTCCCTGGCACTGCTATCACTATCACACAGTACCTGACAGAGCTTAGAGCAACTTCATGCAGTGCAAGCTGCCAAGTTCACGTAGGCCAAGGGACTAGGTGGGAAAAGCTGTTTGATAAGGACTTAGGGAGGGAAGGAGAAAGGACAGAAGCATACAGGTCCCTTGAAGAAAGGCATTGAAACATGTTTCTCCATCTCATCAGCTAGGTCCGAACCGACAAGATACGGAGACACTAGCTTAGGACTTGTACAGTGCCATCTAAAAAGTGTCCCCTTCATCAAGCTGCCAGGATTGTTTGGAAGATAAAGCTCGAAGGATTTTATTTCAGTTGGTAAGTACTTTGCAGAGAGCTAGGTCAAACTGCTTGAACACCGTCCTTCGGTGACCCACTCATGACGCTGCATATGGCTGAGAGAGAGGCCACTTCTCTCCCAAACAGCAAAGGGTCCAACCTTTTCAGCAAGTGCAAGCCCAGTGAAGGCAGATCACCCTGGGCAAAGTTTTTTACTCTGCCAGTCAGCATGAAAAAGGTGTTTTTGGAACAGATGCTGTTCGCATCAGGAACCTCCAAGGGTTGAGCTACCCAGTCCTCCTTGCCTTGACTTACCAATCTGTCCCGTTTTGCCTCTGCCAGTTGTAATTTGCAGCTTATCTGGATGATGACAAATCACAGGTAAAACAGGAGAGGAGTAAAACAGCATAATGAAATTTTATTCTGAAAATATGGCAAGAGTCTAAGGCACTTCAAACATTTCAATACACATGACTAAAGTGAATGTGACAAGGTAATAGCATTCCATAAATATGCACCAAGAACTACGCTCAATTCCACTCAAGGGGAATATACAGCTGGTACCTCTAATTTTACTCTCCAATAAACATGTATGGAGCTTATAGACTGACACAGTTAATAAAAATATGGTAACAGGACATTTAATTCTTCATGTAGTTTTTAATTATTAAGGAATATAAAATGCTGAAAATACTGTGTGAGTTAATTTTATAGATACTAGTATCTTTCATATAAAAAGTTATACATTATCCCCAATTAGCAACAACATATTTAGTGAACTTCAGACCTGACACAAGGCTCTATCCCCAATACCTACCCACTCACCCACCAGCTCAAGATCCACGGAGCTGACTATATAAGCAACTGCAACTTCTGTATGTCAAAGTAATTAAAAACACGCTGGAATGAAATTTATTAAAAGTTTACTGTGATAAAGTCTAGGCACAGTAAATATGGTTTACAGTGATTAAAAACAGGCCACCGGGACACCCCTGTATGGATAGCTTTCAACGTCTGAGGCTGCACATGAGACAGGAAAGGATCATCTATAGCAGAGAAAAATAGGATGTATGCCAGTGTACAGAAAGATGAGCAGGTGAGCAAAAGAACAGTTCTGGCTAAGGTTCTCAACTGAGCACTACTTAACTATATGCTTGCTTCAAGTTTACAGTTTTCTATCTTTAGCACTAGATCTCTGCTTTCACTTTGCTGGTGAGTTCAGGCACAAGACAATTACATTCAGTATCTGTCTCAGTAAAACAGTAACATTTAGCAGCTGAAAGATGGCATAGAGATTTTTATAGATATTTATGCACTACTACTCAAACGTGGCTCTGTGGGTGGGACCAGGAGATGTCTTTCTGCTCAGCCTAGGAGTGCCCTAGAAAAGAGTAAAGAACAATTAATCAAAGGGAAATTATTCCAGCCAGCCGAAAGAGAACATAGCATTCACAGGCAGTCTGTTCAATCCCTCGCCTTTAATTGCACAGATTAATCTTTCTTTTTTTTTTTTTTTTCATTTTAGGAAGAACAGTGCCAGCTGTCATATAGCCTATAAATGAGAGTGCATGTTGTTTAGACAATGAAACATTTAGCAGCAGTTTATCAGGAGGGTGAGTCAGTGCTTGGAGGTGGATATTTGCCAGAACACCTAGGATAGCTGCAACTCCAGAAACAGCTGTGGTTTTGGTGACCAGGTCAATAATTAGCATTACAATGATGCGACAGAACCTATGTACACTAGCCAGAGTCAGTGAACCTTACTAGCATGCTATCTTCAGCCCCAGATAAAAGGGAGGAGATATCTTTTAGCCAGAGTTCAGCCTTCTGTGGACAACCTATACTTAAAAGGTATGTTCCACTTAACAGCATAAAAATTATCCTATGAATAAGATTGAAAATTAATGTGCTCCTGTGTTAATGTGAAAATTAAAGCTGCTGGGGGTGGTGGTATGATTTTTTTTTTTTTACATTTTACTATTACGTTCAGGAGCAGCAAGTTAAAATGTAAACTAACAGGAGGTGGTGTACTAACCGGTGACTGGGTTTTTGAAAAGTTGACATGGGCATAAAGGAGAACCGCTATGTCCTTATGTCCAGCTTCCAGGGCTATTGAAAGTGCTGTGCTGCCATCCTGAGAGGAGAAAGGAAGAAATAAGAGAATTAGTGCTTGTGTGCATTAACAGACCTCAGCCCACTGAGACGGGAAGTTACGAAGCAGAGGCCCCACTGCTCAGACAGACAGTTGGGCTTATTTAGAGTCTCGTTTCACTTCTTTTATTATAATTAAGTGACAATAAGCCTTACACTGCTGTTTTATGAGGCAGTCCAATTGTCAGAGGGCTCATAATTTCTCTCAATGAGGAGTCTCGATTATTGCTGAGGAAGAATGAGCACGCCATTACCACAATAACGTTACATGTACTGCTGTGTAAGACCAGTGATTTCAGAAGATTGGTCTGTCTGAGAGAAACTACAATATCAGTGAGGAGTGGAAGGAAAGATAAGGGAGGGATAAATGCTAATCAAGTATCTTGATAATTGCTGTGTTATAATGACAATTGCTGTGTTATAGCTCCCATTAACACTGAGTGGTTTGATTCATATTTCCAAATGCTCCTTGATGGAAGCCTTAACTACAATCAGATGGACTTTCAACCAGACAGTATTCGTCCAATACTGTTACTTCCATTTCTCAGAAGATACTGCTTTCAGAAACCATAATTGTTGAGGCTGCTAGAAGCAAAGACTGCTTTTGCCTAAAGGGGAATGTATTGAACTGCTGGTTTCCCTTTAGATCATGTTTGGTCCAGAAAGAAGCAGATGTCAGACAACCTGTGATATGAACCACTCAGCTGTCAGAGGGACACACTTGTATGAAGCTGACACATCCCCAATTCTGCCTTCTTGCTTCCTTCCCTTCCTGAAATTGGTGCATCAATTGGCTATGACCCCCTGCTCTCCAATGGTATCTAAATTACAAGTCAGGCAGTTACAATCTTGGCACAAATCTTGCAGTGGCTTGCTGGTCCACTGCCTGGCTTTTGGCTCTTCTGCACAGAATTTTCCACGATAATGCCAGTATTTGATATGCCTTTTCATAGGGATCGCTTCTTATGTTGGCTCTCTGAATGGAACATGTTTTCCAGCTGCTGCCACAGTGCCACAGCACTGGTGTAAGAGGTCAGCACCAGTTTAGGGAAACTAAACCCATTTTCCAGTACAGGACATGATGGACAGCATCCAAGTGGAAAGTCTTCTTATGAGACTACAGGGAGCGCTTATACATAAATCTTAATTGTCCTGAGCAGGCAGGGAGCTAGAAGAGCTGTCCATTACAGTGCAATACACTGCACTACAAATGGACAACAAAAACTCCAGGAAAAGCCAAGTTCTTAAAGAGAGATGCTGAATCACCGTCAGTGGCATGCATCAGTAGAAGGATGAAGCTCAGCTTACTACTGATCATGCTGACTGGAAAAGCATCACTGTCGCATTCAGAATAGCTAGGATAAAGCCAAAAATCTCATAATCTCTCAGCACAGACAAATCCATTGTAAAATGAATAAGCAGCAGACAAACTGTGCTTGGGAACCAATATCAAAAAACAGTATCAAATAGTTAAGGGTTGTGTCTCCTTGAAGACTTTAATTATTGAGTTGGTGATTAACAGTACTAACAACATCCAGGCTGCAGTAACCTAGACGTGTCCCACCAAGGCCTTGTTTCTCTGAGGTCGTCTTAACATTTTCCCCTCATGCCCTCTCACGCCAGCTATTACACACCACTGGCACCACTGGGCAACTGAGCCAGCTCTTGCAGCAGGTGAGTGAGTGAACAGAAATGATGTCTCTGCCTGTCTGCAACAGCTTCAACAAATAACCATCCACTGCTCTCACAAATCCCAAACCTGGGCTCCATTTCAGTCACCAGTATGTGAAAGCAGTAATAAGAACAGGAAACGTACCCACGAAGTGGTGCTGGTAATGAGAACACAGTACTGGCAAGAAACCAGCTAAGTCAGTATTTTCAAACTTGAGAGGTCTACAGGTCAAACTGTCTGCTGACAGCGTAGGCTGCAATGATCCTTGCAAACAAGAAATATGCAAGTGTCTCCCTTGGCACTGAAGTGACAGCCTGTATCTGCTTATTGTCAGGACAATGTAGCTTCATGACTGAGACCAAACCTGTACTCTCAAAAGTCACAGAGCAGATACTGTGTGAGTGGGGCTGATGTTTGCCATGGACACAGAAATCAACACAGAAATGCCATGAAGTCACCCAATAAGGTCCTAACTAAAAACTGGAAGAGTCCCGGGAAAGGGGGAAGGACTGTGAGAAGGGAAGATGTTTTACCATGAGCTAGCAAATAGTTTATCTCTTCTGGCCGCTGCACACCTACAGCTAACCACAAAAAAGGCTTCTGGCTAGATCTGTTAGAAAAGCAGAGAGACTAGCCAAATAACCACAGCACTTGCTACCACTAAGCAGAGGAAACATGCATTTGGTACTTCGGCACTGAGTCAGAGATTCACATCAGTAGCTTTCAGCAGCTCTCCGCTGCATCCAAAAAATTAGAAAAACACTCCAGAGTGGAGAAGCGCTATCTGGAAAGGCAACTCACATTGTCCTCCAGGGTTCCATTACACCCAGGCTGAGCCAGCAGAAGTTTGACGATCTCTACGTGTCCGTGTTCACTAGCACACATCAGAGCTGTAGAGCCCTCGTCGTCCTGGATATTGACGTCCGCACCACAGGCCAGTAGAGCCTTAACCATGTCTATCCGCCCGTGACTCACAGCCAGCATCAGCGCCGTCTGACCAGCCTGCGCGGAAAGAAGAGGAAAACCTAAATCACCACAAAGACAATCAGCGGCCAAGCATGCAGACTTCTTTTTTTTGGCACTTCTGTGCTTCTTTTGGGGAAGGGTGGGGAGGGGAAGACTGTTATTTTATACAGCACTCCCAAGGCTCTGCTTGCTGTTACTTAAATACCTTTTATGTAGAATATATCCCACATTCACATAGCTGTATATTAAATTAAAGGAAGGTATTGGATCTATTTCCAGACACCTGGAGTTCCTTGGAAGGAACTAAATGGTACAGAATTTGTAAATGCCTCCTAAAATTCGGTAATGGTTCTTTCACAAAGTATTGTCTTCATTTTTAGAAGAGATCCAGACCTGAGGCTCCATTTTGTTTATAGCAATCAAAACCATATACACAAACATGAAAGATGGCAGAGGGTGGGAGTGGACGAGTGCTAAAGCTGAACTGAGGAAGCAGGGATGGGAGCGTGGAAGGAAAGATAAAAAGCCATAGGAGCGGGAATGGTGTTGTTTGACTGACCTGGCTGGCTTTAGCATTCACATCCCCACAGCTGAACAGTTCCTCCACTATCTTCATGTCCTTCTCTGCTTCCACAGCTGCAAGCGCAGCAAGCATGATGGGGGTATAGCCGGCCTTGTTCTGATGATTTACATTACAGACATCTGCAGAGGGATGAGATAATTTCTTTGGAAAGCAGGAACCCAAAAAGCAGCAACTGTGCTAATGAACTGAATAAACTGTTAGTAGAGCAGCCTATAAAAACAAAAAGGCAGCAATTGCTCTCATAATGGAAGCAATTCAAGGGAAAATGGAGAGGAGAAAAAATAAACAGGGGTGCTCTTGAGCCTGAGAAACAAAAGGATTCTCTTCTGCTGTGTGTGCAACCCAAGGGAGAGCACAAAGCCATTTTATGTCATCATTTAGGGCTTTGTGCATTTTTTATTCTTTTGTAAAAGCAAGTGGTCTGAAATCTGACATGACCATTGGGGTCATGAGTCTGAACCCCAGGAATACCACCACGAGATTCTTTAAGCTCCTCTCCTGAGGGAATACACCCTGCAAAACAAAAATGGCCTAGCAATATAGAATTGTCTAGGTTGGTCAATGGAAAAGCTGTTTCTCCTCAGCACAAACATTTTCCTGTAATCAGGGTTATTTTAAAGATATGCAAGTGTACTTTGACAAGTTTTTGAGCCACAGAAAAAAAATCTTTCAATTAAAAAACTGTTTCCAGCTCTGTGGAATATTTGACTGTGAACAAAAGTACGCTGCAAACAAATACAGTCCAGTCCTCTGACTCGTGCCAGCAGCTGACAAGAGTCCTCCTTTTTGTTTAGGTCTAACCTCCAGTCTGTTAGACTGTCTCTGTTCCTAAAATTCTGCAGAAATCCAGCAGGGCTTATTAGTTTACCAGGCAGCAGGCCTTCAGTGTGCTCATCTCACTGGAAAGCAAAGACTCGGACTTTATACATAAACTAGTGTCTCTAGTCGTGGGGTTAAACTGCACCACAGATATCTTAACAAGCAAAAATGTTTCAGGAAATTCTTCAGATTTATTGCCAAAGGTTTTTTTTTCCTTTAAGTGAAAAGAATATTGCAGAAGCAGTACAAGTGCAGATGTAAGAAAATGCACAATTTTTTTCATGTTCCATAGACATCACCTGTGCTACCTTATAACCAGCAGCCCACCCTTACTTTCAGAAGTCACTTCTGGGAAGCCACAGAACATGACACTCTGTTACATGCATGCATTACTTCACGAGTAATGAGTAATTCTTGGAAGTGATGCTCTCCTGTGTTGGCTAGACTACTTTAGCAGAGCTGCATCTTTTGAGGTCCCATTTCAGCTCGTTTTCCACATGGCTAATGAGCACAGCTCTTTTCCTGTCTGTCCTCTTAGTAACACTGCATGGTGATATAGAGGACTCTCTTGTCTCTTCTGCTCTTCCCAACAAACACACAGAATAGAGTTCTTGGACCAAGAATCTATCACCACATTACAAAGTTGCCTGTAGTGACCCTGTAGACATGGTCCAGAGGGAGACTGTCAAAACCTGAAGGAATCTGCCTGTTTGCAAATACCTTCCAAGTGCTGGCATGTACAGTGTGCTCCTGCACACCTAGCACTGGTCATGGTTTTTGGATTTTACAGTTAAACCCTGCTGCTTTTGGAGGAACACACCAGCTGCTGTAAAATACAGCAGTCCTAACTTCCACCAACAGATGAGTGTGCTCACACCACCCTGAGATACCCAGAGAAGCAGAGGGGCAGTTTCCTCCCATCACCATGCTGCAGAGCCACTGCACGGTGCTGCTCCGTTTCCCTGTGCTCCTGACATTCCCTGCATTCCCTCACCATGACTCACTCTCCCAGAGTCCCACCATGACTCACACAGGCTGCCTTCAAACAGGACCAGATATTTCAAAGAACTCACTTTCCTGGGGAGGAAGTCTTTGCAGCAACAGAGGTGCTGGGTTATCAAAGCCGAGATTTGTGTCATTAATATTCTTGTTTATCTGATGTTACCTTTCTGGATTTATTGGTAGGCTTACACTCCATCTGCGTCATTGGTCTAATTAGGCTTCACAACCAACTTTGACAGGTTTTGTAACGAGTTTAGGGAAAGAAACTTCAGTCAGGGAGCAAAACCAGTCTTAAACAGACCTCATCCTGCCTGGGACCAGCTCCAACATGTGACATCTTCTGCTGACTGCCTTCTGGCTTAGCACATGTAGGGAGCAGATGCTCTGGAGTCTCCCCTCTGCCACTACCTTCTCTGCATGTGCATGGCAAGGGGAGAGAGGGAAGGAAGCAGCAACAAAAGCAACTAAATGAAGAATCATCACATTGCTCATGGATCAGGGAAATGCTCCTATATGGCAGAATGCCATATTGTTCCAGTTTCTCAGGACAGCAGTATCGACATGCCAAGGCGGTGGCCAGAAAAAGCTTTTGTATGTTCTAATAAGATAAAGCTAAATGAGCTTGAGTGTTTAACCTGGGTGTTTATACCTGAATGCATCTTCCTCCACCAGAACCCTACCTTTGGCTGAGTAGCAGCTGTGCTGCCTCCAGAGAAAACTGCTGGAGGCTGGTGCTGCTGAACTTGCACTATAGTCCAAGAGTCAGGGATCTACCTATCTGTCCCAAGATAAGATAGGTCATGATAGGTAAGCTTTGAAATTATTTACTTGACTGTTTTTGTAACTTCTTTAAGAGCCATCACCATTATCTCCATTATCTCCAAAGTTAGCACTAGAAACAAGGATTCTAGACTACCCAAGTGCATCACCATGTAAAACAGTTAAAACAGCTACTGGAGAAAGCCCAAAGTTGACGTATTGCTTGTCAAGAATGCCACCTGTGAGGACTGCAAAACCCCAAAATAATTAAAAAAATATGCAAACAGCTCAACCTACTTGCATCCAGAAGAAGCTTTACAATTTCAAAGTTAGAATGTGAGACGCTGTAATGCAGAGCAGTATTTCCATTTCCATCTGCCATATTGATGATATGTCTGAGGACAGCAGGAGAAATCTCTTCAAAAGCAGTTATGTAGTCTCCAACCATTTCAGGGACAGCTGATTTCTGACTTGAGACACGAAACCACTCATGCTGGATGGTATTTAAACAAAACCTCTGCCAAAATCAAGACAGAAAAATTTACATATGGGCAATCTATTTAAAGGATTTTCCATCCCACAAGTGAGCCATGCAGGAGGTCAAGCCTTTTTTAGTCAAATGTGGGAAGAAAGTATTCAGCTCACAAACAAGATGTACGAACTGAAGCTTCCCCTCTGACTAAATCCCTCTTTGAAACACCAATTGTTTACTTCCTCTCATTTCGCTTAAATTCAGGAATGGTTCACCTCTGAGGGCACAGAATTTTAGGATAAGATTACTCCCAGAATTAGTGGGTATCAAATACTGCTGGACAGAAAAAAGACTTGGAATAACCATTTCCATGAAATACGTAACTAAGTTCATAAATCACTGACGAACCCAAGACTAAGAGCAGTGGGAATGCGTGTTTCTTGGGGACACAAACAACAGCACGCTAAGTCAAGTAGGTCCAGTCCCAAAGGATGAATTATCAAAGGCACAAAGTACTAGAGAACTGGCTGGACAGCAGTTCAGGAGAAGAGCTGGGCGTTATGGAGGATCACAAGCTGAACCTGAGTCAACAACCTTACACTGTAATGAAAAAGGCAAATACCGTATTGGGGCGAATAACCAGATCTATAGCTTTCTTGTGATGCAGTCCCCTCTGTCTGCCTAGCACTGTGAAGGCAACAGCTGGACTGACTACCTTGTCTGGTCTGATTGTGGAATGACAAGAAAGATTCAATCAAAATGGCTTCAAAGGTAAGCAGCAAGAAGAATGATTAGAAGTCAAGGAAATCTGACCTTCGAGACAGATAGGAAGGACCAGGGATTCTGTGCTGAATTCTCTTCACTAAAAAATTCTTTTTACTGTCACAGTATCACACACATTACTAAGTAAATGGTACACTTTTTTTATTCAAGTCATCTATCACATTCCAAAAGGAGCGGTCTGCAGCTCCTACTGGCATAAACAGCAGCTACAAGATCTGAGTGTTAGAAGAGCTTGGGACAATTTCTCTGGAACCCTAGCTGTACTGAAGTTTACCCTTTTTTGGACAAGATGTCTTTATCAGCAGACAGAGAGAGACCAAGAGCTCATTTGTCTGCAGTTTCCAGATACAAAACGCCACTTGTGCTGGCAAACACTTTAAGCACAAGAAAGAAACACGTAAATTCAAATTACACTTCCAAGGCAGAGATTATCACCTGGTTATGCCAATTTTGACACTTTCAACTCTGACTGGGCCTGAAGCATTTGTTGTTTGAATGCCTGAACTACTCCTGAAGGAGTGACACGGGATTAAAAGCCACTCATCACAACTGTATTAAACAACCTACCAAAACATTCCCTGGACCCTGAAGTCAGAACTGGACACAGACAATATTTATGTCTGTGACTTACAGACAATATTATTGTCCTTAAGAAGCTGCAGATGCTCTATGGTAGAGGTGACTGGCACTGGATTGTTGCCTTTCACATCACCGCACAATTGTAATGAACACAAAATTCAATTTCATATCACTAACAGTGTTCCTGTGCTTTCAGAGTGCCCTCACCAAGTAGCGTATGCAATTCCTGTATGAAGTATATAGGCAATTGCTATATGAAGCAAACACAACCTTATTTCTTGAGACTGACTTTTAACAATGAATCCTCCTTACTCCTGCTGCACTAATAAAAGCTACCAGTACAGTGAGACAAAACCAGTATCCTTGTGCTTAGGAGACAGAGGACATTCTGCTTTAGATCAGACTCGGAGCTCTTGTCATGGGGTAGAAACAGGCTCCTCCCCCTGTGGAGTCTCTTAATGTGAGGCCTGAGAGCTGCTTGCAGCACCGCTAAAGCAACACTTAGAAAAATAACATGGGAATGCACGGGTGTGTTGAAACTGCACTTTCATGTTACTATTTTTATGTGTGTGCCTTGGGATGACAAATACCCCAGCACACAATGCACAAGTACATTCTCTGAACAAGTCTCCTGATAGAAAAAGCACATTGTGACTCTTCCAAGAAAGACAAAATCCCCTTCTGCCTAGCCACTGCAGTGCTGGTCCTGCAAAACCAGAAGTTATCCCTCCCTAAAGTTTTTCTGTTGCAGCTCAGAGAGAATTTTGCCCTCCATTGCTTACCATGTCTTTGTTGGTCAGTGCCTTGGGGTCATCAATGTTGTTTCTCAGCAGGTGACAGGCAGAAAGCATCTTTTCACTTAGTTCATATCTGAAGGAGACAGCAGGATACAGGGCACATTTAGATTGTTCTCTCGATGTTTCAGCATAGGAACATTTACCTTTCTGACAGTCATGTGGGAGTGAATGTTTCCAGGCAAGTCATCAGCTGCTGCAAGGCACAAGGCGAGCTGGCAGCCATTCTCCGTGGGGACTCCCTCCACGGCGAGTGGAGCCGCCGACCTCCGCGAGGAGGAGCAATGTGTTTCCCAGATGTACGGGAGGAGCAGTGGGAACAGAGAGCAGGCGATGCATCACTTCTGTGCTTGAGACTTGGCAGCCCTTCCAGTGGAAATTCTCACCTACCACTGCACGGCTGCAGAGCATGTATTAACTACTCCGTGCTTTGGTTACTTGATTAACAAGAGGAAATGCCGACAGTTGTGACGGAAACAGAACTAACCGGTGGGAAAGGGCACTGGCAGCACCTCCCTGCTGGCTCCCGGTTTATCCTGTTCACCAGAACAAGACTCTCTCATCCCATCCACTCTGGAAATTTCCTCTTTCTCCAGACCCTCCAGTTTTCACTTCTGCCCCCTATCCACCACAAATTTCAAAACTCAGGGAACAACTGAAAGTAGGGCTCACGCCTGTGCCATGTGGCATGCCAGGCTGCCGTCCTCTCTGCCTGCGACCTGCCACAGAGGACATGGCAATTTTAGGGGAAAATTCTCCCAAAAAGCAGAGAGGCTAACAATCTTCTGTGTGTAAGGCAGGCATTTTAGCCCTTCAGGGGTACAGGCCAGCTGCTGGTGCTTCCAGAGCAATGAAATGCTCCCCCATTGCATGGACCATGCTCAGTCCCATGTGGCCACATGCCCTGCCTCTTCCCCTCGAAGGGCATTGCCAGCTTGCAAAGAACATGCTCCTCAAGTACACAGGGCTATCTAAGCTGTCCTGCTGTTCCCTCTTCACCACCATCCCTTGCTAGGGCATGTGCAAATTAGAGAACTCCTTGGAGAAATTGCCCATCTTTTTATGCCACCCGAAAAATAACAGGCCACCCTGCAGTACTGTATAAATAAAACTCAGGGCACTTAAAAACTCACAGCTCCAAGGCCTGCGAATAGCTCTTAATTATGAATTTCTGCATCTCTTTTATTCAGCAGTTGATAATTACAGATAAGGTAGATGCTAAGCTATACCTCCAGTGAAGCATGACACATTAGTTTTGTCTTAGCCGTTTTACTGTTATTTATTCCACTGACATAATTCTAGAAGCTAGCACACTTGTAAACATCTGGCAAACCCAGTAGCTATAAAATATCCCTTTACTATATTTTTATTTCCTTTTGCCCATTCACTAATTAAGAATCAGTAAAAACTCACACCACTACTGCTTTTCATGTGCCAAAAAAACCCCAAAAAAGGCCTTGCCTGCCAAATGCTACCTTACATAGCTCATTATGAGCAATTTGAAAAGTAACTCAGACGTGAAATGATGAACAAGTGTGCGACAGCAGCCTTAAAGTGCATCGTAATAATATGAAGTGTATGATCTCAAGGCTGGATGAGCTCCTTGCTGCTGCACCCCATTCTCTCACCAAGCAGCACCAGCCATGGCTGAGATGCTGTGGAAGATGCAAAAGCAAGATGAGGTCCCATCAGGCTGCTGGCCTGCTGTGTGTGCATGGTTCAAGACTCACTTGCTTACTTACTGTTTTACTGACCAGGCTGATATCCAGGCATCGCCTGCTCCCAAACAAGTGCTGTTTGTGACCTGGGAGAACCCCTGCAGGGGGGTAACCGAGTCTCACTATCCGTGGACCATTTAAAGTCACTAAGACCAGCTACTGGAAAGGACACCCTCTGACACCTTCTCCCCGCTCACACACAGTTGTTTTGCCAAAAAAGCCCCTCTAGTCAGGCACTCAAGGAAGAGGGAAGCGGGCAGCAGTCCAGGGGCGATGGGGGCTGGCATGTTCTTCACTAGCGTGGGAACAGCCTGGAGTTTGTCCTGTGGAACGAGGTGGTAGAACCTCCCTCCCTCAGAGCTACCAGAGAGAGGGCGAGCAGCCTACCTTTCTCTGATTTCCACCTCCTCGGCCTCACACTCTGGAGGGGGGCCCTCCTTCTCTGCCCCCACGGCGCAGACCTCTGGGGCGCGGGGCACGGGCTGCCCCTCCTCTGTGTGCCGGGCAGGGGGATACTCATGGCCCTCGCACTCCTCCTCCGAATCCGAGGAAGAGCTCTCCTCGGAGCTGGAGTCATCACTGGACGTCGTCTCGTACCTGGGGGTGGGGAGAATGGGCAGGGGTGCTTGCTCAGAGCCCTTCAGCAGCCATGGGCATCCGCCTGCGCTGCTGCAAGCTGAGAAGTGTCTTGCCAAGGCTTAGTCCTCCTGCTTTGTACTCAGGAGACCTTTTCTACTCACTGAACTCAGCGCCGCTGCCAACTGACGCTGCGATTATTATGTGTACAGTGTGTCATGAAAGAAAACCAACCTTTTTTAAACAGAAGTCTTAACGCCCTGTCAGACCTTGCCAGAGCCCTGAAATAAAATTACTTTGTTCAGAGTAAATGGTGTTGTTGCCTTACTAGGCAGATAGAAGCAGGGAAGCTAACAAACCTACCTGAAGACAACAGCCACGATTTTAACATTTTTTCCTGTGACTGTCCAAAACATTTTGATACTTTAGATGAAATATAGGTAAGTCGGATAATTACAATGCTGATTCCAATGAAACATCATATCAACCTCAGCTGCTGATGAATTAACGTACTACGCCTATTCTTCTAATGTACAAGTGATTTATGAGTGATAACATTCCCACATCATAACATTTTAACTAACATATATATAATGAAGTAATTACAATATTTAGATTATGTACTGCACAAGGCATTTGTACTGAAGAAAAACTAATCTGAGCAAAGGGCTAGAAAAGCTATAAAAAAACAACTTGGTAAAAACACTTTTAAAGTTCTTTGCAACATTCTGCGTTTAGAATAAGATAATTTTGCATACTGTTTTCTGTATTTCTGCAGCAAAGTTTCTGTATTTATCTAGTGCAAAGCCAGAAAAATTAATTCTTACGCAATGTCGGCAGTTACTGTATTATTCAATAGCCCAATGCTGTGCTTGTCAGCAGCCAAATACCTATTAAAATTTTCCTTACTAAAACATTGCCTGAGAGATGTTCCCATGGCTCTTTGACTTTTTTTTCATCTTCCTGTGTTAAATTTGGCAGCAATCTAATCTGCAGGTACTTGAAACTGTTGCTGCTGTCATGGTTCACGCTGGGTTGGCTGCTAAACAAATGACAGATGCTCTCTTTAACCTTTTTCCCTTCTCAGAAGAGAAGAGCAGAAAGAGAGAGAATAAGGGAGAAAGATTTAAGGGTTGAAAAGAAACTAAACTACTTTAATAAAATATGAAATTAAAACTATTAACAATAAAAAGAAGATAATAATATCAATAAGAAAATAATGAAATATATACAATATATATAAAAGCAGTGTCAAGCTCCCAAGATGATGATCATGTTGCCAGCAGGCACTGGGAAAGTCCCAGACTGGACCTGGTGGCAGATGGGAAATGGATTCAGGAACACATGGATCAGGATCAAAGGCAGAAGAACGGACACTGCTCATTGGAGAAAGAGGCTGACCTCTTTGATCCCTCAGCTTTTATACTGAGCACGGGGCAGATGGGATGGAATACCCTATTGGTCAGTTTTGGGTCCAACCTGTCCTGTCCCCTCCTCCCCACAGGTGCGACCCCCTCTACTCTTTTCGGCTTCTGACTCCCCAATACGGCACATAACAAGGTTACCTGACCGTGGCTGTTATAGCAATAAGTATAAGCAAGAGCCTCTCTGCATATCATTCCTTGGCATTAACTATAAATGCCAGGCCTTCTCACTGCTAGAAGCAGACACTGTCTGAAAAACATGCCCTTAATTTCAGGGAGTGCAATTTGTTAGAAGATATACTTAACCAAAGACTAAAATTACTGAAAAGGAAAACTGGTTTTTGTTCTATCTGAAAACAGGACAGCCATGTATGACTTGCAAGCACAAAAGGTTCACAGAGGATTAAGATGAGCTCAGCTGCTTCATTCTTCCCTCCAACCCTTAAACTCAGCAAATGCACCTCAGCTTGAAGGGTAGCATGGAAAACAGAAGAAGGACATGGGCCTGTTGGAGTAGCATCCAGAGGAGACCCACGAAGATGCTCAGAGGGCTGGAGCACCTCTCCTGTGAAGACAGGCTGAGAGAGTTGGGGTTTTTCAGCCTGGAGAAGAGAAGGCTCCGAGGAGACCTTATAGTGGCCTTCCAGTACCTGAAGGGGGCCTACAGGAGAGATGAGGCATGACTTTTTATAAGAAAGTGGAGCAATAGGATGAGGGGTAATGGCTTTTAACTGAAAGAGGGTAAGCTTAGATTAGATATTAAGAAGAAATACTTTTTGTGAGGGTAGTGAGACACTGTAAGAGGTTGCCCAGAGAAGTTGTGGATGCCTCATCCCTGGAAGCGATCAAGGCCAGGCTGGTGGGACTTTGAGCAACCTGGTCCAGTGGAAAGTGATCTTGGCCATGGCAGGGGGGCTGGAACTAGATGATCTTTAAGTTCCACTCCAGCTCTAACCATTCTATGATTCTATGCATAAGTTCATGTGTTCCACCTTCCCTTCCCACCGTCACAGTGCTACAACAACAGATTTTTTGGAGACAGCTCTCTTACCCGCCATTAATGCCGACAAACTGCAGGTTCTTCTTGGTGTTGCTCAAATCCTTTTTCCCATCCCTTTTCTTCATGATAGATTTAAGTGTGTTTTCATTATTAGCACATACTGTTGAAAAGGGAGACAAAGCACACATATCAGTACAAATCCATAGCCAGCCTTGACTGCACCAGCTTTAGACAATTTTTCAAAATAAGCAAACAGCTTTCTGTTTAAATTACCAACTGAAGCTGGGCTTTCTAGTCTTTTTATACCTACAGTCATGGCATGAGATGCATATTGGAAATACAAAAGAACACCTTCATAAACAACTCTGGAAATCAAAAACTTATTTAGTCTAACTTTCCCATCTTCCAACATGCTGCTAATCTTTCTAACACTTCAGGAAACTTTCAGAAAATACACATTTTTTTTCTTTGCTATTTGTGAAAGACTACTAACATTGAAATGAGTTACTCTGCTCTGTTAAGAAAATCTCAATTCTTGGTGTCAGATGACAGCAGCTCATTGCCAGAACTACCACTTTAGTACAGACAGCACATTTAATAATAACCTATTCAACAGGGTGGGGAAGTTCAATCAAGGTTGTTTCTTTAGATTTTAGTACTCACTGAAACAACTTTCAAATCAATCTCTAAGCATCAGACAAGTAAAACATTCTTACAAAGTTAGTTTTTAAAAAAACAATAATTTATTAACCCTTTCTCTCTTAGCACATTTTTCTTATGAAGATACTAAAAGGCATTTCATTGATGCGCTGCAATCTACGATTTAAAAACTAATGGCTATCTGCAGGCACAGGGTCTCCCACTGTGACTTTCCCCGCAGCTGCATCTTTCCCTGCTTTCACCACTTTGAGAAACCTGAAAACCTCCTCTAACCATATTTTCATATTCAAACTCCATCGGCACAATGAAAGGTTAATGTGAGCCAGTTATTACCATAGAGGCCAGAGGCAAGCTGGTCATCTGTCAGGTTAATTGGTGCAAGAGTTTTGTCCTGAGAAGAAAAGGACTTCCTTCCCCGAACAGCTTCCACCAAGGGAGTCTTCCTCTCCTCCTGACCAGGCACGATGTCCTGCTCCATTTTCAGCGTCCGCAAATTTGAAGCTAAGTGGGCATTTGCAAGTTGGCCATGAGGGATGTACTCCAAAGTAGCACCTGCCAGAGAAGACAGTAGGTATCACGGAGGAGACAGACCAAAACATTTCCGTCAAGAATATGCTCAATGGCGGGGGGGGAACAAATTGAGAGTAAAAAAAAAAAAGGAACTCTTGTGCTCTGCCATACTCTTTTCTGATGGTCCAAAAGGAAAACGGTGTCATTGCTTTCAGAAAATTAAGGAAAAAAAAAAGAGAAGCTGGTATTCTTTCCATGGAAACATGCAAACTAAAAACCTATCGGCTTTAGAACAGACAAAAGGAGTGCTCCTTCCTTTTCCTCCTCTTTCTGTGTATGCAGCGACCCCAGCTCCCACCACCCTGGCTCAGAGCGGATTCGGTGAGCTGCTCCTTGCTGACATGCCTGAGGAGTGCCTTCACAGGCTCTGCAGGTTCCTTCTGCAAGAGCAGTGCCCTTTCTATCTTACTTTTTAAAAATAAATGGCATTTTCCATACGAGCAGAGACTTTTCAGGAGACCTTAATTCTTGCCAGCATTCTACTATTTCTGAAAGCCATATACTTTATTCAGTTACTGAGACAACTACAATAAACTCCCACCCACTGCATTTCTTTCTACTTTTTTTCCCCTTTTCAGAACCATACTGAGCTAGTAGTTGTATTCAAATTGAATTCCAAATGTTTCAGTTATACTTTCTTTCCCCCCCTCAATTTGCTGGCATCCACTTATTTTTTCCCTTTGTGTGTTTAAAAGGCAGCCCTAATTACGCACAGACTTTTACTGATTCCCCTGGAGTTTCTCCAGCTGTGCTATTATGGCTGCTCTACAAATGCTTTTGTTTGTGGAACACACTGCTTTTTTACCAACACGTTCCTCCTTAAGTAATCTTGCTAGTATTTCATGGGAAAAAAAAAAGACAGCGTTTAATTTACTTTAAACATTATCACTTCTTTCTTTCAAAGCTTGTTTCAGTCAATTCTGCCTCCATAGTTTTTTCCCTTTGTATTTATCAAGAATTCAGCCCCAGCCTCCTCATTGAAATAGATGAGTGGCACTGCACAGGCTGCTAATATATTGTAGTAACAGAAATCCCAAATATTCACTTTTAGAAATACAGGTAACATCTTTATTGTGCTTGCTAGACTGCCTTTCCCCTGTCTTGCTTCTCCTCAGTTGTTGGTTGTTTTTTTTCCTATAATAGGACACAATAAAGCTGTTTTTTCCAAACACTGTCACTTCCCAGCAGCTTCCTCCTCTTTGCTCCCTCTCCCACCCAAGTCTCCAAGTTCCCAACCAAATCTCACCCCACACGCGTTTCCAAGGTGCCTTCTCCAGCAAGGAGAAGACCTATTGCACACTTCTACCATTGCTTATGACTTCTCCAAGCCACAGGAAGAGGGTGCCTGCTGGGAAAGGCACACAGCAGGATATTGGCAGAGATGTCACTACAGGTATAGCCACTTAGCTTCTGCCACAAAGCAGGGGGCGAAGACGGTGGCCACACCAGTGCCCCCTGTACAGAGGCAACCCCTCTCCCTGCATGCTTGGGACAAACTGGGCATCCATTGGAATCAACAGGGAAGTGCTGCCCTCATTCCTCCACCTCTCCTGGCTTCACAGCAGTGACTGACTTTGGTCAGGTCTCTTCCCAGCAGTGAGCACCATCCCTCATCCGCCAGCTGAGGAGAAGAGGGCTGCCAAGGCAATGGAGTGCTTAGCCAAAACCAATGGTTTTTAAGCTCCCTTAGTTGAAAAAAAAGGAAACTGCCTCTCCCTCCACTTGCTTGGAGTGGTGACAGCTACAATTAGAGAATACCGAATGGAGTAACAGCTTCCAGCTGCAGCTGGTGGTGGCTGCCTTGGCTGGTTCTACTGGGTCACCCCTTCTGCTCCAGCCAAGACACTGAGGAACTGGGGAGGCAGCAGAGGGGACCTGCTCTGAAGCAGTGGAGATGTGCAAACCCTCTGAAGCTGCCCGGGTTTACTGTCAGCTGAAATCCCTCCACTTCCACAGCGTGTCCTGGGGACACAGGTGGGTTTGTGCATGCTGGAGATGAGGGCCTCCAGTGGGGTTGTGGCAGGGCAGAGTGAGGGTCCTGCCTGACGTGACCCAACGGCGCCTTGGTGCACCCTGTCACCCCCTCTCAGTGATGCTTGGCCCCCCAAGCATCAGCGCCTGGACTTCCTCAGGTGTCTCCCGTCTGCCCTGGGACATAGCTGGGGAGGCAGCAAGAGAAAGAAGGTCAGTAGTAGACTTTTCTCCCCTGCCTCGCAGCCCCTCTGCTAGCTAAACCTTCTACCAATGCAACAAGATCTCAGCAGGTTCCCTCATCTGGTTCACTACTCAGCAGCTGAGACGCACCACACTGAGTTCAGGATCTGGGGTATGCTGTCCATGCCCTCAAATGAAGTAGAAAAGGTTTCCCGCTCAGCCCTCAGCACCTGAAAAAAGAGGGTGACATCAAGGCTGGAGGCCAAGCACACAAGTAAGCATGCATTAGACAAAATGGCCACTACACTGCTTCTCCCAGCACAGCCACTCCATGTCTACACCTACTGCATCTGCAGTACTCACAATTAAAGAAAAGACAGTTTTGGGCCCCAACACAGCATTAACACTGCAAGCTGTTAAATTAGCATTTAACATCAGCTTTCAGGCTGATGTTCCCCTTTACAAGACAACCAACATAAAGGCTCTTGGAAAGCAGCAACCTAGCACGTCGAAAAATAGATGAAGGAAAAAGCTGTGCCACCCAACACTATGGTCAATGACTCAACTGATTAATCAACTGCTGCCCAAACCAACAAGCTGAATAAGCAAAGTTCCCTTCTCCTCTAACAAGGCTGTAGGGTGGCCATCAGGGCCACAGGCACCTCATGCTTCTCAAGAGAAACCCTGGCTGAAGATCACCACCACTCTACACAGACTTCAGAAGAGACTCTTCATCTCACCTCATGCAGACCTCAAGCATGCCTGTATAGCGCCCTTCCCAGTGACACTGGGGCGCAGGGCACCACACTGACCCATGGCCTCCAGGCAGAGCCACACGGGTAGACTCGCCCTCCTGATTTTTGTTAGTTAACTGCTGCCAGCAAAAAAGGCAAACTTGATGTAAGTTTCTATGCATTGTTATGGTGGAGCTAACTATAGCACGGAGCTGCCAGGAATTTCTAAATGTATTTTACAATCTAGTAGGTGATCTTGGAAAAGTTCATGAGTATTTTAGAAGCAGAAGTATGGTAAGACAAAAAACTTACTGACTTCAACTGTTCATAAACACTTATACAGAATGCTACGCTCAGCAATTTCAAAGGGAAACGAGTGAAGCATCTTCAGTGGCTTAGCCTCAGTGGTTTGAGGGAATGAGAACACCTGTTTTTATTTTTTTAGCAGGAAGCTCCTCTCCTAAATCACTTGTGGTTTCTTTGAAAAATCTCACCAATTTAAACTGGAATCACAGCAAAACTACATCAGCAGTAGACTACCCATGCCATTTCTGCTACCTATAAAATCAATTTATTGTTGTTAAAATGCTGTTTCCCTTCCTAGCTGCAGACCTTCCCAGCCATTTAAAAGAGCATGAGTAGTCATGTATTAAGCTGGTTCAGAGAACTCACTGGGTCAGTCTTAAACAGTACTTTTCTCCCTGAATTTGTGCTGAACTTATGATAGTATAATTCTGGCCTCTACCTGCTTTTGAAAAATTCCATTTAATTTGATGGAAGCAAACGTAACTTTTACTATAAAAACAATACTTTTATACCACTGGAAATCAAGAGAAGTGCAAACGAGGCCAGAGGAATTAAATACCATCAGGATGAGAACTTAATTCTCTGGCTGGAACACCACAGGCTTCTAGCTAAAAAAAGGGCAGGAGCTTGCTGCCTGTGTGGTAGCTACACAGTGATTTTATTTTTAACCTGTTGTTCAGTGCAAGCATATAAGTGCACAATATGTTTATAACAGCCGATGATACAGCTTACGCACTCCCTATTAAAGACAGTGCATTAAGGTTGTCTGGAGCATATACAACAAGAAAATACTTCTCTCACACTGCATGATTTCTTTGCTGTAGCAATAAGCTCCCTATGAAACTCCTGTAACTGAAGAATTGAAGAGCACACCACAGTCTTCTCCAGTGGTCTTTGATCTTATTAAGTTGCTTTATCCTAAAAGAGTTATTTTTTCATATAAATAACTTTTAATCCACTTTCCACTTGGTCTGCACATCAGAACTATTGAAGAAAAAAAACCCCATTCTACTAAGTTAAACAAAAAGCAGCGATAAGTAAACATGTTATGTTTAAACATTTACAACGATTGATATTAACCCTTCCATCCACCTGATAAATGTGTTACCTTCAGAAGACTAAATGTAGTTTCATTTTAAAAGGTACTTTTGAGCCATTCCAGGTTAAAAGTCAGTGAATTTAAAATTTCAGAACAAAAGATTGCCATTTGTGATCCTTTTGTATGATAAACTGACAGAAGCTAGATTCACTTGCGTCCCAGACATAGGTAAATGTTACAACTACGATTTGGCTCCAGGGAAAATGCTCTTTCTAACAGGACAGCTTCTTTAATATGACTGCAAGAGCATTCTCAATTTCATTTTCACTCTCTCCTTAGCCATTTTCTTTGTGTTGAGAAGCTGCTTTCCACCCCCAAATAAGCTTGTGAAGCCAGTTTGTTGAAACTGGAAGTCAAAACCAATTCCTTTAATTGAACATGATTGAACACAAAAAATTACATGTCTGTGAAGCAGCTAATAATCTTATTTATGAAATGCCCTCTTTTCCAAGACAAAGGTGTGTGAAGCTCAGTGAAGCCATCAGTAATTTCCCTGATGAGTGGTGGATGAAAGCATCTCATGATGCTGGGCACAGCAGGAAGGTAATCTCAGAGCTTTTGTTGCTTTCCCATTTATAAGGAGTTGATCTTCTAAAGCTGATGTTTTATTGTTGCTGCAATATGACAACTCTTCCTTGGAAAAACAGGAATCTCCTGCCATTAAAGATTCATAGATGTCCCAGTTACTATGGGAGCTGAACTCTGAACAAAGCTCAGTGCCTGAACACCATGTCCCTGTGCCACTGTACAGTGAGGGAACCGGGGTTTCACCAAAGCCACTCCAAGTTCCAGGCTGGAACTTGCCACTCTGTAAGCAGCAATAGACCTGAAAGAAGAAGTTATATATTTTGTGGCAAATTATACTCCTTATTAACTGAAGCAGAACTTAGGAGATGATAGAGCAGCTTTCAGATTCAAACACCCTGTGTAGTGCTGCCACAGAACGAAAGCAGAAAACAGCAAGTACTGTAATGATAATAGTAATAAGCTTGTCTTAACACATGACCAGGGAAGGTAATGTGTTCCTCTTTAAAGAGGGACCTCTTTAAAGAGCTCTACAGAGTTTCACCTTCAATAATGCATTTATAGGGCAATTACTGACCAGATCTCTGCTTCTCTTGCAATACAATGAGATAGGAATTTGAAACAGGAGAAAAACCTGCTAAACCTCTTGGCTCCTAATACAGAGGTTGCTACCATTTTTGAACAACTTGGGCATTTAAGCTTTGCCTAGCAGGTCAATAGATACTACCTGCCACAGAAAAACTGCAGAGACGGCACCGTATTCTTTGAGATGCCAGCCAAACAGACATGAATAAACAGCACTCATCTGGCACACAGATGGGACCATCTGCATGGCCGTTTTGCATCATCCAAGGAATACAAAAAATCCTTCACAATTGTCAGCCAGCCTCTCCCTGGCAGAGAGATGGATGGGTCCTGTTTTATTATACAAACAAGCACATCTGGACCGAAACCTAACCTGGTGATTGTGATTAAGGCATGCATCTGCAGCAGAACAGAAGCTGAGGGCTTCATTCACGTGCCTAGACTGCAGACAACCAGTGCAATTTGCAGCAGCCCATGGCTTTGCAGGGTCCATGGACATGCCTGCACCTCCAACAGCACTGGCTCCCGAGCCTCAGGCAAGCCTCACGTCTTCAGCCACACTAGCCTTGTCCATGCTGCCAGGAGGGGGGCTACCAACCCATCAGGCTACACAATCTCCTTGGGAGAAAAGGCTACAAGCTTTGTCAAACAGAAGAGCTGCAAAGAGAAAACAGCTTTCTCCAGCTCCCTGCTGGTTTTGCATTACAAGTAACAACGTGGAGAGAAACAAACATGGCCACAATACCTCCCTAGTCCTACACACCAGCTTCAGATAACCAGATAATGCACTGCGTTCCTTTGGTCTTTTCATTGTCCCTCATGCTGTCTCCCCAGCTCTGGATAGAAGTCAGAGTTGAAAACCTTGAAAGATCTTTCCATCAGATGGCATATCACATTTTCCCAACCCCCGAGACTTTCCGACACCACTTGCTTCCCGCTTCTTTCACTCCTTCAAGTTTTAATTCAAGAAGTTGCCTCCTTCCTCATGATGATTAGTGTTAATGCTTACACTGGGGTGCTCAGTAATCAGCGCTCCAAAAAGTGACCACAAAAAGTGACCATAAAACTGACACTCCAAAGATCTCAGCGGCAAAATAACCATGCATTTTTAAGTCAAATACACTCGGGCCAATTTTTCAGGGCAACAGCAGCAGTTGTATTTAAATACCACCCTTGCAAACTCCTTGCCTGTGAAAGACATCCATCTACAAGACTTGTGAAAAGTCTTTTTAATTAAAATCCCTAAAAGTGATATTAGGTCTCTGGCTGATATTTTGCCAAATGCATTCCACGTGTAGTCAAATGTAACTTTCTGAAACTTCCCAAAAATTCTGTGACAATAAATGGAGAACCTGAACACGCTTGCCTCTCTTAGTTCTCCTATACACTGTATAGTCTAAGAGTAAGGATGAGTTAGGTTTGTCACCCACACCCATACAACCCTGCTGGACACAGAGAGGGTGCCAATGCCAGCTACTGTGACTTTGTGGAGTGGAAATCGGCTTGTCTGGCCAGCGGGTTTCATCTCCCTGATGTCACTACGGCTTCTGAAAGACAGCGCATATGTAAATAGGAGTTCCTTAGTTACGGAAGTGAAGTTTATTTTGCAACACGCAATATACTAATTGCTAACAGACACGGTTCAGAGATCATCTCAGAAGTCCACTTGGCTTGCGTCTAGGGATGCCAGCTGCAGAGCCAGCCCGTGTCCCGCTCAGCAGGCTCCCGCTCTCATGTCTGCATCTCCATCGGCTGCCACAAGCTGCCTCGGGGGCTGTGAGACAGCAGACACTCCTGCAGCACATCCCTGTCTGCCCAGCACGGGCAGGGAGAAAAAAATCTGTAAAGATAAGAACTTGACTCATGTGCTACTTCGGGTATCAGAATAAGTATGGGACCATTAATCCTTGAACATGACAAACTGGTACCCAAATGACACACATCAAAGCCAGATCAGGTATTTTTGCCCTAAAAGAACCTGGCCCCAATGAGGCACTTCCTAAGGATGCTCTTTGAATAAAATATTAAAAGATGACTTGACTGCTGCTAAGCTGAAACCAGACACTTCTGCCTCTATTTTCAGCCTGTTTTCCAAAGAAACCCAAGGCTTGTGAGGCCATGGTTCTTTCAGTAACTTAAACCTAATTTCTCATTTTCATCAAACTGGACTAGAGACTCAGTGCTCTGAAAGATTTTTACATTTATACAAGCTTTAGAGAAATCAGGCTGAGATGACAGGCCTGGAGAAAAGGGTGCAAGTTGAGTTCACACACAAGACACCTGAAAAGCTACATTCAAGAGACCTAAATGTGAGGACAGACTTATTAAGAGCTCACAAGCTATCATGAGATACTGCTGCATGGAAAAAAAAAACAACAAAAAGCGCTTTATCAGTTTATCAGTTCCAGTGCTTACAGATTTATTTAAGTTTGCACTTCATTCAGCAAAAACCCTTCTGCAGAAAGAAGCAAGTACATGAGTATGAGTAAGTAAGTACATGACCTGTAAGACCACAGCAACAGGCAGCAGGACCAGCACATCACTGTAGTAAAGACAATATTTTATAAATTAATAGAAAGAGAATGGGAAACATTTCAGTCTTATGACCTCCTTCCCACTCCAATTCTCCATGGGTCTAAACTGTTATAGCCTAGAGCTTGATTTATGCTCGCAGTCCTAGCATGTAGTTCTCACCAGGGACTAAAAATAAAGGGATTTTATACTCAGCATCTCCAGCTAACGATAATGGCATTACAAGCTAAAATAAAATGATTCCAGAATAATTTTGTCAAGAATGTGAAATCTGAATCTGAGTAATAACATCTTTAGTAAAATATGATCCATTGCTCCACCTGTGTCTAAATACTTTAAAGTCTCTAGACTACACATTTGATACTGTAAAAGCAGGGAAAGGAATTGAGGATTTACAGCTAGTAAAAATTCTGGTTCACTATTTTTAAGGACACTTCTGGTGCCTGCTAGATACTCTCATTATTATTATAGTATCCTTACTTGTAAGAAGCCCAAAATATGAAGTGCATACCAGAAAGAGAATATTGCACATATAGTATCATGTTGCGTGTATGCAGACAGGATATCATATGTTTTCTTTACCACTACGTAAATGTTGTTTTTGCTTTACTACTGGAAGCTAAAATTTTTACTTCAGCTCATGTAATGGATGGTTCAATTTAGTACATGAACGTTGAAAAGAATCAGATTTACCAAATTGCCTTTTAACAAAACTAGGTAAATTCTAAGGCAGCAAATAAGCTGCAAGAACTTTATATAGTAACGGATTAGCCAGTAATATTACGCTGACACTGAATGGTATTTACTTAGGATTTTTTTTCCAATTCAGTACCCATGATACAGATGAATTTGCACTAGGTTTTCCCATTTACTTAACCTCCTGTTTTAGCCACTGTATGGCAGGATGCAGAAGATGGTATCTAACAGTCACTGCTAGGCATTGCATACTGATTTCCAGTAAACCAACATTTATAAATTCAATACTAATGTGGTTGGATTCACTAATAAGGTATTAGAAAAAATGGCTAAGTTTTAAACTAGACTATCAGACACTCAACAATAATAATAATAATAAAAAAAAATGTAAGCAACTTTACCCTAGGGAATAAAGAAGTCCCTCAAATTAATTGTATAGATTTTCAAGTTATTAAATAAAGTGCAAAGAGTATGTAAATCATAGTTCTTGCCTTTCCTGAGTATCACCAGAACCTCCAGCAGTAATTACAGCTTATGCCTTTCAGACATGAGGCTGTAATTAGGGATTAAGACAAACAGTTATTGGAACAGAGAAGATGCAAGATGTGGTTTCTGTGAAGCACTCTGGAGTTGCCTATTATAAAGCCATCAGCCCTGATGGAATGGGGAAAGCACCCCGCAGCTCTCCAGCTGACAGGCACAAGGAATGCAGGCAATGGAAGAAACACAGCGAAATCCACGGAAACGTCTGTGGAAACAAAGCGAGTTTGATACAGATGCTGGATGTGGCTTTCCACACTGCCAAATGTGACACTATAGTTTTTAAAAATTGCACACCAAATTTAAAGGAAGGAGAAATTTCCAAACCCACCGGCATTAGCCTCAAATACTCTTAAAGCTACAGAAGAAACATCTTGGAAACCCTGCATGCTTTTAGATACCTCTCTTTCACGGTCAGAGTCACCATCATCAGGCCCTTCAGAGTCTGCTGGACTGGGAGAGATAAAGCCACCTCTGTTTTTTCAGTTACCAGTGGTGGGCTGGGGAGAATACCCTACAGGCACATCCAGCGACAGCCTCACATTTTGTCTTTCACCTGGGGAGGATTACACACTTGCTTCCAGACTAAGTGAGAGCCTAGAAGGTGACTGACCTGTGGTTCTGGCAAGGAGCAGCCCAAACGTGTGCTTGGATGCTGGGCTTACCTGATGTGGTGCTTTTCTCCATGCACTGCTTCTGAAGGTCCAGGCTCCGCAGCTCCTCTGTGCTGGCATATTTCATGACGGAGTTGATGGAGGTGAGGGTGCTGATGAGCTGCGAATTGAGAGATCCAATCTGGGAATGGGGCTCCCCAAAGGCTTCTGCCAATTCACTGTAATTTTCAGCAAGCAACATCTGCTGTTCCTGCAGCAGCTTCTGCACGCGCTCGATGTAGTGATCCAAGCCCGTCCTCAGCTCAGGTGGAGGCAGAGGACTTTCCAACAGACCACTCACCGGCTCGCACACAGGCTCTCCACCAACACCGATGCTCCTGGTGCCAGCCGATGCAACCGGCAACGGAGGGGGTCCACAGGCAATGCTCCTCATTTTAAGACCAACCAGGTAGTTCTCATGAACATTTATCTGCCCAACACCACAGTCTTTGGTTTTTATTGCAGAGGGCTTTTCAAAGCCAGGGTGGCTGGAGAGGACGGTGCCCACCCCAACCGAACGCGTTTTAGTGGACGTGTGTATGTCCTTCACCCGGCCATCTCCTACTGCCACGCTCCGCGTCTCCACGCTCTCCGTGTTGGTCTGTTTATCGCAGCTGCTCAGGGCGGTATTCGTCCCGCAGTCTGCCAGGGAGGCTGCCTCCGTGCCCGTGCACTGGCTCACCATCTCCAAAGTGGTGCTGGTTTGCCGGCTAGCTGTAGAAGGCACAGCCATCACCGTTGCCTCTGCCCTGAGGACAGCCTCCGTGGCTGTTTCACGGGACACGTGCTCCTTGGGGGCACAAACCACCACATCCACCGAGCAGTCCCCGCAGCCCACAGACCTCACTGCTCCCACCCCCTGCGCCGCCCGGCGGGGGTTCGGTGTGCCCACCGGCTCCTCCGTGTTGACGCCTGTCTCGCAGATGCTTGTCTCCGCACCCACCGCCTTATCACACAGCTCCATGGACCTCCCCGTGCCCTGGTCTCGCACCTCTGCCCGCTCCCGCACCAGCCACCGGCTCATCGGCAGCTCGGGGCCCACAGCTGTGCTCCGCACCGCAGGTCTGCAGGAGGTGCCGACGCTGCTCGTCTGAAGGTGGTTTCCCACCGATGAATCAGCGACATCCACGTGGTCTCCCACCATTTGGTCTCTGGTTTGTACGATGGCCTCCACCACCCTGCTGACAACACGGGGCTGAGCCATCATGGCTTTATCCACTTTTTTCCTAAACCCAGCCGCCTGCAGCTCCTGTTTTAATTTGGTCATTTCCCTGTCATGGGTCGTTTCCTTTAACTGAACTTCTAATCTGTAAATCTTCTCCTTAAGGGCTTCGATGGTCTGCTGCTGAAGCTCTATCTCTTTCTCGACCTCTGTAGACAAGCCAAGCATAGCCTCCGTCACCCCAACCCCAGACTCTCTCATCTCTTTCTCTGTCCCCACAGCTACTTCTTTGTGTTGCCTTGAAGATCTGTTGTATATAACCACATCGTTCATGTTCTCATCAGCACCTACTGCAACAGATCGGGCTTCTTTGGTCAGGCTTTCTCTGTTCACCCGAAGGTTTGCTGGACTTTCATAGTTGCTATCCTGGATTTTTTTCTCCAGGGCTTGCATCTCAGCAGTCAGCTGCCTGAACTCCTCTATCCTCTGAGAGCTCTGCTCCATGCTCTCCACCTCTTCCTCACAATCTATATACAGTTCTCCACCTCTCCTCACCTGAGACATGTGTTCCCACTGCTCTGCATTTCCCGCACTGTAGGATCGCTTTCTGAAACCGTATGTGTCATTTTGAGAGGCTTTCCTCTGGTTTTTGAGCTCAGCCATCATGTGCCTCTTCTCTTCCTGTAACACCGAAATTTTGACCTGCAGCACAGGAATGGTCTTGACTTGCTCCTCGAGCTCCTTCAGACGCTTGAGGGCAACCGCCATTTGCTCCCTGATGTGCTGCAGATGCACGGGGCTCACATTGGTGACTGGCGTGGATATGCCCGAGCTCATGGGGCTGTGACGAATGGAACTGCCCAAGGAGGAGCTGAAGCAGGCAGCGTAGTCGCCGTTCCCCTGATACCCATTCTGCAGCTGCTGGGACATGTGACTGTACCCACTGGATCCCACGAAAGAGGGGAGGGAGCTCGTGGAGCCCATGCCTCCAAAGCTGGAAAGCCGGGGCCTGCGGACATCTCCAGGCGTGACCTGCATCATCCTCTCCTGCTCGAGTCGCCTCCGCGTTTCCATCAGGGTTTTTGTTACATGGAGATTGTGCCGGGGGGGCTGGGGGGAGGGAGGAGGGAGCTGCTTACTCTCGGGGACGGTTAAGTAGGAAGGAGACGGTTCAAAGGAAACTGAGGGTCTCGCAGTGATGGACGAAGCTACTTGACTCCTCACTGCCAAACAAGACTGCTTGTTCTCATCACTGTTTGAGGAGGAGAGAGACTCCGTGGAGGTCCAGCTGCTGCACTGGCCACCAGAGTTCTTGGTACCCGCCGAGGCTGGTACGGCTTTCCTCTTCTTTCGGATGTTTAGTTTCTTAATGGTATTCCCCTTTTGTATATCATCCACGTACTTCAGAAAATCCAAGTCTAGCTGGTAGCCGTAAGGTGTTTCCACAAAGTAGGGGTCCTTCCGTTCTTTTTCATCTTCTCCGTTTATAATTTCCTCTTTTTCTGGAAAAGAAGAAACAAAATCAGCATTGGAAAAGAAACTGTGTCTCAGTGAACTGTGCGCTGGAACACAGCGGGATGGGTGCTCACAGCACGCCGCGGGCAGAAACTGCTGCTGCAGCTCAGCGAGCAGACCAGCTTTCCGCTGACTGACCCTCAACACTAAATCCTGATTAATTAACTTTTAAAAAGTTAATCAGTAGGTTTTCAAACGCTGAGAAGCACATACCCGCATAGACGTGCCCGCGCACACACAGATAATGTCTGTTGACAAAGGGGCACAGGAGCAGCACCGCCAGAAGCTCCAAGCCGTCCTTCCCCGAGCCCCTCCAGCCTTCCCGTGTCACGCACGAAGCCTTCACACGCACACACTGTGCCCTCACGTCAAGACCACGTACCGCACGGATCCTGCAGAGACCGATCCCTCCACAGGGTGCGTTCGAGCAGGCGAGGGGAACTCCGACCCTGCGCCTTATGCAACCCCTGCCGCCAGACCTTACACACAGCTGTTTTATGGCTCCAGGAACTGCGACAGCAGCAGTGCCAGTTTGCTCCCTCTCACCTCAGCTCACGTTACTCCCACCGCTGCCTCTGCCTCTTTCAATTTAAACCGCGCACGAAGCCTCCAGCACCAAAACCAGCAGCAGCACACCCCCACCCCCCTGCACTTCCAGCAGGGTCCCGAATCCCACTGCTGAGGGGGAGGACTGTCACTTCGCACGCAAGGAAAACCCGCCTGCCTTCCAAACGCAGGACTCGCCTGTCCCCAGAGTAACCTAAATAAAACTTCACTCGATCCGCTGGGATTCCTTGGGCTGAGTATTTATACCCAGCGCTTCTATACAACCTGCTCCTCCCGTCCCACTCGGCCGGGGGGGCAGAGAGAAAGAAAGAAGAAAAAAAAAGGGAAAAACAACTGTCGCGAGTTATGAGCTGGAGGAATAATAAAAACCAGCTTTCCGGTTACCTGAATTAGCCACATGCCTCTGCCCCCACACTGCAAATTTTTCCAGCCACGTATGGCTGCCCCAGCCTCGTGTGTCACCCGCCGAAGCCCTGCCTCCCTCCCGGCTTTCTCCTCCTTCACCCCATAAGGAAGAGCCGCCCGCACCCGCGCAGCCCCGCACCGCTGCCCCGCACCGCTGCCCTGCCCGGCTCCCCACAGCCGGCAGCCCACGCACGCAACCCCCACTCACCCACCCACCCGCGGTGCAGGGTCCGCCCCGCGCACCCCCCGCCGGGCGCAGCAGGCTGGTACCGTAAGGGGGCTGGAGGCGGCTGTAGCTCGCTGTTTCGTTTTTAAAAGGCGAGGTTTGGAAGCCGCGTCCTCTTAAAGGAATAGAAGCCTCAGGAGACGGGGCTTCTAAAAAAAAAAAAAAAGATATAAATAAGGAAAAAAAAAACAACCTAAACAAACCCACAGGAGAAACTTTCGACTTACTGCAACTACAGGAAGTGACTTAATGTTGTACTGACAGGGTTTAGGAGAAGGGGGGGGGAAAGCGCTCCTGTTTTTCCAGTTTCCTTGGCGTGCTTAAGAAAAGCTTTGTCTACAGACAGTGTAACTGCTTTCATGGCGATCCTTCATGTTTTTGGCTACCACAGGACACCGAGCAGTAGACAGAAGGATGCTGCTGCTCGGGGGAAAACCTATATTCACCAGCACAGGAATAGAAAAGGATGGAGATAGGGGGGATGGAGATAAGTGGGGATGACCCAAGCACATTGGTATCTGGGTCCTGCAGTGTGAACAGACTGTTCTGTGGCAGGCAGACACACACACACACCCCAACCACATGTTTCTGCTCAAAGACCAGAGTCTCAGTATGCTGTGGTATTTACTTATAGATGCACCCGAAATAGCCATCTAAATACCACAGTGGAAGCAAAAATACATGCATACACATATCCTTTAAGCACACAAGCACACACAGCTCCTTCCAGCAGGACTGCCTCAATGTCAGCAAGGGAAAAAGTCTCCGGGACTCTGGAGACAGAGAATAAGACAGAGCAAACTCGCAGAATTACTCCTCTTCCTCCCCCAGTTCAGTGCTCTGTTCCCAGATTCTCATCCTGGCTCCGATCCCCACAGACAGATTAATTCTCCTTTCCATATCACACAGCTTCTCACTCTAGGTTGGTCACCCTTCCTTCCTGCCTGCACCCTAGCTTTGTCCCCACTCTCACCCTGACCCTCATCCCTTGTAGCCTTATGTCTCTTTTTGCCTTCTTCCCACAGTTTGGATTTCTCACCCATTTTCTCTACTTACATCCATTTGCTTGCTCCACCAAATCTAACCCCAAATCTGGTTATACTCTCACCCCTCATCCTGTGATGACTCTAGTCACTTCACCCAGCCCAGATAAATTCAAGGTCCATCAGTTTTACCTGTTGTCCCATTTCCCCCAGCTCCTTTCCTCTGCTTGTCTTTGTCCGTATCTTCCTCCCCAGCAACATCTCCAACTCTCCCATCACTACACCGGTGAAGTCAGGCAGCTCCTCTAAGCTGTCCTTGGGCACAATGCATAAGTATGTTGGATAGTGGAGGGAGGAACAGCCTCTTTGGAAGTCCCAGGACTTAAAAATGAATACATCTTTGGAAAAATATTCATAAAACCTCTAAAAAGACATGCAAATCTCATGCTAAGTCAAGAGAACCAAACTGGAATCTCAGATATATTGTTTTCTTCTCCATGGGATGGTATTAAGATTGCTCAACAGAAAGCTATCAAAAATAAATCATAAAAAAACCCCAAAACACTGACACTGAATCCCTCACTAAACCTCTCCACAACACCTGCAGGCAGCTCAGTGCCTTCACAAAGAAACTCTCTTTGGCCTTCAGCTTAAGCTGGTAGCACTACCAGGACACACTTCATATCTGCTACTCCACAAGCACGAGACTGTGTGCAGAGCTGACTGCCTGTTACTTCTCCTCGACACAACACAGTGAGCACTCCACCAACACAATCCCAGTATTATGAGTTGATCTCCGGAGACGTTCCTCGATACGTTAGGACAAATGAGGATCAGGCATGCAATCTACCAACAACAACACAACACTGTGATGCTGCCTGCAGGAGCCGCGCCAAGCTTTTGTGCATTTTGCATTTTCTCAGAGAAAGGGCCAAAATGGGTGTGCCGGGTAAGCATGGAACAAAGCAAAATGGGTGGCTGTTTTCAAACAATAAAAATGGTTTTGTTTGTTCCAAAGGAAAAAAAAAAGTCTAATAAAAAGGAAATGAACAAACACCTGATAAGAGTGCATCCCTTCTCCCTTTCAGCCCTTAAGTCCTGGATGAACCATGGCTGCCCTTCCTCCCTAGCTCTGGTGGGTGAGTACCAAGTGTACACAAGCAGGTACCACAGATTAACCTCGGAGGAAGCTGTATCTATTAGCCCTTCAGCCAGAGAGGCAAGCCTTCATGCCCAGGCACCTCAAGTGAGCAAAAAGATTCCTACCCCATTCATCCTGAACACCTATAGAAGCATTGGAACAAATACCAGGCGGTACAAACGCTCTCGTTAGACATCTTGTCTCATCCTTGGCTGGCTGATCATGGGCACGGCTAAAATTAGAAGAACTATTCCCCAGTCTCTGTAGTAGCTCAGGCTAATATTAATCATGTCATTGTGTTACCCTGAGACATTATGTGCAGACACAAACACTTTTTTTTTTTCTGTGAAAATCCTGCAGACACGACTGTTTCCATCTGAAATGTCTTTAATTGCAACGAGACACAAACAGATCATGCTGATAGGCCAGCACCTGTTAAGTTAAACACCCTGTGAAGCACAGAGGCCTCATTGTGGTGCTGTTATTATTAATGCATTTCTCCAGAAGTATGCAAAGACTTCATTTCCCTCTCCTTGCTGCAGGATAACCACAGGCAGGACACAAGCAACATTTAAAAAATGCACTCTTCAATTCTCGCCTCCTGCACTGCTGGGACTGGCTCTGTCCAAACATTCCAGTCTTGCCAACTTCTATTAAATTATATCCTATCCAATGCACTACACAAGAACATCAGTATATTAAAATATTGAGTCAGCCCTACCCAAGTCCGCACTAATCATGTCTGCCTCCCAGACCCGGAGAACTGGAAAAAAATAGAACATTTATTTGTGCTTTGAGACTTCCGAGGGAGAGAGAAGCAGTGAAAATGTGGGCATAGAGTTTTGGTTCTGCAAGCTAGAAGACTTTATTGTAGAGCCACCTTGGAGGGTCCAGGAAGAGCAAAGAGAAGCAAATGAACATGTATTTCTGAAGCTAAAAGTAAAGGTGCTTTGAAAAATACAGACATCACATCTAAAGCCTTCTCTCCCCATCTGGTTATGATATCTGCTCTAAGGCACTTTTATCTTGGATCTGACTGCTATTAAAGAAGTCTTTTCCATTGAAATAATGTTATGAATAACAGGGTCTAGTTCCATAGTTATGGCATAAGACAATTCATAAAAAATACGGCAGAGGAAAAGTACAGAGGCAATAGCTGGCATAAGTGGGGTCAAATCAGCATTTTTGGATGCTCAACTTCAGTTTGAAAGGTTATCTGGGACAGGAAAAGATGGGATTAAAAAAAAAAGAGAAGAGTTCTGACTTTCTGATTCTTCACTGCAACTGGGAAGAAACTGATGCTTTTCCCCCCTCTCCTACCACCAATTCTGCTTTTATTCTTTTCTCTTTCTGTTCTTCAGCATATATAAATGAGTATCAGCCTCTCCTCCTGAAAAAAACCAAAACACATGAGGCTGAGCACTTACTGAAAACAAGAAAGAAGAATGAAATACTGAACAATTAATCTTTCATTCTCCTTCTCAGATGCTGGGATTTGAATGCAAGTTAAAAAAAAAAACAATAACAACAAAACCACTTGGAAAATAGACCTTAGCCTTGCAGCATAATCATTTGATCAGCTTTTTTTTTGGCTAGCAATATAGAGAAGATGTCATGAAATTACTATTCAGCCTAGCTCTCTCCAGTATTTTCAAATAGGAAAAAAGCCCCAAACCCAAACAATCAACGTATGAGATTTTTATTTTATTTCATTCCAAGAACTGGGGGGGTGGGTGGTGGTGGTGGTGGGGGGGAACTTACAGAAAGTTGTTTCTGTACTTTGCCAGATGCAGCAGGAGCATCCAGCGTTTTACGTTTCCCTTTGCAGTTAAAGGGCATGGCGGTGGTGTGATGTTGGCTGCTCCTCTCCCACAGGGAGGAGAACCACCACAGCAGAGCACAGCACGGCACGGCACAGTGGAGTCCAGCCATCAAGCTGCCCACGACCATGCCCACATGGTGCTGGCCTGGGCCACCCTTCCTGCAGTGCCAGGCTGGGGTGCCTGGATGACCCAGCTCAGCTTGTACAGGCAACGGCACCATGTGCCCATCACACCACACCATAGTGTAGACCTGCCCGATAACAACTTCCCTTCTTTTTCTGCTCTGGGACAATAACCAATAAATATCGCCTTGTAAAAAGAGCAATCTATTCTGCTATTACTCAGCTACAGCCATGCCTGGAGCAAATGGGATTTAACTCCTGATGCACCTGAAGCTGCGGGGTAGGAGGTACTACAGTCCAGACTAAAACACCTCAGCCAGAGAGGTATGACCAACCCAGCAGTTAAAGGCGCAGAGGAGTCTCCTGTTACAGAGGAATTCCATTTACTGCACCTTTTACTGAAGAAATAAATCTCCAGTGTAAAACGCTGGCTGCAAATTTAATCTCAAAGAAAAACAAGGAGCAGAAAAATGGTGAAATATTTTTTATAACATTTTTAGATTACTTTTTAAAATTTATGTGTCAATATCCCAGCTGGGGAGCCGGCATTTAAATCTGAATTGTAAATATTCAGTACTCTGGGTTGGGGGTTGCAATAAAAAAATGGGGGATAGCAACTTCCCTGATCATAATAACAGAAAAAAGGCTGAAGCTACAACACTGTGTAATGAATAGGTTTTTATTTCACAATGTAGAAGCTCCAGCTCAGGTATTTGTAGTGGCAAGCCTCACAGAAGTGAACTAAGGACATCACCTTAAGTCAGTGAACACCAGCAGCAGCAGCATTGAAGATGGTTCAGAGGTCTGCTGTGTTTGGGTTGCACTGTGAATGCAAACACCAGGGCACTAGGCTTACCACACAAAATTGGTAAATGAAGGCATTTTATAAAGGGATCTGCCTAATCTAATAGGATCTGCCTAAACTAATCTAATACATGCTCTTTCTATAGGAAGTAGGACCATTAAGGCAAGGCAATAGAAGAAAGACTCAATCACAGCCACAATACAAAGGCCCTTGACTTAACTGGGCTTTTCCATGGACTTGATCAACTTACAGTGAAAACAGTCTCTTGAACAGTTATGTTCCTCTGGACCTGAAAAATCTTAGTTGCTTAGTGTTATACTAGAATTATCATTATAGTAAAAACCTAATAAAAAAAAATAGTTAGTTGTTTAGCATTATAGCCAAAACAATGAGTCACCTCTCACCTTGGTACCAGTGATCAGATAGATGCACTAGTCTGGATGTCCCACTGTCACCTCCTCCTCAAGGGTCAATTCCTAAACCACAGAACCATTTCTTAACCTTGTAGAAGAGACTCTGGCTTCTCTTATTCTTCTCCCTCTGCTGCATGTTTGCTAACTAAGTGCTGACTACTGTTCATAGCTATGAAAACCGGAGCATTTTGGTACCACACAGGAAATTCTGAGAGTGCTCACCAGCCTGATATATATATATATACATGTATATATATGTACATATATATAAAATAACATTTTTGTTGATAGGAGAGGGTCTTTCAAGGTCACATTACCTTTTTCTACACCATTAAAACTGTGCTTTCACATGGTTAAAAAGCGTTACCTATAGAGTTTATATCTGAACACCATATGAGCACAACTAAAAATTTTGTCTGTGAGCTGAAAGTAAAACCCACACTTTAAAAAACACACCTCCTAACCCTCTCTATTCTAACATCTAAAACTTTTACTTCTATAATCTCTGAACTGAAAACTTGCATCTTAAACAGAAGTTCATTTAAAATATGAAAGGAAGCTATATAAGGAAGTAAGTCCGATTAATTAACTAACCCTGAAAAAAGGACTAATCTTGTTTATGAGAGATATTTTTGGGGGGTGGCAGGTGAGAGAGGAGGGAAGGACACACAACCAACTATCCTGAGAGTGACTGCAACATGCCCCCTTATCAAAATTAACAAAATCTGCTTTATGTTCTTGACAACTCCCTTATTTGAGGCTGGTAACAACTATCCTTTTCAGCTGCTCTCACTTTCTGGGAATAGCTCTAGACCTGGCAGTTCCGTGGTGGCACATCTCTGTATGGGCACCACCTCAAGGCCTCTAGCCACAGAAACTCAAAACTAAGAGGCTAGTCTGTTTTGCCTCCATTCCAGTTTCTGACTCACAGGTCCCAGGGGAAACTGAAATATGGCTGGCAGGAAGCAGGGCATGGGTGGGAAGGGATATAGTCATTAGCTTATTCTGCTAACTGCCCCACCAGCAGCAAGGAAAAGCAGAGCAGAAACCATGGTGGGCTCTGCTACTGATATCAACAGCGCTGTCCCCTCTGTGTAGAAACTACTCCCAAAACAGTGGTGAGTCGGGCAAATTGCTGCCACAAGCCAGCCTGTGGGTGTACTGTGGCTGTGAGCACCCCTCAAAGTAAAGTTTGCCTCCTGCTCACTCCAAGTGTCATGTGGAAGAGATGAGGCGTCAACAGTCACCTTTACTTTTGGGCTTGAAATGGTGGGCATCTCAGTCCTGTTTACTGACATTTGGAAACCAGATGCCAACAAGGCAAGTCCAAACCAGTATGAATTTATTCTTTCCAAGCACCCAATTCCATGTGCATTTTTTCCATCTTGCTGTATTTGTCTGCTTTGAGAACTGCCCTCCGTTACTGCCTGAAGCATATATTCATTCACTTTCTACTGTGTGCACATTTACTGGCTCCAGGCACATTTGTGACAAGTAAAATGCATTCAATTTAAAGATACTTTTCAAATCAGACTAAGTCAGGCCTGATAAAATTAATAGCAAACAGTATATAACAATCACAAGCTCCTCGTAGCCTGGAAGATAGCAATGTGCTTTACATACCTCAGTAGCTCAGTTGCAGACCCCCATAGCCCTCCTTTCCAAAAATACATCCCAATAGATCTGGGCTAACTGATTCAGCCAGCGATGCTGATGAAGGTGGAGTCCTAGTGCTGGTAATGCAGCTTGCTGTCCTCTGCTGCACAGGAGAAACACCAAAGCTCCCTTCCCTCCCTTGTCAACCCACACCTCCCCCACTCTTCCAACAGTACATCATCCCCTGCTACTTTACACCACTTTGCTGTCACAAGAAAAAAGACAAAGGAAAAAAATAATCACCAAGACCAATGCTTGCATCTACATAGAAGAATGGGCTTCACAAAACCCAGGTAGAGGGCTGGCAAAGCAGTAGAGGAGCAAACCCCCAAAATTTTCTCTTCCTTCCTCAGTCATCCAAACCATCTCCCAACTCCCAGTGGGGGCCAAAATGAATACAAGCCAGGTGTTTGCCTGAAAACGTCTTTTAGCACAACTGTGCACCAGTGTTACCTGCTGAAGCCTAAGCAAAGAAGGCTCTGTTAACTTTCTAGCCAAAAAAAATCCTGAATCACAAAACCAAAATATTTAGATTTATAATGTCATTACCCTTCTGTGCCTATAAATCTCTGAGGAGGTGAGAAGCGGAGAACAGATACATAGGGCTATTGTAACAGGAGTAACCATCAGGAAAGAACGTGGACTCCTGGGATATAAACCTGCCATGGAATATTAAAACTGATTTACAGTTTCAGTTTGGTCTTACAGCTGTGCATAGGGTGGAAAAAATAGAAGAACTGTCTTCTGCAAGAATGGTTCCACAAATATTTGTCTTTATGGGTCCTGGAGGGACATTATTTTGTCACATGCTTACCTCCATAAGGAATATGGTTTATGCTGCATAATCAGTATGATATTTCAAATACCAGGAATTGTTCCCTCCTACCCCTTTTTACATTAATCTAGTACTGATTCCTTGTGTGCGATAAGACGTTCATTGCCTTCCAAACTTCAAAAGCATAGGCAATTTGCATTTTCCAAAAGCACTAACAGCTTTTTCTCTATACTTAGACTAGTTCAGACTGATGAACTGATTTTCTCCAAAAAGGTAAAAAAAAGCAATCATCAGAGAAAATATGGAAAAGGTCATTATTAGAAGCAATTCTTTATGCACATTCTAAATAGCTAAAACCAGCGGCTTATAATTGAAAGTCTATGAACAGTATACCACTTCAAGGGTAACAGCTACCTTTCTGCTGTGGAAACAATGCCTCACAGTAAATAGGTGCAGTGTTCCCTTCACTTGAGTGTTCACACCACCCATCTCCCGCTAGAAAAAAATGCATTTGTTGAAAGAAACAAACTACTCTGTATGTAACAGCAAAAGCAAAGAGGCTACCAGAGGTGCGTGAAACCCTTAAGCGCAACCTCCCTTCAGACAGCAGCCCTTGCGAGACAACCCGGCACTGCTAAAAAATGGAAAAAATTAAGGTAGGGGAGCCGGTCACTGTCTGCCACCTCTCCCCCCAGCCCCCTCGAGGGTCTCACTCACCAGTCCGCCCAGAAGCAAACTCTTGGACCTTGCCGCCTTTAGTTTTTCAGGAAATTAAGTCTGAAGCACGCTTTCCTTTGCCTTAAAGGGAGTGCGTATTCCTGACACATCAGCAGGCAGGGAGCCCAGAGGTTGCTACAGAGAATTTATTTATACTCATTTGGAATTTCCTGAACCGGTCCCAGCCCGGCAGCCAGCCCAGCGCACCACTTCAGATGCTGCACGATGCCTTCGGCTCACCAAGGGTTAAAATACATGAAATAGGCAGCAGGATAAAAGGAACTGTACCAAATGACACACTAAAAAGATTATCTTTTTTTCTCTCTGATAAAGACAGATTTAATTCCCAAGAGAGAATTAAAAGTTCAGGTGACTTTTCTTCCACCCGCTCTCCCTTCCTCCCCAAGCCCTTCACCCTCCCCCCCGCCACTTGTTTCTCACTCCCACGCATGGACTGAGAGCACAGAAAGGTTCATTGATATATTTTGGGCAGAACAATTACCTCTGTTGTAACCAGCACTGCCTGCAATTCTGCCTGTGTTACATTCAGTCTCATTTTGTTTACTCTTCTCAAATGCAGCTTATAATTTGAGAGATAAAAATAAAAACTTTCTGTATAAAGTTACAGACACAAACAGTTTTCTTTTTTCTGAAACACAGCCAAATACTTGAGACATCTGTCATGCTAGTACAAGCACTTTCAAAATGAAGCATAAACATATTTGATTTTTCCATATGCAATTTTCTTGTTTCCACGTAACACCAGGTATTAACTCAAGTAAAGACAACTGAGATTCCAGGGGCAAAAATGTCACTTCTCAGCATCGTAAAGAGACCCTTAAAGGCCTCTATCTCTCTTTGCTTCTGCTCACAACAACACTTGCTATAGTATGACCAAACAGGGACTGCAAAAGTAAAGGGGCAAGGAGAGGGGCTAATTTAACAAGGATAACGACCCTAAGACTTCACAGGACTAAAGGAAAAGAGTTTTATTACTGTGCCTTCCATCCAGATTCCCAAGAACACTTAAAATGAAAGGGAAAAAGAGACATGGATTGTTGAAATAATTTCCAAGATCACTGCAGGCTGGAAGAGCCGTGCTTCAAACAGAAGTGGGATCCTGTGCTGAAATGACAGGAGAGAGGTACAAGTCCTCCACTGTGCCTTCAGCTAAAGTAGCATATACTTCCAATAAAAGTCCTTCCTGAATAAGTCTAGTGGCTTCAGTGGTATTTAATATGAAGCAAAGTAATATCTAATACTTACAGGCACCAGCTTTTGGACTGTAAACTAGGTCCTGCCCTCTAGGCAATTTTGCGTTTATTTCCGTGAATTACAAGTCACTGCTGCATACACTATAAAACATAAGCTCCCCATAAAAGTCTGAAGAAGATCTCTAGACATAGCCAACTTGTTACATCTACAGGCCATGAAAGTACTGAATTTTAAGTGAACTTGGTTTGGTTTGGCCTCTGCTTAATTTGGTGGCTAGCCCAGTGTAAACCATGACATAAAGAAAAGCAACAACACTTTGGGAACAGCTTCTAACCATGCTTTGAAATTTCTCCTAGAAGACAGAAGAACTCTAGGGCAGCTGAAACCCGACCTACACTTTCTGTTCAGGGAAACAAACGCAAAAATTAAACCCTTGAAATACTGCCTGGAGCCTGCAACCACTGCTTTACACTCACTACCTGCCCTTCAAACCCTGTCTTTTGACCTGCAAGAGCGAGTGACCAGCCAAGTGAGGACAAGCTGTATGCAAGCAGCATTGAGTGTTACTGGTGGGCATCTCTAGCTCCATCATCAGGTTCTTCACACCAGGAAGGGGAGAACATGAAAATATCCATCCAGTTTTCTGCTGTGAAAAAAAATGCAACATCTGGGATAAAGTATGAGAACAGAAGGTATGGCCAAAACATCCTTCTCAAGAGTTAGGATTCTGGTCAGAGAAAAAAAATATAAAATTCTCTAACATGATATGATTTCACTTTTCTAAAATAAGACAGCATGATATCCTGTTTAGAGAAGAACAAATTTTAGCAGCTGCCTCCACATGCTCCATCTGTTTATCATTACTCTGTGGTTTCAAGGGCTTGACATCTGAACGAGCCCTGCATCAAGTCACACACCTTCAGTGGACTCTCCTCAAGGCTCAGTCAACTCAGGTGGCTGAAAAAGACCTGCCACGAGTGCAAGCAATAAACTGTAATACGTATCAGCACTTCGTCCCTTGTCCAGCAAGTCAAATATGGGGGCACATGTCTGGGTTGTCACCAGTAAAACCTAAAGGCAAAGAGCACACGTGTATTTATTCTCTTGGCCTTTGAGACCACTATGGTGCCAAATAAACTCATTCAGCTACTGTTTACAGTAGAAACAAAACTGAGGTCAGAGCACAGCTCCCCAGTGACCAAAACCACCCCTGATTTGGTCTGCAGTGAATGTAAGATTTGGTGTATGGGCAGCCATCCAGCTGGTAAATTCTTATCTAACAAGCAGGTTATTTCACACCCCTTTTGAAAACAAAAGGCAGAGAGAGCACAATAGATCTGTGAAAGGCGATGGATGAAACGCAGCTCTTTCAAACACTGGCCGCCAACAGACCATTTCCTTAGCACTGGAAAGAATGACATAATCTGCTTGACTACCATCATCCTGTTCAGGGGAGCACAGAGCCTGACCCACCACTGTCAGGTTTACATTCCTACCCCAAAAAACATGGCTGTTACATTTTGGTGAAGGTTGGATATGGGGTTCTTCTTGCTTTTGCTGGATTTTGTTTTAAGAGAGAGGGGTGGCATTGCTCTGGGCTTGTTTTTTTTTTTCTTTATAGCCTTTCAGAATTTGGCAGATGGTTTCCATAGAATGATTTAAAACCCACTAGCCATTCAGGTCAGACCTGAGACTGATTTGGCCTATCCACCTTCTCCTCCCTAGTGGATGCCTCTGGAAGGGCATAAAAAGAAAACAAATATACACAACATTTCTCCTTTTGGCTTCCATGAACCTGTGACCAAGAGACTTCCTGGGCTGGGGGTGGTCCAGGATGGGTTTTAAATCACAGTGTCACATGTTTATTTTCAGGGTGGCCACGAGTTATTCAATAGCTGGGTTCAAAATGTCAGACTGCAGCTGATGTGTTAGTACTGTAAGGAAATCTACTCGTCAAGTGCCTGGGGATACAGTTATGGGTGATTAATCTGACCCAATGACTACGTGACACTCAAACCCTCCATATGAGAGACTGTGCACCCTAGAGTTAGGTCCCTCACTAGTTAGCATCCACCCACAGAGAGAATGAAACTGAAAAATGTGTCATCCTTAAGTGTGCACTTGGTTTAGTGTACACGGAATGAACTTTGACTACTTGATATTTTGCGTGTCATGGGGCAAGGCAAGTTCACTACTGCTCTCCCAACATGGTTGCTTGGAAATGTTTGTGGTAAGAAGTCTTGTTGCAGGAGTGAGTAGTCCACTCAAGCCTTCAAATGATGAAAAACTTTTTCTTCTTCTGCTTTTGTGTGGACAGTCAGGTATACAAGTGAATGTCGCTAAACATGAATACAAGAGAAAGGAAAAAGCCATGGCTGTAAAAGAAAAACATGCATTCTTAAATCTGGAAATAGATGTACATGCCTCTTCTGCCACAGAAGTGAATGCAAAGTGAACTTCTGCCTGTTGGGAGCTCAAGTGGAGATGTCAGCCTGGCGACTGTCTCCTGGGCCGTTTGAAAAAGCAGACTGGGTCATTCAGAGTGAGGTGGTGGGTCCTGGCAAGGTCGAAGGCATCACATGTCCTTCAGCCATCACTCCCGACTTCCCCAGCTGAGCAGAGGCAGGGGATGCAGGAGGGAACTCACAGCTTTGCCAGGGAGACTGTACAGGCTACAGTTCCAGGCATCTTTTTCCCACTTGGATCAAGACTCTGCCATCAAACACCACAGATTTCTAGTAACAATTACTAATCCAGAAATACTGCACTACTAGCCACAACGTACTGATTATGCAAAGGCTGAGGCAAGGAAAAGTGCGACACAAACTGGGGAAAAAAACAAATGCCACGCATAACTAATGGCACCCATGGGCAAGACTCTGCGCACCCATTATTAATGTGCCATGTAACTGCTAAACCGTGTGTGCAGAACATCACACAGCAGCAGGATAGGAGAAGGATGGTAAAGCTGGAGTGGAGAAGGCGATGTTACTCTTGGTTTCCCACAGAGATGTCTCTCCCGCTGCTGCGATCCTGGCTGCACCTGGTGACTTGTCCTACGGGGATACAGGCTGGGATGTTCTGGCTGAGCCATGCACACGCTTGTAGAACTGTAACTTTACAACTTTTCTCTGCAAAGGGAGACAGAAATAATTTTTGCAGGATCATCAACAGTACACTTTCCACAGCACTGAAGATGGGTTGCAAGGAAGCCTCTGAGCATTAAAGGCAGAGGAGAGGGTGAAGAAGGGTTGAGTATCAGGGGTGAGGGACAGGCTGTGCTCCCCAGGGACTGCAGCTGGGGAGAAGCCCCTGCCTGTCCCCAGGGAGAGCTGGGGTAAGACCCAAGCACTGGAGAAAGGGGCTGAGAGGAATATCAGGGAACAAAAAAGAAAGGATGAACATTTGGATGGCAGACACGCTGTCTGAGAGCAGAGGAAAGGAACAGGACTGTAACTAATGATGGCAAGGGAGAATGGTGAAAGTCTAAAGGGTGATCCAGTGGATGCACAGCCTTGTGAGGCCATTCAAGTACTGGCAAGCTTAAAAGCTATGTAACCGGCATCTGTCTCCACATAATATAACAGAGGACAGGAGCAGAAGAGAATGATTTTAAAATACATGTCTTTTTTCTTTTTTTTTTAACCTTTTAACTTAATATATGGAAAAGCATATCTGAAATTTAAGAATCACAATTTGTGCTGGAGGGAAGGAGAAAGGGCTTAGCCATGGACTTCTTGAAGTGAAAAAACTCTGTTGAACCTCATAATCCCTTAAAACATGACTGCTCTGATCTTGTCTTTGTGCTTCTATCATATGCAAATGTCAGTCCAGTTCTTCAACCACAACCATGCACTTTTTTTGATTTCTTTCACCGTACTTTTTTTTTTTTTGTGAAAGCCGCACACTTTAGATTTATCAAGCAGTGCATATGAAGTGTTAAAACTTGACCTGTTTGCTGGGATTAGACCTGAAATTCCAGTAACAGCAGCTAAGTTGCCCAAGTGTTTTTATTATTACATCTTCTGCAACCCATACGATGGTGCTGCAGGCAAAGGGGTTAGCTGAGTGAAGAGAGGGTAGGGAAGGGGCTAGGAGTACATCAACAAACATGCCCCTCAGCAATAAGAGACAACTCCAGACCAGTGATGTCTGGTTTACATAGGGAGAACAATCTGTTCCCAATTATCAGTTAATTTGATCCTCACCCTAATCTGACCAAACTTTCAAACCCAGCTATTAAAAACAGTTTCCACCCCCTCCCTCTATCCTTCCCTCTCCTACTTTCAGAGCAATACAGAAATATCAACACAGGTCCTGTGTGATGAAGAAAAGCAACATATTGTTATAAAGAAAAAACATACAGGAATATATTAATAAAAAAGAGGAAGACAATTATATAAAACACTTATTACAGCTTGAGGTAACTAGGGAGGGGAAACTGAGCAATAAAAAGGGATGGGCTGTGAAAAGGGGTAAGGGTCACATTGCCTACTTTTACAGGGAAGAAGGCTTTGCAAGTGGAGAAGGATGGACCAAAAGCATTAAAGAATAAGGTAGGATCTCACACTTACCTTCCTGTCTGAGTATCTAGGCACTAGGAGTTTTATCAAAGTCTGTATGGAGAGCCAAGTGAAAAAAAATCTCAGACGACTGTACCTAACTCAGACTGAGTACATGCTATGAAAAGTTTTAAAGAGTCACAAAGATGGGGGAGGCAGAAAGCCCTGTTTGGACCCAGCTGATGTGCTAATCCCCAGACACTGCAAGCAGCAATGTGCATCACACAGGGGATGTCAACCATCGCTTTCAGCCCATATGGTAAATGCAATTTCCGGATGAAATCGGAGGAGGGAATGGGAGGAAGAAAGGAGAGGATGGCCACAAGCACACTTCTGTCCCGAAGCTGGTCACACGGGGACATCCTGGCAGGAATCTGTACTCTGCCACCAAGGGGAGTCGAGTTTCCAGAGGAAGGAAATAGAAGTATGGTAGCAATGCCAACGTGGGCAGCCCAAGCGCTCCCTCAGCCCCTAAAACTGCTGTGAAAACGTGATACGGGAAGGGGTGCCCTTCTGTTATCTCTAATCCAAAGCCTTACAAATGGCGTGAAAGGGGGGGAGGAGAGAGGTGGCCATTACAAGAAGCTTCCCAAGGACTTCTGCTCCAGTAGTAACCCTTCTGCAAGGAACATGTCTAAACGCAGGCACTCGGTGCTCACGAACAGAAGACAACCAACTGTAGTCAGGCTATTTCCATCCAAGCCTTTTCCCTGGGGGACTGTATCCTTTTAAAGGCAACAAAATCCCCTCCCTTCCCACAGGGAGGAGATTCATACGCATTATTCATAAGCTTCTTTCTGCAGAACCTGGGAAGGGAGTGAGGAATACTGGAAAACAGTTTTGGAGGAAAATACACTCTTTTGGGTTAAAATGGTTGCAGAAAGATTTGCCGAGTTGTGTATATTGAGAGTGGGGGCGAAGGAAGAAGGTGCAAAGAGAGTACTTTTTCAAGCCTGGGAAAAGTTTATTCTTGCTGTTTCTCCAGCGACACGTGCCTGCCCTGCGACTGGTGCTTGCCCCTCACCCAGCCCCACAGGCTGATCCTCCCCGTGGGCACAAAGCACTTGCTTCCATCACAAGACTTTTGGGCTTTTATCACTGTTAATGGCCACCAGGGCAGTGATGTTGCAGGGCACCATAAGCAGCAAGGCATGCCTGTTTAGTCCCTAGATCATTATTAGCTTTAACATACAAGATCAGCACTCCCAGCTGCCTCTGAGTGTGTAGAGGGTATGTATTTCTACAGGGGGGAACAGCAGCAGGATAAGTGAGAAGGTTCAGATGCTGCCCATGCAAGTGCATCTCAACAGAATGCAGACAGCTCAGACAAGGAAAGCGTGCATTGCTCCAGGAGTGAGCCTGCACCAGAGAGGAATGAACACAGTCCTCTGCCTAGGTGAGATGTAAGTTTCTGGGCAGCTGCAGAAGATAATCCAGAATAAAACACAACTGCAGTAAATCTTTGAACATAAGACAGATCGATTAACCCTGCTCCTTTTCTCACATGCTTTGTCCTTCAGCAAAGCATCAGCATCTTATATGGCTTTGTGTCTCAGGCCATCTGCTTCCCACCATGTCCCATTTCCATTTCTAAGGCCTGGGCTATCTGGGCCAGACTGCTCTGCCCTCAGTTCCGAATGACACTGTATTTACTGCATCCTTTCTAAGTCCTTCCTGGTCCTTCCATTTCCAGTGGATTCCAAAATCAAGCCTTATGTTAAAGAAGATACATGATCCCCTATCCCCTGCAGTCTGATGAAGGCCTCTACCTTCGGCAAATGCAAGTCAATGTGTTTTCAAGCCTTCTGTTGCAGCAGGAAATGGACCCTTGGATTACGAGGTATCAACTAGCAATTGCAGAAGAAACTAGTATTAATTCAATTAGAAAGCTGGCATTGGCTATGAGATCATGTGATCCATCTCCAGCCATCTGTCCTTAAGGCAGATCTGGCATCAGTGAGTGTACTACAGCATACTGATGGAAATTTTGATATGCCTTATGATAGAGCTGATGGGAAATCACTGGAGGCTCAATCACCCTTCACCCCACAGATTTCAGGGTCCCACCCTAACTTGTTTTAAAATACTGGGCACCACCAGAGTGACTCACTGGATCACTCGCGGGTGAGGCAGGAGCAGGATCCCAGTGAGAGCCCTGCATGCCATCTGCTCATCCAGAAAGCACAAGACTACATGGCAATTCAGCAGGGTCTCCCAACGGCAAAAGTCTCCCACCAGCTGCCAAAGCACACCCGACCCCATCAACTCTGACAGCTATCGCATGCAGGCTCAGAGCAGGAGCATGGCACGGGAGGCAAGCCCAGCTTAAACAGCGTCTCACCGCACGTCCCGCTGACTCAACCACATTACCAAACTGCTGGCACAGCAGATTTGATAAAAATACAAACTCACCTGAACCCTGGTCATTTGCATCAGCTAAGCTAAGCAAACTCAGTGCACTTAAGGCTTCTGAGCTCAGAGCTCCAGGTGTCAGTAGGACCTCAGTGATACCTGTGTGGCAGCTACCCCACGGGAAAGCAGCAGAGAGAGGCTGTCGGCTGGGCTCTTCTGACAGACACCCACAGTTCTCAGGAGTAAAGGCTCTCTTGGACTGACTACTACCTACCTATCAAAACCACTGCCAATTGCTAACTTCTTCACGTCTGTAAGTTCCCATTAATTGACTGAGGGTCTGTAATGAAAAATGTTGGATGTTCTGCTAAAATCAGTAATAGAGATACTGTTCTGGCACACTGCACTTTCTTCTTAGGCTTCAGGTCATTAGGCTGGAAACCATGCAAAACTATGCATCTTGTCTGAGATTATATGGACCAGGAAAATAAAAGCATAGAAGAGACTGACTCAATCTAATAACTGAAAGGAAAGGGTGTCTACAAATCTTTAGTAAGAATTGTTACAAATCAATGCAGAGGATGTGTATGATAAAAACATTTGCTTGAAGCAAATAGGTGTTCTATTTATTGGCTTCAATAAAAAGGGTTAATAAGTCAGAAAACAGAGGTTTTCATAATACTTTAAAACAGTTGCTTAAACATTTATATACCAGCAGATGGAGAACACATTTATTAAACATTTGGCCTTTGAGTCACACTTACGTTAGTATCTCAAACAACATTAATTCAGGCAACAGCCTCTTGTGAAAAAAGAAGATTGGCCAGCAGGTCAAGGGAGGTGATTCTGCCCCACTGCTCAGCTCCCATCAGAGCCCACCAGGAATACTGTGTCCAGCTCTGGAGCCCCCAACATAAGAAAGACATGGACCTGTTGGAGTGGGTCCCGAGGAGGGCCACGAAGATGCTCAGAGGGCTGGAGCACCTCTCCTATGAAGACAGGCTGAGAGAGCTGGGATTGTTCACCCTGGAGAAGGCTCCAGGGAAACCTTATAGCAGCCTTCCAATACCTAAAGGGGGCCTACAGGAGAGATGGGGAATAACTCTTTATCTGGGAGTGTAGCAATAGGACGACGGGTAACAGTCTTAAACTGAAAGAGGGGAGATTTAGATGAGGTATTAGAAAGAAATTCTATACTGTGAAGGCGGCGAGACAGTGGAAGAGATTGCCCAGAGAAGTTGTGGATGCCCCATCCCTGGGAGTGTTTCAAGGCCAGGCTGGATGTGGCTTTGAGCAACCTGCTCTAGTGGAGGCAAGGGGATTGGAGATATGTGATCTTTATCTTTACTGTACTTCCAACTCTAACCATTCTATGATTATATGATTGTAATGATCTCATTCTCTGACTAACTGATGCATAGTTGTAACTTTTAGGAGTCAAGAAAACTGCTCAGATACAAAGAAAATCTAACCAGAGGCCCATGGAGTGCTGCAGAGTAACTGTGCATCAAAAAAATAACCAGAGGGACACCAGGCTGCTGCAGGGGAACCAGTGCTCCAAGACAGTTTCTATCTGTTACCAAACCACCTTTGGTCCTGCAGTCCCTGGGGCAGGTACCCTCCACAGAGGAGGAGGATGCCCAGATCTCCTGGGGGTGACACCTCCCCATTCCCAGGAGGCTGAAAGTCAAAGGAGTAAACCAGGAACCAGCACACTGCCTATTGCAGCAGCAGTTCCTTGCTTTACAAGTGCAAAGAGACCAAAAGTAAAAACGATGGTGAGTTGCTTTGAGGCCACCGCTTTAAGAACTATGTAGGAATCTGAAGGAAGTAAAGCATATCGTTGAGTTAAACACACCAGGGAAAACGTTCCACTGAATCCATATACGATGTACTCCTGTGTGTAGAAGCATGTTGAAAGTGAGATGGGAAGGCATGGAAACACGCTTAAACAAGAGTGAAGGGCAAGGTGCAGACAGAAGGGAGAAGAGAGGAAGGATCAGGGAAATCTCAGATACCCTGTACAGAAAACAACATGTAAACGTTTGCTTCACAGCAAAGAAAGGGTTTGTGCAACAGCCTTGCTATACTGACCCCTGCAGCCCATCCTACTCAGGAAAACGGGAAAATCTTTTCTTCCGTTAAAATGTTTTTTTATGTTCCTCTTAAAAGAGATGACTGACAATTCCATGGTCTCTGGATACAGAGCATGAGGTGCTCAGGGAATCTAAATATAACAGATATTTTCATTACGGTTAGAAAAAAATAGAATTTTTAATTCTTTATCTTTTTAATCAGTCTTCTATGTTTGTTTTGCTGCTTGTTTCCTACATCAGAATAAATGGATTTGGACTGGAATTTCACACCATTCAGTGCCTTTCAGAACATTTGTTTTGAAAACAAAGGTTCAGCTGATCAGGTATTAATGAAAGGAATTAAAATCCAGCCAGAAGCATTTGTGACCTGCTTGGTAAGTTTTAGGCTGGTGTGCATCGTTCTTTTTGTAGCTGACTGGAGGACCTTTCTACAGATATCACTACAGAAATGTTTGCAGAGCCTTATTAAGTAAATGATTTATGCATCACTTCTAGCAAGCACAAAAGATAACAATTACTGGAAGTTTCACCTAGCCGTTAATGAAGACACTAATAATATTTCAAGAAACAATCATATCTTTTTTTTTTTCTTCCTTCCTTGAACTGTGCAAAGAGAAATTAATTTGTACCATGCACCAAAACAAGTCCAGCCTCCGAGTGGCTCCTCGCAGACTCAGGGTAATTCCCAGCTCCTGCTGCAGCTCCTTGGAGGAGTGTGTGAGGCGCCCTGGACTTCCACTGCACCCCTTAACCCTGCGGAGCCTACCCAACTGAGTGGTAAACTCACCAGCTCAGAACATCCAACAGTTGCGACTACTCACCACCCAACCAATACAATAAACCTAATCTTGGCAAGCACAAATTTATCTATCACCATTGCTAGAAAGACTTCAGCTGTTTGCTGAGCAGATGACACAGCTTTGACAGAGGCTAGTCCAAAATCAGAACCAAGTGTCTAAACCAGCTTCCAAAATGGATAAAGATGAACAAATAATCTTGCAGCTCACAGAAAAACAGTTTACTACAACGCCTCTGTGCAATGAAGCCAGGAATGGTGTGATAAAACTTTTGTCAGCAGCAAACAAAACTATTGACAAACAGTCCTGAAGTCTAAATTACAATCTGTTATTTATTTGCCACATTTAAAGTTCAGGTCTTTACAGAGCCATGCAGGAGGCAGAGAAATTTACGATAGGTGGTTTCATGATAAAAGTCATCACTTGCTTTGTAGCTTATCTCACATACACCCTCACAGAAAATATTTACAGCAAATGTACTTCCCATAAACATCCTTAAAAATATAATTTCTATATGAATGCAGAATAGATTAATCCTTTCCTGGAAACAAGTTCCAAATTCAAGCATTCCTCTACAGATTTTATCTGCAGCAGCAATAGTCCATGCAGCCTTGTATACTAAAATAAATTGACTGAAATGGCACATACACATAACCATTTAACAGTGCAAATACTCACATTCTCGAGTTAACCAAATCAAACCACTGCTCCTTAGTCACCTTGTACTCGAATGCAGCTGAATATGTGGTCAAACTTGCCAAAATAACATAAACGCAGCTTAGTAGTCCGCAACAAGTTTTTCTAGTTCTTTTTCCTGTTGCTGATTGATTCAGAGGGTGCAGAAAACACCACCCCTGAAGTTTGTCTTTCCACTCTTAGAGCTCCATGCAATTAAGAAACTTGCTTCAATACCTCCAACGCCCAAATCAGTTCCTACTCATCCCAAGGCATGCTCTCCCTGGCAGCACGGCAGGATAACAAATCACAGGTATTTGCAGTCCAATACCCTGTCCATGATGAACTGCTGGGGATTTGGAGACACGGGCGTATGTAGCTGCGTGTTATAACGCTGGCCTCAAGGCTTTGCAAAGCCAACAAGTCCTGACAGTCTCTGCAAAATGTTGTCCAATTTAGTTTTGGAATTAAATACTCGCAATTCATTATAGCGTCTTTCTACGAATAAAGGAACAAACAGCTTCTACCCTGCAAGGAGTGGTGTTTGTGTAACAATCCTGAAACTAAAACTTCATCTTGCATTAACGCATCCCCAGTAAAAAATCTTTTAGACTTACATGCCAGCTTATCAACTTTTTCAATAGACAATTCTAGGACAGGTGGGGGGATTAGTAAACCTATAAGTCCATGCACAATTTTTCTTTCCTTGTAAGCAGAGGGAATTATTCTGCATGACTTAAGTTAAAAGCATATTACTAAAAAAAGTCAAGGTGGGGGGTTTAGGCAGTAAACGCCGACAGTTAAGTCACACAGCAGACGTTTGGAAGTTCACCTTCTCAAAAGGATTAGAAAAGGTTACAAAAGGATATAGTTTCTTTCTTAGAGACTATACTTTTAATACTATAAAAGGGGAGGAGGGGGTGAATATCCTTTTCAGCAGTCTCAGGATTTAATGACATTTGGTAAATTTAGCCTTAAATCATGAACATTTAAAAGTAACTCCAATGTTTTCATGTAACTTCCACTAGCCTTTAAAAAAACTACTTTTGCATAAATTGCAGATAATGACACTCCATATATCTAATTTCCTGCACGCAAAATGTTTCAATCCCTTGCACTAATTAGAACAATTTAACAGTGAGTGCAGTGAGTAATTCAGGATTTGTTTCTATACCAGAACATACTTTCAAAACAGGCTGGTGCTAAAACTCACCAGACAAGCCAATTCTCAATATGTGCATGTCGTGAACTAGGGAGTAGCATTTGAACACAAATACATGAACCTTAAGGGGGAAAAAAAACCCTGAAATTTCTATTTACATGTATAACAAAAAATACATTTAATGTTCCTTCCCAGGATATTCAAGGTGCTCGCAGCCACCCCAGCCTTCATTGATAAATCCATTTCCCTTCATACCTACATTAGGAGGTCTCAAAAGAGCACGCACAAGCTCCCGCCATGCACTTGAAATTTTCCATATAATCCCACTGTAGCAGCCTCAGCTGTAGTGGGCTAAAGCTATGTTTGTGCAGTGATCAGGAGAACAGGAAAATATTGACACAATTGCAGGAGGAACACTGCTGCTGTGCTGTTATCAATTGTTCCGCAATCTCTGCCCCTCCTGACCCTCCAGCCCCCCTCAGCAACCTTTGAACGCACCAAGTGATCTATTTCAAAGAGTATTACCCAACCAAAACAGGCATCTTGGGACCTTCTTAAAATAACGACAAAGTGAAATGAACTGAACACCTCCTCCTGACATTGCTTGAGAAATGCTTTTACGTTTTGCTGAGAAGCAAGAAACAAAAATCAGCCTGACCAGGAAGGGCCTCGGATTCAATGGGTAAGAGCTGGTTAATCTCCCAAGTTAATTACAGACACAGGATAACAACCACATGACTTTTTGCAGCAAACCCCTAGGCCTCTGGGAGTCTGGTGTAAGCCAGCGTAAGTGCAGAGGGCACTGCATGCTGAACAACTGACTGCCAGCCCCATACATCTTTGCAAACAACTTTCCACACTTTAAATATTTAAAAGATTATTGGGGGGAACAGACAGGCTCTAGTCTACCAGGAAATTAGTTTTCCGTCTCTAGTTTTAGTTGCTGCTACTTCCCTTTTCTGCTGCTTCCACAATTTAAGAAAAAAAAAGGTTTTAAAAAAATAAATAAAAATATAAATAAATAAATAAATAAATAAATAAAAATAAAAGTGTTGCCAATTAGTTACCTGTAGTACTGCTGTTAGTATTTGCTGGGTAGGCCATGTTTGCTCAGTGACACATCCAGAGCTAGGCTGTTAGGTGTCATGCAAATGCCATGCATCAAGTCCAACCAGACATGCAACCTGAAACAGACAAGAAAAAGGCAGTTAAAAATGTACAGTTTTAAGAAGTTAGGTTCATTAAACAGTTGGCATTTCTGAGTGTTTACAGTCTCATCTTCAGTGTAAACTTCACCATAGCAGTAAATACACACCTCTTCATCAGCATCTTAGCTATCACAAATCCCACCGCGGTCCTGGCATCTGAAGTTGAATTGTGTTGCTCTGACAACTTCCAAAGAGGACCGCTGCTCTGAATCTGCCCCCAGTGAGGATGTAACCAGCTGAACTGGCCTTGGTTTTTTTGGTCTGCCTTGAGCTTTTTTGTGGTTTGTCCCTACCTCCCTTGTACCACGGCAGCTTACTCACATTCACTGGCACTTATGTAAGTTTTAGACTCCCCAAAGGTTTATGTAGGCAGGCTTAGAAGATTTTTAGGTGAAGAGCACCTATAGAAGAGACATACCAGCAAGCAGGAGACTAGTTGCAATTTCTGAGCTCCCAAGTCCCCCAGGGAGGTGAGGATGGCAGAAGGACTCCACCGCAGATGCAGCCAAAGCAACTGAGCATCCCTATCGCGATGGCTGCTGTGTGGAAGCCTGTGGGGTGGGGGGAACCCGAGCTGGCACAGACAGTGCACAGCAGACTGTGAGACCTTTCCCCTGCAGGTCCCGGCAGTGACAGGTTTTCTGGGTGTGAGGTTTTCTTTCAACCCACATGTGGCAGATTCAGCTGCGAAGCAGTGCTTGCCTGCAGCTCAGGCTGCAGGTAGAGAAAAAGGGCACTGCTGCCCTGGGCGGGTGGCTGCTGAGCCAAGTGAGAGGCAGAAGCCAAACCTGCAGCAGTTTTGTGGCCAGCTGGCTGCTAGCTGGCTCTGCAAAGCCAGCCTTGCTGGCTCTGCAAGGGGGCTCCTGCTCCTCCTTCCCTGCCCACCACCATGGGGGCAGCCTGGTCACTACATGCATCCTCAGAGCAACAGATCTGACTCGTCTGGGGCTGCAGATGTGTCCTCATGGCTCTGGTTTCAAGTTTTCTACAATCCAAACAGCATTTCATTTTGTTGACTCAGATAGGTGGAGCTTAGGTGTACGAAGAACACACTGCTTTGTCGACCCCAGTCTGACTTAAGCTGACAGCTTCTCAACAAACCAGTCACATTTTTCCAATTATATTTGATTTGGATCTGACAGTACATGTGTGGAAATGTTTAAAAGCTAAGCAGATTAGCAAAGGAAAAGAAAATCCAGAAATGAATTAGTGCAAACTCCACGTGAATCTGAGTCAAAGGTATACTGACTGATAGGGAAGCTGGCTTTCACAACTGATGGAGCTACATCACACAGGCTAATACCACTTAGCTTGCCCCTTCAAGGAACCCAAGCACAAATCACTTCATTTTCAGTACAATCAATTTTCCAAGAATGCAGAAAGACTTCCATTGCAACTCCTTCTCCCCAAGTTCTGCCATATACTCTTAAATTCATGATCTCTTGTTCGACAGAGGGCAGGACGTGAAGCTGTCATAAAGACTGTACAAGCAAAAGGCTACAAACAACAACATAAAGCAGGCATCCAACACAGACCATGACGCAGAGAGGTCCATCACAAGATTCCAGGCATAACAATAATTATCAGATTTCTGAAACAATGAAGCATGGCAAAAAAAAAAATAAAGAAACGCATGTTGCTGGCTGAGTTTGCAGCCAAGACCGAAGCTTGAAATCTCTGACCTTTTAGAAAAATGTTAACTACTTCCTTTCAAAAAGAAAAATTTTAAAACATTGCTCACATCCCTGGCATTGCCATCAGGATACAAAGCTATGCTCTAAGTTCAAGAAAGGCAATTTTTACTGAGTCGCAACAGATGCCTAGTCAAAAATTGTCACCTATCTCCACGTTCAGTTTCTCAGGACAGGCAGTGTCCCAGGACAGGCTGGGCTTTCGGACTCTACCAGCAGCGCACCCAAGGGCAAACAGGGCTGCATCAATTCACCCGCTTCTAATTTGCCCAGCACAGCCCTGTGCCTCTCACCATCACTGTAGCAGTCACGCTTCCCTGCTTTCACTCCGTGTGTTTACTGCACACTGCTGCAGCGAAGCTTCGTGCCACTGTAAACACAGCCAACGAAGCACAGTCAAACTAACATGGCACTTGCTTTTTCAGGCAACTCTGTGTTCTGCCGGTCTGCAGCCTCCTGCCCCACCAGGAGCAAAGAAAGCTCAAGGGAGGCTGGCTGCTCAGGAAACCTGACACAAGATTTGCATCCATCTGGCCAACGTCCGCCAGGGTCCTGTCCCAGCCCTTCTGCAGGGCTGGATGTTAGCAGGTTACCTGGGCTTGCTCGGCTCACACCACCAGCTGCACCGCTGCTCACGATGGTGACCAGGGAGGATGTGAGAACACGCACCCAAGAATGGGTAATAAAATCTGTTAAGCTTCATCCTGTCACTTTCAAAACCACTAGTCACCACCACAGGCATGCACGAGGAGACCTTCCTAATAGCAAGAAGCAAATGCAACTGTGGTAAGAACTGACCTAAAATTAATGAAGACACTGCTGAAAGCCAAAGCAGGGCCTCAGGTCTACCTGTTATTGTGGCTTAAAGAGGTGTAATTGACCCGCTACACACTCCCTTCTAGGTACACTTCTATTGGTTTCAAAACCGTGCAGGCTTAAGTACCTCCATTAAGAAACAATCTCACCTTTAGTTAAAACAACAATGCTTCTGAGCTGAAATGAAGATGAATAAAATTATTTAGGAAGCAAATTCAGTCCAACAGGTATGAGAAAAGAAAAATAAAGAGAGAAAAATACAGTGGCAAAGAATTTGCTACCTAAGGTAAGTGGGGTTCCTTTTTTTTTTTTTTTAATGAAATGTAATTGCAGCTGACAACCTGCCTATTAAACAGCTGTTAAAGTGTGGAAAAAATCTAACCTAGTTCATCAGACTCACGTAGGAGTACTGCTTCGCCACAACACCACATCAGGAACTGAATTTCTGAAATTACACCAACACGTACGTTTTAGAAAGGTATCACATGTGATTCCCTGGCAACACACACCCCAACAGCTGCACTTGGACAGAAGTGTCTTGTGGGGACAAGGTCCAGGACAACACTGAAGGCCAGCTGAAATACACAGATGAGGACAATTTAGCCTGCTCTACAGCAAAGCATGTTCTCCAGTAACAGACATCTTACAAAAGAAAATGAGTAGAGGAACTCAGATATTCTATTCCCAACTCTTCAACTTTTTGCCCATGTGTTTTTACATGCTCACCCTGTGCCTGCCTGTGAATGCTGTGATTTACAAACCCTTGGGCGAATGCAAAACAAGCAGGGACTAGCTATATAAAGTGTTATTGCTCAATGAAGCAGTTGTTTAAAGTGTTTTGAATTAGATATTCAAACTCTCTTCTGCCCTGAGGTTCAATAGCAGAAACCTTCAACACACATGATCCTCAGTTTCTACAAATTATCACAACACTCCAGCTTTTACAGGTTTTTCCAGAATGGTGATTCTTTAGGCAGAACATAAAGCCTGTTTCCTAATCCCATCCTAATCACAAGGGACAAAAACCTCGCTCCTCCTCCTTTGTGCTGCATTTTGTCGGGTCACCTACACCTGTGCCAGTATTTCTGCACCAGAAATATCTGAGAATATGTACATCAGTTCTGGAATCCACAGAGCAGAGCTGTACACTCAAGAGGCACAGACCTTGCAGAAAATTCAGGCTCCTCTTTAGTCTGATGTTTGCAAGAGAGGTTTAAGACAGTTCAGGTTTGATCTAAGAGCAGTTGTAGCACGGCATGTTGGGAACACTGTGATTGGGAGAGAAATATAACTCAGCTCTTAACCCAGAGGAGTAATCGTGAAAGTCCTCCTGTCCAGGCGCCATAGTCACATGTATGAAATCATGATGCACGCACACTTGTTTGTGGGATTTCAAAAGACAGGCCTTGGCTTCCCTGGCAACAGGGCTTTAGGCTAAGTAGATAGGGATATAACTTTTCTTTTGCTTATTGTACACACAGACTGTTAAAAGCAATCCTGCTTTTAATCACATTAAACCACTCAACACAAGCTCCAGATCTGCAGATCTTCAACCACTGACAGGGCAAGTGTGGCTGAGACACAAAGATGCTATTGCTTAAGATCTGGCCTAAAAAGCGGGAGCGTTGTGGGGCAGAGCCATGCAGGATACAAAGGTACTGGGTCCCAGTTGTTCAGATGGAAGCAGTGAGAGGGTGGTCCCAGGAGGGAAACCAGCTCTGCAATCCTGTCCAGCAAGTGCAAAGCGGTGATTAAGTAGGCCTGGGATAGAGGGGTTTGACAAAGCAAGTCAACCCACGAGATGCAAGGCTTGAGCAAGAACTGGTACTGCTCCATTCCTGTTACACATCAGTGCAACAAGACCCACGCCAGACACTTCCCTCTCACACGTGGGTCATCCCAGCGGTAGAACTCGCCCTGTTTCATTCTGCAAGATACTGATAACATTTGCAAACAACAGCCAAGATACATGCAAAACCCATCTAAACACATGGATGGTAATTTCTCTAGCTGCAAGAAGAACCTGGCACTGGAAATCCCTCCTCCTGCTCAGCCAGAGGGGCAAGCACTTTCCAAACTTGTGCGGCTGTACAGGAAACAGGAATGTCTGCAACCTAATTCATACCCTCAACCAAATATGCCAGGTGCAATTTAAATGAAGCAAGGGCTGAAGCCAGCAACAGCAAAAGAGAAAGTATGTGGGGAGTTGCTCTGTGGTTGGTATCTACCCTGGGAGAATGACTGTGTATCTCACTGATATTTTCTTTTCAATCTTACCCCTACTGTGGTTCTGTACTTCTTATCCATATGTTTATCCAAACAGATGGACTATAAACTGAGAGGCAAAGTTTGTAAGAGAGAAATCATGGGGTTTGTTGGTTTTTTATTTGCCTTTTTTTTAAATAATTTAAGTTAAAAACCAATTTAAGAATGCAGGCATATGAAGATATTTTTCAGGTCAGACACAGAGCAGTCAACTTTGAGATAAGGGTAAAGTGTGAATGATTTTAAATTTCACTTAATTATTTCATCATTTAACAACTGATCCATTCACATACTTTCTAGAGCGAATGTCTTTTTAATGTTGCATCCAAATCACAAGCAAAACTATGCAAAACTACACTGCTTAAGTCTCACAAACTGAACAAAATAAATCACTAAGCACAGGCTGTTCGCCTAGGCCACCCTAAAATGCAAAAATTCCCCGCAATCAGTGTTTCCTGCAGCCTCCTCCATCAAGAGATGATCCAGAGACAATTCTTGCTATAAGCAATATGACAGGCAATATCTTTTGCATTGTATTTAAGCAGGTAACCAAACCAGCCACCTCTCACTGTATTATGTTTTGGGGTTTCTTTTTCTGCAGGATCTGCAGTACGATGGGAGCAAAAGAAGCCTTGTAAATCCTTTCCACAGGCGAGTTAATTAACAAGATATGTCTATGGTCAGCATGAATTTACCTGCCTGCCTTCCTCACTCCCTCCACTTGTGGCATTGGCCTGTAAAAGATCTCTCTTTACAGCAGAGCTCCAGGCAAAAGCTGAGCTAAGCTCTGTTGAGAAGAGAGTGATGGCTCAGAAGCCCTGGCATCTGAGTCAGCAAGATGGAGAAAAGAACAGTCGGAGTGCTCCCAGACAGGACACATGCTTCCCCTCTGCCACAAAGCCAGAATCAGACCCGACTGATAAAAAAATATCAGACCTGAGCCTTGTTCCTTTCTAACTACAACTCCTGACTAATGCAATGCTAACTTTGAATTCTCAAGTTATATTGGAATTAACCGTTAGGCACTTTCACAGGGATGTCCTAAACTGTCTTCCCCACCATGTTAAGCAGACTTGCATTAAGCTATCTGCCTGCCTTGTTACTTCTGCAAGTACAGAATAGATGTACAATGTTCAGAAATGTAAAGGTCTGGGGGGTTTTCTTCTGCATGTTTCAAAATGGTCTCCTCCTTATCGTCTGAGCTGAGCTTCTACTTCACTCTCCCAAGCCACCTACCTACCACACGGGATCTGGGTGTTACTGGTCAGTTTTCAGTACAGAAAATGCCTCAGAAAATGGACATAAATTAAAACCTTTCAAAGACATTGGATCCTTCTAGCTACCCTAAATAACCCAGCAATTTTCTGGATTTCCCCCAGTATTGCTTTGCCATGTTTGTTAGCGATGACAGCAATGCTCTACCTTCAGCTTGTTGGGTTTTAGTTTCCCTTCATATGGATTTATCCCAAGTGGGTCTTGGGGGATCCAGAAAAGAAATCATCAGTTCTCCACAAGCCACTCATTGACTTGCTGGTACTAAGCAACCATTTTGAATGATTTCAAAATACTACCCAGGAGACGTAAGTGTAACGTGCACCTGTGGAGCCAGACAAATGGTCTATCTAGACGACCTTGTTTTCAATAGTGGCAACAAGATAGAACATTTAAGGAGAGTACACGTGCCTGATGATGAGTCCTTGCTTCTGTGTTTTCCCATCACCAGAAATGATTGGAGTATCTAAAGGTATATCTTTACTTTTAATATCCACATACGTCACCTGGGAATTTGACTAGTCCTTTTCTGACCCTGCTGATGCCACCCGCCTGCCTCTACTGCCTCATGGGGCAGGAAGTCCCAGGCTGTCCATTGCATAATTTTTTTCTTGTTTTAAACTGATGTCCTACAGATTTTACTGAGTACCACCAAATTCTTGCATTGTAGGACTTGGTGAGCATCAGCGCAGATTCAGCTTGTCTACATCCTTCATGATTTTATAAATCTCAATCTTCTCTCCCAGCTCATAGGGCAGCTCTATCCCCAGATCATTTTACTTGCCCTGTTTGTACTCCTTCATGTACTCTCGCCATACTGAAGACCCTCGTCATGAACATCATCTTACTAAAAAATTATCTGCAAGAACAATCTTACAAAATAGGTTAAAGTACATTCAATACTCTTCTTCGCATAACTGAGCTTGGCCCTAAAAACCAGCTCATACATGGGAAAGAAAAACTCAGTTTAATTTTTGTCAAGCAAGTGAAGAGTTAAAACAAAACAGAAGTTATTTGCAGCACAAGCAGCTTTCCCTAGTATAGGTCAGAGGCTGGGCACAGCTCTCCCAAGTACCCAAATGCACATCAGGTCACCCTAATGGACTTTAGGTAACCATACCTGTTCTCCAAGATCCAGCAGACTCACCGTCAGCCAGGAGTGGCAGCTCTCACTATTTTCTCACTATCAGGATCAGCATTCATTGGTAAAAGGAAGTCTTTGTATGGATTCTGTACATCACAGATGGCATGATTTTGTCACTCCTGACAAAGAAGACACCCCATCTATATAGAACTGGGATAAAATGTTCCTGTTTTGTCCAGTCTGTGGACTTGGTGGCCCATGTCTAATGTGGAAGAGTGTGATCTTTGCTCACATACTGTGAACCTGGACAGGTTATGTTCAGATGACACCCATCACACAGTGCTGCAGGGCTCCCGCACCCTGCATATGTTCTCAGACCACCCATCTCTTCTGGAAATCATTCCTGACAACATCATTGTTACCACATTGCATTATAAAGAAAAAAAAAAACTCCCCAATCATCTGAAGGCTGCATAGTTTTGTAACTCAGAAACCAATTGCTGTTTAGATTAGAGGGAAAAAAAATCAACTAGAAAAGAAACACAAGCAAGGGTAGGAAAAAACAACCTTTTTTTTTTTTTACACCTGAAATTCCTAATGGGTGATGTAGAAGACACTCCCTTTGGTTTATGCCAGGGAATAATGAGTCACATGAAAGTACATGAATTCAGGCCAGTATGATATTGCTATGGGTTGTAATGTTTGCTGTGACAGGGAGCCCAAAGGATGCAACTTGACTATCCACATTTTTCTTGTGGAGAAGCGGGAGGGCTGAGACTTCCATGGCTTGAAGTAGTTCAGTCTGATCATTCTTCAAGAGGGAAACGAAAGAACATGTGTGCTGAGCTGTGCTTTCATTTGATGAGACAGAAACTCAAACCCAGGACCAATAACAAATGAAAAGGCTTCCAAAATAGGTGCTATGTTAGGAAGGAAACAAACGCATTCTGGGGATGATGCATGCATGCCAGCTGCAGTATACTTGTGGCCTCCCAGTGCTGACAACCAAAGAGCTACTGTGCCTGGCACAAGAAACAGTTCCACCTTCTCCTCTACAGCCTGTACATAAACCACCCATCACGTCTGTTCACTCAATGGAGCCGGACAAAAACCAGCATTCTTTTCACTCTCTTCGCTTTAAACATTAACAGTTGAATAACAGTCATAAAAGCACATCTGCAGATCCTGATACTTTAAAATTAATTCACTTATTTAAATAAATTTAAAGGTAGATAAACTTGAAGGCTGAGATGAATAAACTGATCAAAGATGTTTATAAACAGCTTATGAAAAGCATTATGATCTCATTTAGACTCTGCATCTAAGACAAGCTGCAAGAATTTTAAGGCACAAACTCTGGTAAACAGACAAATTTAAGTCTTCTGAAAAGTGCCTAAGTATCTAGTTTTTGGTGACATTTCATATGCAGTGGCACAAGCATGAAACATATTTAGAGGCAGACAGCCAAATCTCAGTCTGTCTCTTCTGGTTTTACATCTGAGATGCTATATATAATCAGAGAAACCATGAATCTGCTCTAACAAAAGGGTGGCATGCACTGCAACAATGATGCTGTGGGACAGTTATAAATTCAAAGACACTTGTCTAGCTGCTGAAGGTGTATGTTTACGTGAGACAGCTCCAGCAACAGATCAGCTTTGTCTAGCCCTGGATGCTGCTTCCTGCCCCCAAACAAGACCCAAATCCTGGTAGTTCTTTTCCTTTTTTCCCTAGTATTAAAGGCACGGTGGACTTCAGTACCAACCACTCCTTACCCACAGGAACAGAGAAATTATAGGCTTTTTCCAGAGTGAAAATGGAAAACTGTAGGAGCAAGGAAACAATATTGCAAGAGCCAGCCTCTCACTTTTCCTCTATCACAGCTGACAACAGAGGACTGTAAAGTCCTACTTTCCAAGCAACTCTACAGCCCACACCACCAATATCCATCACTATAAGTGCTACACTGCACCTGCAACTTCAATATAACATAGGCTCATTTCTCTTTAAGTTGCTGTGGCCTTTGGAAATGCAGGGGGCCCCAACCCCCTCAACTTTTCCATTGCACTGAGACCAGGAACACACAGCTTCAGCTTGGCCAGGGAACACACATGAGACATCCTCCAGGCTGGTTTCCCCTCCCACCCCATCACACAGCACCCCTCAGGAACAGCAGGCATGTGTGCACAATTTTTTTTGCCTCCTCCTCTGGCCACGGACCATCTCTCTGAGAGTTTTTTTGCATTCTTCCCAAGTGTAAGTAGGTTTCTCTGTTCCCTCCTCCACAGCCACCATCTCCACACCACAGCCTGTGGACTGCATGCCTGAATACTCTGGCAGGAGGGGCACAGGATTTCACATTAGCAAAAGCCACCCCACTACACACAAGATGGCCTCTTCTTACTGAGCATGCAAAGAGTCACCAAACCCAACTAACATTTTGACCTGGGGCTGGCATAAACCAAGTGGAGACCGTCTGGCGGCACCTGCAGCAGCGTGTGGTGGAGTCAGGCTAGCTGGGTATCTCCAAGCTCTTCCTGCTCAGCAGCTCATGGAGAAAGACTTGTCAGCTTTCTGCAAGTGTGGCATTGACTCTGCCTTGCGTGAGGCCAAAAACATCTTGCTGCATGTGGCCACCTGCAGAGAACCTACCCACCCAAAGGAGGGGACCACAAGTTGGGGCAACGCTCTTGTCCCTCACTGGGGGTGTTGCTCTCTGACGGCTCATCACACCGACATAAAAACAACCTGTTCCTAATGCTCAGGGAGTTTGTTATTTTATTCCAGTAATTTCAGTCAGCAGGGAGTTCACATAACCTGTCTTCCTCCTCCTCAGTGAGAGGGTGAGCTAACACTTGTATTAATTATTCAAAGCATCTTCTCATGCTCATGCCCCACTTCTTTTCCAAACAGCTGTACAGTGGCACGTTCTGAGTGTGCCAGTGCACACAGAAGTGCGACGAGAACTTTTCAGCTTAGGGGGCCGGGCACTAAAACTCAGTGAACTGTGCCTCTCACCTACGAATTCCAGTCCAAAGCCCTGCATCTTGCTGCTGGCAGGAGCCACACGCCACTCTGCCACAGGGTGCCAGGAAGGAGAGATGTTCGCCAGCAAGGGGGCATTCAGCTGTAGTACCACTGCCAGAGCCAGCACTGAGGCTCACAGCGCCAACACACCCTTCCGTACCCCCCAGTCACATCCCAACAAACTCGGCCTTCCTTTGGATTGTCTATCAGCCAAAACTACACCTCGGCACTGACACGAGCAGACACCCTCTACGAAAAAGGGGCTATCTAATCTAGACCTTACAGCAGACGTCAAGCTAGATTCAAATTTGTAATTCCCCAAATGATCTGAAAATCACCTTCCTATAACCCTGAGACAGAGGATCAAGGCCAGCACAACTGCAAAAACTATACCTTTCTATAGAGAGATCCATAAACATATTACCTTTCAAATCTTTTGGGTTGATTTATTATTGGATAGCAGCGCATTAATAAAGAAATAAAAAAATAAGATGTATCACTATCAGCCACCCTGTGAGCATGCAGACATAAATAGATGGCAGTGCATCTTTCACCACTAACCAAATTCTGGGAAAAAAGCAATACAAGAACTTAAATCTTCTGAAGAGCAACACAGCAGGACCATCAATGAAACAATGCATGTTCAATGTGATTCATGTGTTTCTTCACAGAAGGCCACTCCTAGGCAGGAAACTATGTGGCATGTATAAAACTAAAACTAAATCAGATGTTCTTAGTAACAAAAGAATGGCTTTCATATTCACTCACATTATCTGGAGAGCAAAATAAGAGCCACTGCACAATTATGAATGCCCTCCTCAAACCACACCACCAATGCCCTAGGAAAGGGGCACTTTCTTTGTTGAGATTATTCCCATCCACATCCCACTTCCCCAGGAAGCTGAGCCGTCTGTCGAGCTGTCCCCAGCCCCACTGCCCATGGATAAACGCCCAGTTGCAATGAAAGAACCAAACCAGAGCTGAAAGCAGATCCATCTGTCTTCTTGGAAGAACAGCAAACCAGAAAATACACAACTTCTTTATCCCTGCCCCCTCTTCCCTCACTCCATACATAAACAAGAACAGAGCAGCAGAATTTGAACAAGGTCTGTCCCAGCCAGATAAAACATAAAAGTTTTTTAAGATTTAGGTTCTAGTTTTCTGGATCAGAGGAGAATGTAAAGGCTCCTTTCTGCAGCCAGTGCAATTTCCCTACAAAGCCTAAAAATGCCCTTTTTTAGCAATACAGATAGTCTTTTACTGACTTTAAATCTTGAGAAATATTTTTATAGGAGCATGGTATTACAGCAGAGGTTATCTCCCTGGCTTTGTTCTTAGATACACCAAAGCTCTTTCCCTCGTGTCCTTCTTATTTGGAGGAATTACTTGGAGGAATCACTATTTCTGTCCCCAAGGACATATGCACTTTATCCGGGGTTAATCAGCCCTAAATTTTACCTGCTCCCATTGCTCAGAACAGGTCTGGTGCCCAAAAGAAAGCAATGAGAATTTTTACAGTTGTATACATTTTTACTGTGAGGGAAGAGAACAGACAGCCAAAAATAATGTAAGGCAGCACAGCAGGTTAGGATTAAAGACCTTCGCAAATACTTTTCTTCCTCCTACTTTTAATTTCTTAATTTTCTAAAGCTATGTAATCAGCATATGAGGAAATAATAACTTCTACCCTTTGCTCCTCTCTGGTGTACTGGAATGACTTTTTTTTTCCCCCCACAATACAATAGCAGAAGCAAGCACAGAGGTTACAATGGAACTTCTGTTGACACAGTTAGTGCTAATTATTAATCCATGTTTTGCCCTTTGTTTCTGACAATGTATATCCAGTCGCAAAACGTTGCCAAGAAAATGAACAAAAAAGAAGGCAGCATGCTGATGTTAGCCTGCAGTGAGGTTTCAAAAGCAGAAAAGGTGTAATCTGGGCAAAAATTTCCTTAAGTAAATACTTCATTTTTCATTCCCTATTTCTGAATGCCATTACATATCTTCTGCATACATACTTAACATATAGGGCATATCACGTGCTGTGCAATTAAGCAATACAGTAAATAAAAAATAAGAAATTAGATTGCACAGTGTTGTTTATATTCTACATTTCCCTACTCAAAAAAGCAGTTCCACTTTCAGACAGCAGGGCTGGCACCAAGGTGGAAGCTCTCCGCAATCACTTAAGCTGGAGAAAAACCTTGTTGAGAAAAACATGATTTGATTTTCAGACACTATAAAAGTACAGAATACAAAAACTGCTACAGTTTATCTCTACCAGTACAGGATTACCAGTATGAAATAACGGCTTGAAAACAGGATAACAACTTTTCCAGCACAGTAAAAGGATACCTGCTTCACCAGAAAAATGTAAAGAGAAAAGAGAAGAAATATCAGGCAAACAATGCAAAGGTAAAGTTTGTGGAAGAGAAACCTTAAGAACAGAAATCTTGAACACTGTGTATGAATTATGATTTTTAAGCTCTGATTTAAGAAATAGACTATATTTATGTAACTGAAAATTATAATTCAAGTATTTATTTTTGCTATATATTAATTATTTTACAGCACATTGAAATTGGAAAAAAGAATACAAAAAAGATGAAAGCTGTCCTCAGATAACTGAGGACATACACAGATTTTGGTAGGCTTCTTACCTGCTGCCATCACACTGAACACTGACTGCTATGAAAATAGGACATTACCAAGAACGAGAAAAGGCCAGCTAGGTCACACATCAAAATAAAGTTCTTCAAGGGTGAAAGCTAGCATTAGTTTCCTTCTAAGTATAGCTAAAATTCATCATATGATAGCTCAGGCACATGAGCCTTTAAGGACACATAGACAAGCACTATTTTCATCAGCAACTGTCAAGTTAGGCATGCTTTGTGAGAGCCCATTTTAAGAACGGTGAATGACATGTAAATAACAAAATGCCTATAGAAACTTCTTCTATTTACATTGTCTCTACCGTCTGCTTCCTAATTCTGGTGGGAGTAAACACGCATGGATCCAAACTGTTGGTCAAGCCTTACAGCACACCATCCATCTCCCAAATCCGTGTGCCAAGCAAGTCACACCACATTCTCCCCTGTGAACTATGCTCAATGGCTGATAGCAAGTGAAGAACTGGAGGATTGCAAACTTTATCCTTAACTGAAGTCCCTGTAGCTGCTGCATAAAACCTTACAACTTTGTATGCATCTCTGTATTTAGTCAGCTACAACCATCTCTCAGCTAGTTCTAAGAGTGGCATTTGTATTTTGGTGTATAAATCACACAGCAACCATTACTTTCAAATAATAACTAGGTTAGCTATGATTACTGCTGAGATTTGTAAAAAACCCAAACAAACAAAACAAGTGGGGGCTTAACACGCTGCAGCATATCACAACAGTCACCAGCCACTACTTTATATTACATCTCAGATATTTGAGAATGTATTCTGGTAAGTGCAATATAAACAGGAAAGGTCAAGTGAGTTCTGGACACTTCAACTACAAACAGCAGGCTGCAGGTCTTCGGAGACTTCATTGGCCTTAGGGAGTTCATGCAGGACTCTGCAGAAGCAGAGGACTTTCAAAGCCTACTCCGAGAACGTCTAAGAATTGCAGCAGGGAATTCCTGATCCACAGAGATGGGGATATCCCTCTCTGTGATCTAGTCTGCTGCCAGTTGCAGGGAAAGGACTGCCATAAAAAGCAGTCAAATTTCTTAACAACAGTGGTAAAAGCAACATTTCTTGTTCCATAACAAGTGGGATTTTTGTCTCAAGTAGGAGGTGGCCTTTCACATAAGAGCTGTAAAGATGCATCAGTATTTTCAAGGTACCTCCCACCATCATGTCCCCACAAGCTCTGTGACACCCATGAATGCACAGCTCTTCTTGGTGTTCACCACTCTCCGCTGAGAGCGCAAGGCAAGCTGGCTGTGCTGCGGGACAAGCACATAAACCCCAACTCCCTATAGATGTTGACCTACGGTTGCTCTGGTGGTGCTTACTTACAGTGGTGTATTTTTGAGTTGGGCAGTTTTTAGCTCATCTGGAAATAAACACAGCTGTGCATGTGGATGCCACTCTGTCACCTCCCCTCCTGAAGCATTTTGCATGGGGTTGCTATGCCCCAAAAAGCTACAGGCACAAACCTTCCCCACAAGTGCTGGTTAGCAAGTATGTGGGAAGGGGTCACATTTGGCGGCGGCAGCTCTTTGCTGGGAAAGCAAAAGCATTACAGGTAAGAGGAAGAGAGAGAGGAGAAGAAAGGCAGGTTTAAGAAACTCCACTTTGTTTTATTGACTTGCAGCAACGAGCAGTGGTGGAAGGAATGTGACTGCTGGGAGATCATTTGGTTCTCAGCAGCATACAAAAAAACCCCTAATTTTTGTAGAAAATGTGATCACCATTGGGTGTGTGGGACATACCTTTTTTTTTTTCCTTGTGCAAGCTATCTTGGGCAAGGTGAGACAGAAGAGGAGAAATTGCTTCCTACGCTCTCTAGACCTGTGAAGACACCAGCCAACCCCTCCCAGAAGCTGCAAGATCAGTATTTACATTGCTGCAATAATAAAATAGCATTCAAAAACAACAATGAAGATAGCACACTTGAAAAAAAAAAATCTCTAGGAATCACAGCTACTCTACGTGTATGAATATTATCTGTAAATATAAATGTCATCTTATTAAAAAGTGTTGATAAATACTGCAAGTTTGTGTTGACTCATGATGGAAACAGACAACTACTGTTTAAAGATGTAATTAATTTCTCCCTGTGAACAACTTTCAAAGCCTTAGTTACAGTAAAAATAAATATTGCAGAATGAGTTTTGTAGTCAGTCTGAAATTATAGGTTAATCAGTTTGCCTGTTTCTGAAGGAAAGACAAAATAAAATCAGAGAGACAACAAGCAGCACAAAGGTATTTGGACACTCCTTCAGAAACATTATCAGTTTCACCCATTCATCCTGCAGAACAAAATACTGTAGAAAAACATGTTCCACAAGCCACTGTGTTCATCCATGTTGCTACTCGTATGAGGGTGACAGATGCTTGAACTTTTTCCTCTGCAGCACCAGGAAGGGCTTATCTTGCCAACACTGCTGCACGGCTGAGTACTGAATAGAGCTCATCTTCACAAAATCCACTCGGGTCTACCAAACACCATCCTCTCTCCAAAAATGGGGCAGACTCGCTCCCCACAACGCATTTACAGTTCTGCCTGGTGTCACTGAGAGGTGACGGATCACTTGTCTGCATATAAATGACCTTTGAAAAACCTGACCACAATGAAAAATGGCATCTAAGATTTCAGAATAACACCAAACCGGAGAATTTCAGAAAGAAACAAGATAGCTTGCACAAGGAAAAAAAAAAAGGTATGTCCCACACACCCAATGGTGATCACATTTTCTACAAAAATTAGGGTTTTTTTAAAAAAAATAACAAAATAAACTTTCTTAATTCCAGAGAGTGACATCATTAAAAAGCTTACTTATCAACCTCTTTGGTATCTAAAAACTAATTAATAGCATTAAATTTTCACTTTTAACATTCAAACCACACCACTTAAAACCTGTTTATGGAACACTATCAAGGAGTTAAGTTTTTTTGCAGCCTCTGGTGTCAAGGCACATGGCTTCTCATCACCATCAGGTGGAACCTACACAGTTTATTCCCAAATTTGCCAAAATCTATCAATGGGCATAGCAACATGTACCTCTAGAGAGCAGCAACTAAAGGGAGTGGCGGGGGTAACAGACATCAGACTTCTCAATACCCATCAGGGACTAGCTCTGTTTTGCACCAGCTCATAGTAACAGCATGGGTGGAAATTTGCATTATTTAGGAGTAAGGGGGAAGAAATAACAGGAATAAAAGATAACCAAATCTCCCAGTGAATGTGTTTTAATTATTTCCTGCCAACTCTCTCACACAAAGATCTAATGCTAGATGAAATTATTTATTCATTTTATTGATTTATTGTCTTTATTCTTTATGTCCTAATCAGTCCTGTTCTTGACCTTAGCAGACCTGCTGATTAAACGAAGGTCATTTATTCATATTACGAAATCAAACCATACCACACTGACTTGTGGTGCTTTAGCAAACTTTCTTCAGAAAAGATTTTGAGTGACTACATGGGTGTAATCAGGCAAATAAATACCTCTGCTCTTGGCGAGACTGCAGCTCCTGCCCCTACACCACAGGTGCTGCAGCAGACTGCCTAATATTCCCAACCAACGCAATTCACAGTAAAACAGGGTAGGGAGACGTATTGCAAGCCAAGAGGCATGCCATTTTTGCCAGGAACGTTTTCTACATGAATACGGAGAGTCCTCAGCTAACATACGGCAGATTTAAAGGAATCATGAGGACTCTGATTTTCAAAAGGCAGGAATGCACTAAAGCAGTTACATCCTGTATAGAAAGTGATCTTATGAGAGTTTCTTAGATCTTAAGAGAGTTTCCATGTGTGCATGCTACACCTTTACACCCTTAAAAGCCTCAGAATTTTGACCTAAATACCTACAAGTTCTGTGAGCCTCCTCTGGCTTTAGTTGGGGTGGGGAGGTTAGATTGGGGGTGTCCCAGGAGATGGCAAAGGCACACTGCAAGCAGTCATCACCAGGACCAGCCCCACTTCCAGCCTTCCCAGCAGCTCACCAGTAGCCTGCACAGCTACTGATGCAGTGCTGCCTTGCCTCCCGCTCCTGTAAGATCCCACAGCAGGCCCACTCAGAGGGTGAAAACAGCAGCAAAGGAAACCCACAAGGAGACACTGCTAATTTAGTAATTGAGTAATTTAGTTCCCTGACTAGCTGGCAAGCACTGGGACCTGCTGAAGATAAGTGTGTACGGTACAAGTTACGCCACATTTCATGGAATTGTCAGAGTTGGAAAGGACCTCTAGAGATCATCTAGTCCAACTCCCCTGCTAAAGCAGGAACACCTAGAGCACATCACTCAGGACTGCATCC
>JAOQGH010000019.1:28300347-28327319 GCA_025769975.1 Gallinago jamesoni | reverse complement strand
TCCAGGCGGGTCTTGAAGATCTCCAGAGAAGGGGACTCCACGACCTCCCTGGGCAGTCTGTTCCAGGGCTCTGTCACCCTCACCGTAAAGAAGTTTTTCCTTATATTTGAATGGAACTTCTCATGTTCCAGCTAGTTCCATAACATCCCCAAACCCAAGCCCAAGCCCGGGCTGTCCCATCCTGTCCTCCAGACCTGTACTTCCTTTAGCTTAAGCCAGCGGGTACCAGGGGCTGATAAACTAAAAGCCATTAACAGCAAACGCCTATTATTCCCACCTGTTTCACATAATGTCATGCGGAATGTTAACAATAGGTAAGTACAGGATGCACAAACACCCAGCTTTCCCAGGCATTAGCTGCAAAAATATGCCAACTGATAAGCAGCTGTTTCAGGAAATTCACAGCCAGAGTCGAGCCCAGGCTTGGAGCAGTCGCTGTGCACAGAGCTCCCACGTGCACAGCATGGCTGACCTCATGTGGGTCCATTTCTCATGCGCACAACTCTCTCTGCCAAAAAACTCACTGATTGATTGAACTCCATTGGGGGTGGGGGTGGGGGGGCAAAACTTTCAGACAAAATTTTTCTCAGCTGGAACTCAAAGCTATAAACCCTAAGTTTGCTACTCACTTCCTAATCTTGGTCAGCCCCCCTGGGCAAAGCATTCAAAGCAATGAACAACCCGTCCAGCTGCAGATGCCTCTGATACTTTGCAAGGCACGACCATTTTCCACTGAGTTGTCCGAGTCTCAACACTTACACAAAAATAAGAGGATATATATACACACACACGCGCATATCTGTATTCTCTCTCATCTGCCTGGTTTTCAGCACAGTTTCAACTATTGAGTGCAAAACTGCCTAAGGCAGCGTACAAACTGGCAGTAACATCAATCTTACTTACTGCAAAAGGCTGAATAATCAACAAATAGGTATAAGGACTACGAATCTTATTTCCCAGTATTGTGGCTACTCCTCCGGGAAACCGTAGGCTCATCTCAGTTCAAATTAATTCAACCAGCATCAAATCAAGACAATTTCCTAAAAATCCATGAGGAGAGTACCGGGCGGAGTTTTCTTTGGAACAACCATATCTTTTCCTACAGAGGCTTCACTTCTGCAGGAGGCATCATATCATTGAGACACAGCTGCACAGATCAAGCTTCCTTTGCCCCCAGTCAAAGCACTTGCATTTAACAATTGTTCCTGTCAACAAATTCCTCTTCTCTTACTCACAGAAAATATACTTGACTTCGAGCACACTCAGCCCAGTGGTTACAGCATAATGTAACCAGTTATTACCCAATTTTCTGTAACTTTCATATTATACCATGTATATATTCCCATTTATCTTTGGTAGACCATAACCTTTTCATTGGCACTGCTACTTCTCTTTAAGGTCATCTGTCACTAAATTGGGAGGAGGGGCTGAGGTTTCTGTTTGTTTGTTTAGCACCACAGTGTGAAACAAATAGCAATGATACTTAATAAGCATCCCTAGGGAACCAGTTTTCCAGAGATATTGCCCTATAACGGTTACAGTGCAACTACTGTTCTGGTGGAGAAAATTGTGAAAAAGAAACAGAGCAGAAGGGGTATGTGTGGATTCATTTATTTATACTTTATAAAGGAGAGGAGAAAAAATAAAACATATTAGCTTTGATACCCTTTTACAAGACAGGCTGAGAAAACAGGTTAGTATGAGGTGAAAACTTAAGCATCCTTTCTCTGTTTTTTTTTTTTTAAAAAACACACACAAAACACTTGGACATACTGTGCAGTTTACAGACAAAACCAACTGCATATTCTTTATCCAACTGCATTTCTGCCCAGAATATCTTTCCTAACTTTTTCTATGAAACCTGTCATTGTTTGTTCACTTCAAAAGGACAGCTGGATGCTTACATAAATGTGCACTAATGTGACCACATTATGTATCATGGCTCTAACCTCATTACATATCTCAAAAGACAACAGTAAGATTAGAGATTGTTTTATTCCGTATTTAATTAAGCAAAATCCTAGCCATTTAAAAGAAATAACACAGTCTATTCTCATTATAACAGCTGAATGAATGCACCTTTGACTAAACCACATCATCAATTAGTTTAACAGTTTAGCAAAAAGAAACATTTTCTAAGTGGTTGGAAACCTGATTTTATTAGTAGTACAGAGGAGGGCAACCTCCAGCATGGCTGTGAATTGTGGCAGAGACACACTGAAGGGGGGAGCTAAAGCAGGAGGGTGAGAGACTGGGCTGGCACCTGAATGGTACCACTGACTGGTACCATTTCTCTGCCCAGCAGCCTACAGAATTTCCAGAAACATAAAACTGAGACTGCAATCCCAGGCTGTGCTTAGATGTGACGTGCTCCCTCGGCGAGAGCCTAATCTTTGTGTTTTCAGTTATCTCCTACTTAAAACACGAGGGCCTTTTTCCAACCGCAAAGATTCCCTGCAGTAGCAAGATAAGAGTTTCACGTTAGAGTGGTAATTGTTTTACATAGTTCTCTAGCTTTCCTGCTCAGTCAAAGCAGAGCAATTGTATAAGAAGTTCATTGGTAAAGTCTGTGGTCCTAATTTGCCTGCCACATCTCCCACATCTATAATTTAAATCACTGCCTACAAGGATATAGCTGTGACAGAGCATCAGCATTTTGTAAAATTTTGTTCAAGGCTCTGAAACCCAGACCAGTGTCACAGCAGTCACTTAAAGAATGCATGTCAGCCAATTTGCCTTTCCTTGAAAGAAAAGTAATTTTTATCTGCATTTAAGTATCTAATCCAGCCTGTATCACACTGCAATTTCTGCCTGATTAAGTAGCTTAATATTGAGAAATTGAATAAAAAATAGGCAAACAGCAATGGGTAGTACATAAATAAATACTCATTCTAATTGCATGCATTTGTGGATATACTCTCAATTGTATTAAAATTAATGAATAATCTAATGTGTTAACTAGCAGACAACCAAATGAGCAAAGAATATGGACCCTGCAAACAAGGAAATTAGGCTTGTTTAGTTAAGCATTCTGAACATTTTATTTCTACTTAACGGGCCTTAAGAATTAAAACATTTTTGCATTAAATACAGTGCCCAGGTCAAAAACTTCAATTAAATACTTTTGTTTTTCCCCAACCTCCTTACTTTTTCTCAGTATTGTTAGAAAAAGAAGGTGCATTTCTATTTGAAAGCTTTTGTTACATAGACACACATAACAATACATGTATTAATTAGCTATTGCTTAACAGATACCAAGTTTGACAGTCTGCAAGACAAGGTTTATTCCTGTTGACTGTCTGCTTTCTGATTCTAATTTTATCTTTTATACCTTTATGTCATGCAGCTAGTACAAGTCAGAGAAAGATGCTGTCACTTCAGCATAAGAGCATCTGGATACTGGCTGTCTATTTGCAATTAAAAATTTCATAATTCTTTCTCCTACCAATGTAATTAACTTGACCTTAAATCCTTCCTGATAATCAGTCTCAAATCACTAATTTTAATTTCTTATTTGTGTAACGTATGAGACCTAAAGGACATACCACAAAATACCTGGTGAAAATAAACTTTTGCATATCTATGACAAGTAAGTTTTCCATGGGGGTGCCTGCACGGTACTTTTTCTACTCAAGCTACCCCTAGTGCATAACTTTAAAGTTTCTTATACTTGATAGCAAATTATTTTCCTAACTCAAAGTAAGAATGCAAGCCAATTTGTCATTGATTATCTTAGGTTGCTTTCCAGGACAGCCCTTTCTCCCTCCTGGTAGGCAAGTCTTGCCAAGAAGAAAATGTAGGAGCACAAACTCCACCATCTCACAGACAGACATGCTTTGGCATGAACAGCACAGAACATGGGCCTTTACTGTTTCCAGTGTCTAACAGGTTTGTGACAATCTACTCAGAAAGGAACTTCAGATACCAGGTCTCAATTCAGGTCTGCCCTCCAATTTCTTTCAATGTAAAGTAGTGCTACTAAGTTTCACTAAAAGATTGCCAGCACTCACTGGGATTTTACTCTCATTCTGAGGCGTAAATTATAGGACAAACATCATGTTAGTTAAGCTAATATTTTTATATATTTTTATATATATAATATTTCCATCTATATAGAAGGATATTAGTTCCTAACTATGGCTTAATGCTGATAGTTCCTTCAAGATATTTGCCCTTGATACATCTACTTATTGGCTGCTGCCCCTTGGCCAGGAACGCGTAATCATAGTCAATGATTTTAGCATACTTATTATTCAGCAACTGCCCCTGTTCATTCAGCAGAACCCTTCTCAGGGGTTATGTATACAGGACAGTAGCAATGCATCTTTAAAAGTAAGTAGATGAGCACTCAGCCCTACAGGATTATCTCTTCCGAGATATAAGAGGAAGAAAATAAATGGAGAAAAATGCAGTAATTTGCAACTCTGAGAATGGGCACCTCCTACCAAAGCTTTTCAGGCCTGGAATGCCCATTCCTCCTCAACACGGATTTGGGGCAGACATGCTTCTGTCATCACTACAGAGCACTTTTTATGCTGAATGCTGTTTACCATCATTCTTAAGATTTTTGCGAATAAAACAGGTTTCCCATAGAACTATCCACACTGCCATCTAGTGCAAAGAGTTGCTTTAAAAAAAAAAAAAAAATTAAAAATAGCAGCTTGGGGTTTTTTAAGTGAGAAGGTTGCCAGTGTGTTTCTCCTATACACCACAGCAAATGGAAATAAGAGTTGAAAAACTCTCCTCTCCTTTCTTTACAACGACTAACACAGATATCTCCTACTCTTGTAACCGTAGACCACAATGCCCAAAGATCCGAGATGAGGGCTGGCAGGAAAGAGTTGTTCACAGACAGAAAGGAGAGGTTATTATTAAATCAGGTATTAGGAACAGAAGAGGTTTTTCTGCTCTCTTTTTAATAAGCACATCAATTATACAGAAACCAGGGTGTGTCTGGGAACCTAATGAAATGCGCCCAGCAAGTGTCAGCCCACGGGGAAAACGCGCAACCTCACCCCAAGAGGGTGGCAGATGTTACGGCAAAATTACTATTTGCGTGTTACACTCATCATTACGCCCCGTCTGAAGCCAAAGCACTGCTGGCTGTGGCTGCTGTTGGAAGCAAACCGCACAGGACCAGCATTGGGCAGCTGCTTCCCGTGACAGTTTGCGAGGGGACAGAGGGACAGGAATGAGTGGCCAAGGCAACGAGCAGGACCTTGGGCCACCTCTGCCCCAGCTACCTGCCAAGGACAAGTGCAGGACGCAGTGCTGGTTGTGCCCTGCCAGCGCAGCCTGATGCCAGGGCATCACAGGATGCCGAGAGATCCGCACTGGGTATTTGTCCTTCTTTTGGTCAGCAGGGATGATGGAGAAAAGCACATTGGTAAATCGGTTTGGAGTCAAGTTTCAAGCATCACTGCCTAGCACACATGCACACACAAAAAAGAGGCACATCTTTTTGGTCTGAGTTGTTACTTAACTGAGTGACTTTCATGGCTCTAACATTTAGCACTGCGCTTACCTAGTGAAGTGTGGAGGCCTGTCTCTATCCAGAGAAGGGGAAGACACAGCTCCTCCCAAGAGCAGGGATCAAAGCTTCCAGTAAATGCTGTTACCTTGTCCACTGCAGGAGTCTGACTGCTGCTCCCCATCAACTCAAAGAATAATGAAACCCATCTCTTTGACTGACTGCCCAAGTTACGTATGTTAAAATACGATGAGGTCCACAACTCATTTGTGGTATAGTGATGCCTTTACAAGACATCTGGAAGCATGCAGTTTCCTAGTTGAAAATTAAGCATGTGCAACACTTTCCTGCAGTATAGCATCTGAAAAAGATACCTGCAACAGTGAAAAAAAAATATCCTTAGATCAGCAGCCTGCTCATTGTCATTTTTATTGTGTATTATGCCCTGGATTAGTCATCAAAATTATACCAGAAGATCTGGTATCTTACCAAGCCTGCCTACCCACAGCTCTCAGGCAGGACACTTGCATAGTTACTTTGCTCAGCACTTCTCTAAGAGCAACCTAAGTGGTTTTCCTGCTAGGAAAAGATTACTTTCCTCAGAATAAGTCCTCTGCATAAGTTTCCTTTCCACCTTAGGGCCGAAGACCTCAAGAGCAGCAATCCCACTGATGTTCCTCTTTCAACAGCATCCCTGAAGAGAATTTAAAATCCTTGTTTTGTTATAAAGAAATAGGTTCCACCCATTTACAAGAAACACAGAGATGTGGAGTCTAGAGCTTTTTAAAAGAGCAAATACTTTGCCACTGGCACAGTCTCACACAAACTCTTAATTCTGACCAATTGCTACAGGTTTTGCTGTGTTGTGCCCTGAAAGTCCATGGAGGGAAAAGACAAAAAAGCCCCAGAGCCTACGTATGTTTCCACACCATGGAAAGCAACTGCTTTGTGTACTGTTCACCCGCACTGCTAGCCTCCACAGCTACATTAGCAATCAGTGGACATGCCCCAGTTTGGTACTTTTCTTTCAAGGAAAATTATAAGCCTTTTTTGCTTGCTAGACCTAGAAACAGGTCACTTCAGGGGGAGTGGACAGCACTGCAGAGAGAACTGGTGCACAGCAGACAGCTGCCTGGTAGATCCCATCACCTTTGACCAGCATGCCAAGCCTTGCTACACATGGACAAGTCACCAGTCACTTCTATCTACCCTTCTACTGTCCTTCAGCAAGAGAAAAGCTTTCCCTAAAACTGAGTAGATCCATTACCTACAGTTGAACCTTTATCAAAAAAAAAAAAAAAAAAATCAAAAAAAAGACTAACCTTTCCCGACTTAGCAAAGAGTCAAGGGGAAGGAGGCTAATGGCCTAGTCCGGAAGACACCATGGTAAGTAAGAAGGCAGCATTAACCTCCCAAAAGTGGTCACCATCTATTGTGCCAGCTCCAGGAACCATGGCGGTCACCTCTTACAGCCTCTCTAAGTCACAGCAGTCAGCTGGTACTGTGAATTTAGGAGGCATTACCTTTACCTGAAGCTCCACTCCGCCATATCTCCTGGCTGCAGGCTAGCTGCATCCTATCAGTGGCCACCTGCTCACAACCCAGAGGGACAGCATTAGGTCACTCAATACCAAGGAGACTCCTCAGGGGCATTTTACCCTGTCAATAAGTCCTACTAAAAAGGTGATCAGTCATAAAGGTAGTGGGGAGGGAAGCAGCCTCTGCTCTGGGATGGAGGAAGACTTCGCAATCCCTTGGCCAGCTCACCACATTGGCAGTTCAGGTCTCACCACCTGAAGGCAGAGCTGATGATTAGTGACACTGATGATATCATGGCAATTAAGAGACCAAACCTGAGTGGCAAGGAAGGAGAGGAACTTCACTGACAGAGTAATGTTTCCTCCTCTCTCACACTGAAACAATGACTATCAAATGCTATGAAAAAAAGAAGCAGATCTTTGTTAAATATGTAAAACCCCTCACCTCTGCTAATGTATGCAAAAATAGAACCGGATCTCCCTGATTCCTGCTCTCCTCCTTGTTCAGAGCTGGAAATACTCGGATTTCAAAATGGAAGACAAAAGAAATGCATTTAGAAGTTCCATGATTATATTTTCACCAGTTTAACAACAAGCTTCTGCCAACTGCAATGACAACCAGGTATTTTTCTTAGTATTCATCTATTAACACAAGACTGGGCAGGAGGAAGAAATTCTGTACAATAAATACCAACACACACCTGACATTTTCAGTATTTTTTTAAAATTTAAGTTTCAGTGAGTTTTTTTTTTTTTGTTGGTTTTGTTTGGGGTTTTTTAACTTGCTGTTTGGGTTTTTTTTAATGCTGTATCAGCGAAAAATCAAAATTTTCATTAATGAAAAGGCATTTTACATGTGTGGCTTGAAAGCTATGAAAAGGGAACAAATGTTTCCCAAGTTTGCAGAAGCTACGGGACATCAGGCAGGTTAAAGAGGTAAAAATGTGATGCATTGATACAACATATAAACAACCCATGAAACTCCTTGCCACAGGCCACTGTGCTAGAAGTCTAGATGTTTAAAAACCTGATGGAAGCAAAATACATTGTATTTGTCCACCAAGGGCTATTGAAACAAAGAAAGAAGCTACCTGTGGCTTGAGGAAGCTCTGGACCACAAATTGTTGGAGGCTGGTGGTATATTCTGGGAATGCATTATGTGCCTGCCCTGTTTTTATGTTATATTCCCTGGGCACTTTTCTCTGGTCATTGCCAGAGCACAAACGGAACCCTGTGGACCTTGACCTGATCCAGTTCAGCCACACCTGCATAAGTAAGACAGAACGAAGTGACAGAGGGAGAGCACCACTTCAGATCATTTCTTCCACTAGGAGCAGTGTTAACAGAAGTGGTTTGAAGTGACTGTGTTATTTTTAAGTATGCAATCTTTTCTTTTTATGGATAAATGCATGCTAAACTCTGCAACTCTAGAAAGGGCATAAGGATAGTGTGGTGAGCTTGCACTTCTCTTAAAGCTTTCCAGACAGCTGGCTTTCTGGGTATTTGGTGGGGCTTTTTTGGGTTTTTTGTTGGGTTGTTTGTTTGTGGGGTTTTTTTGTTGTTTTTTTTTTTTTTTAAAACCAACATTTAGCATTTTCAAGCTATTTGGAACAACATTTCAAAGGAGGCACAAGCTCTGTATGCTATCTCCACAGGCACATGGCAAAACTTATCCAGAATTGTGATCTAAATTTCAAAGGCATGGAAATACTTGACTAGCTTTCCGTCAGGTTGTGCGAGAGTGCCCACAGACAGAACTTGTTTGTGGGGGTGTTGTTTGTCTACAAATAGGGCATTTTGCTAAGGAATGCCTAACGTAAACTACACATTTCTTAAGAGAAGCATGGCACATCTAGGGATTATCACCGACTAGGAAATAAAGGTCTTTTACACACACACAGCATGGTGCGCTGAAAATTTGTTCTTCTCAGATGGAGAGGAAAATCTGCTCACCTTTGTAATTAGCATAATATATTTATATATACACCATATGTTATGAAAAACAGTGTTTGCAAAGGAGGCCATCCTGTTGAACAGAGAGAGAGAGAACATCCTTCAGGGCATACTCATGCAGATTTACACAGATATTACCTGATAGCTTAGTCCTAAAACAGCCCAGCTCTTGAGGAAAACAGAGGTGCCTGCTGCCAAACTGCTGTGGCTGTTTACCCTCACGAGTGTTACAGACACTCCTGGGAACCTCTGAAGGCTGCTTTGTTCATTCTTGGCTTTTCTTCCTCACTTTAAGTTGTATATCATAATGATTACTCCATGCAGCACCTTCTCTGTTGAGCTACCTACTGCACACACCAGGACTCTTAAGTGAGGGAAAGGCAGAACCCTGAAGGAAAGCCAAGTCTCTGGAATGGTTTTCTGCCCAGAATATTCTAACATTTAAAAAGCAAAGCCTTTAACGTATTTCTTAAAAGACTGTTCACGCAAGGTTTACCATGAGTAAAGCACGAATCCTCAACTGCAGCCTCCTGATCGATGGAGGTTGTCATGGACAGCCCTCCCTGGAGACTTTCACAAGTCCTCTGGAAATGTAGGGCTGCTCGTTTCCCATGGGGGCTCCAGAAGCAGCTGCTCTTCTGCCCGCAGTTCAATTCTGCGGGGAGAGCAGAGGGGCATCAGGCAGCAGACCAGACGCACGCAAGATTCCCACCCAGATACCAATGGTGTCCTTGTCACAAATGCCAGGGATCAATATCTGGGTTTCAGCAACTGCTCTTACTGTACAACCCTATGAAACCCACCTAATACTCAACTTTCTGCCCAGCTTGCCCCTTGTGGTTTCTGTACTAGGAGACAGGAGAGTCTTCATTAGTGACTCACATCCAAATCCTTAGGCTAATTCTCTTGCATATGGTATTGAAGCCAATGCAGAATGATTTGTGCGGTATTAACATTGTGCAATATCAGTACTTTTTTTTTTTTTAAACAATCCAATGCAGACCAGATTAAGAACAACCCTATTTCCACATGGATCAAACCTGGCAATCCTGCAGGGCATCCGACAGCTAATAGATCAGTTCATGTACAGTATCTTTCTGGGGGGCTGTACTTCTTTTTCAGACCGATTCAGCACATTTTGGGAAGGCTGACCAGGGACACTCCATCCTGTAAAACAGATTTACACAGCTAGGAGGTGTGGGAAACACGAGGGGGACAGAAGTAAGGGTGTGCAGAGCACCCCTGGGATAACACCACATTGAGAGGATGCTGCTGAGTGTAGGCAATGCCCCACTGCAGGCAAAGGAGGCCAGGTGGCCCATGCAGAGACCACGAACTGCTGTGTTCATAAAGACACAGTGCCCAGTGATTGAACCCACATTTTCTCTCATTAGGTTTAGGTTTCCAGACTTGCTCTGCAGGAAAGCACAGAAGGGGACTCAGGGATGACACAGCATTCAAAGTGCCTAACAGTGAATGGCTGTTGTGCCTGTTTGAGGCATGCCTTTGTCTAGAGCTCTAAAGGCAGCAGGATTTAGGAAAGATACTGAAGTGGCATGACAGTGCCAGCTCCGCTACAGTGCCAGTGAGGGCTTTCTGTAACTCCAGGGATGGGATCCAGCCCGCACGGGTGCTCCTGGGCTAAGGGCAAGCACCACAGCATACCTCTGATTTACTTCTAGCTCCAGGCTGTAAGGCTTAGTGGTCCATAAAGGAATGACAAGGTCTTCTCCCTAGTAAGAACATTTTTGGCAGTGTTGATATGGATGCCTCAGAAGCCCTGGAAACTGTCCCACTATATATCACTGCCTTTAATGCTTTCAGTGTGAAGTGAACCATGCTTCTGAAACTTTACAGCCAAGTTTCAAAACTTGTGACTATTTTGGAAGCAAGTTGTGCTTTTATGCATAAATACCCGAAGACAATAGAAAGATTGTCAGAATTCATAAAGAAGCCAATACATACACACAGGGACAGTGCTTGGATGCAACTTTTAACATTCTCATTACTCAGAACTCATACACACAAATATATGCAAAGCCCAATAACAAAAAAAAAAAAGGTACAAAAGTTTCTCTAATATTTGTCATTGCTGTCATCTAAAACCTCGAACAGCACTGCCAAGATAATTCTCTTTATTAAAAGTCTGCAGTAAACACGGAAGAAATGATGAGTTTCAACTCATCCAAGCCCACTAAAACTGCCTATGTAGACAGAGATTAGACTAATTTTCCCATGATCGCTTTGTGCCTAAGGTTTGTTTCCCCACACATTATGTGCATCTGTTGACAGGCTTGTAACAAAGTTTTATGAAAATATCTCAAGCTTGAAGTATAACAGTGTTGAGATTAACACTAAATTCTCATAACAAAAGAACACACCACCAGTGGAACAGCTATCCATTAATAACCTGCAATGACTGAAGCTGCGCAGCAAACTCTTACTGTAATCTATATATCCTGTGTAGAGTATCAAATAAGGACAGTACACAAGCTAGCCTTTCAGAAATTAAATCATTTTGGCAGTGCTACATAGAATGTGCATGTGTACGTACTGTCACAGAAGACACATGGTCAATCATGTACACTGTATACAGTACAAAATGTCTATGTTTGCTGAAATAAAAACACCAGCTAAGTTTATCTGCATACTGATTCTTGGTAAGGCACCAAAAGCCCACAATAAACAACACTATTCCTTGTAGTTTGTCTCTACATTGCCACCAATATGTGATTCCCAGGATCTTGGTTTCTCTAAAGCTTATCTCTTCCCTTACAGAAACCCAAGCCAGCAGCCCTACTTTCCTTCAGAAGGACATTTGATACAAATGCTGAAAAGGAAAGAAGTCCTCATATCCTCTGAGACTTCTTCCTTCAAGAAGTGTGGCCTGTGCATAGGCATGTGAGATGCCAGGGAAACCACCTGCTCCCTAGACAAAGCAGAAGAGAGAGCAGAAAGCAAGGAGTCCCCATGAAGACGGCCAGCATCAGTCCTTAAACCAGGAGCCCAGCAACACACGTCACCTGATGTCACCACCGGCTGCTAAAAGGAGAGGTCTTTCCAACTCCACCACTCTGCCCAGACCCAGCTGCTCCTTAGAAGTGCTTCACTGTAAGCTGATCAGACAGATGAACAGCTAGAAGATGTTGCGTTCCCCACCCACCTGCCCCCTGTAGTGCAGGTTTTATTCCCACTTAGTCCCCCAACCCTGCTCACACGTGGGCAGGCAGGTGGGTTGGTGTGCTGGCAGACAGATAGGTCACAGAGTTGGACTCTGATGAGTGTTGACTCCAAATAAAATCCAGGAGGCACAAAGAAGGCCCCCCCACCTTGCCAGCCAGATCTCCCACCCGCTCTTCGTTGTGCCTGCTCTCCAGATGACAGCCAGGAACCCACAGGAAACTTGTGCCCTTCCTCCCTCCACTGTCACAGGAGAATCACAGAATGGTTTGAGTTGGAAGGGACCTTAGAGATCATCGAGTTCCAACCATCCTGCCATGGGCAGGGATACCTCCCACTAGACCAGGTTGCTCAAAGCCCCATCAAGCCTGCTCTTGAACACCTCCAAGGATGGAGCATCCACGACTTCCCTGGGCAACCTGTTCCAGTGCCTCACCACCCTCACAGTAAATAATTTCTTCCTAGTATCTAATCTAAATCTCCCCTCTTCCAATTTAAAACCGTTGGCCCTTGTCCTGTCACTACACTTCATGACAAAGAACCCCTCTCCAGCTTTCTTGTAGGCTCCTTTCAGATATTGGTAGGCTGCTATGAGGTCTGGTGGAGCCTTCTTTTGTCCAGGCTGAACAACCCCAGCTCTCTCAGCCTGTAAAAAAGGTTTGTTTTTCCCACTTGCAAAGCATGGTCAAGGCAAATCAATGCTTTCAAGGCTTGTCCTTCGTCTTCCACAGACAGCCAATCTGTGGAGGGATCTGTAAGACATAGAAACACAGCCTGTGGCTGTGCCATGCTGCTGCAGCCCCGGGCAGCGGGTACTGTCACACACAGCCTTGATGTTATCCCCCTCTCCCACAGATCCGCAGGGCAGCACCTGTGGCAGTGCCCACAGTGCTGTGGCAGGTGGTTTCAGCAGTGTTTCCATGGAGGACAGCATCAGCCTAACCATCATGGACAAAGCACGTAACCCTGCATATGTGGTAATTATCACGTATTTGAACTGTAATCATTATTCTCCATGATTAATTGCCCAAGGAACGGAAAGGGACAGATTAGTCCGCTCAATGGGTGCTCCAGCGTGTCTGCTCATTTAAAGGCATCAAAATCACTGGCTGCTTGGAACGGGGCTTCCTCACTTCTGTACCAGATTTTAACTTAAGGAGCAAACAAGAAAGCAGCTTGAATTTTGCAGCAGTCTTGCTCCACTTAAGAAGGAGCCATAAAACCCCATTAGTGCTTTTCATCACCTTTTCCACTTCTTATGGAAAGGACATTTTTCATAATGAAATAGTATAATTGTTTTTCAGTGCCTTGTAACAGACAGTAATGCTGTCTCTAATCATTCTATAATCTTGCTTGCAGAGCCCGCAACAGAACACAGTTTATAAACAATGGAAGCAAGCAGAGACAGGGCAGTATTTGCAGAGCCATTCAGGTTACCAAGAGCTCCCAGATTTCAAAAAAGCCCGAATTTACAGCCTGTTGGTTTGTTCTGTGTGACAGGACACAAACACAGCTATTGCCTTTTAAAGTTAGCCTGCATGTAGTTTAAAAAGTATGTACCATAACCGAGAGCCACCTAATGGACACTGCCTGCTACACCCCATCTGTCATGGGATTCATGACTTTGGGTACTGTGAACTCAAAATCTCCTGAATTCTACAACAGTTTACTACTTTGGAAAACAGACTGACACAGATTAAATGATAAAAGCATATCAACAGCTTGCTGACAAAAAGTTCATTTTCTTTCTAAACATGTAGATTTTTATACACACAGAGTGTTAGAGTCTAGAACAATATAATCCCTTGCTTCCCAAGAGAGGAGGGAAAGCAATCAGACTTAAGATACATTAAAGGCTATTAGTACTCCAGACAGAAATGCCTGAAAATCCTCCGCATGAATTCTAACTTTCTGATCACTCAGGAGGAAAGAACGTCACAGGTGCCCAAGATTAACTGTAGTCAGATGAACACAGTTTTTACTACTTAAAAAAAATGAACGAAAGAATGAACGCATGATCTTAGACACACCTGAAGGTCCTCTCTCTATGAGACTATTTTTATGGACTGAAGCATGAACAACTACTGCCTCCTAAAATGAAACCGAATAAATTTATATTTCACTCTCCTTTGCCTAAGAATTAAACTGACTTTGGCAACTGCACACTGAAACACAGCACTTCCCTGAATTAGTCTGTGTGAAGAACAGAATAGTGACTGTCAAAGCAGTTAAATTAAGATAAATTATCATTGCCATGCAGTTCTGTCCTATTCCTTAGGCAGGTTCTCCCTCTGAGTCTTACTCAATCAATTCATTTCACTAGCACAGTAGAAATCTTTCATCAGGCTAGTTTTCTGCTGACCGGAATGCTGAATTACTGTTGCTGACTTTCCAAACCATGCGTTTCTCCTGCTCTTCTTGTCTCTCCAGGGCACAACCGTCCAGCCCTCACCCAGACTGGGAAACTTCTCCAGCTGAAGAACTACCTGCTGAAGGAGAATGCTGTATGCAGCATTCACATACACACCCGCCTTCTCCGTTTTCCCCTAAAAAGGTGTTTTTTAAAAGGTGTTTTAAAAAGGTGTATTCCCCTCTTCCTGTGACCTGCTCTTCCCAGATCCGCACAAAACTACAGTGCAATTCAAATGCATTTCCTGCACCAAAATCCTGCACACAGTAATGGGAATACACTCTGTCCAAAAACACAACTCTAAACATACAGTAAGGGAAAACAAGGCCATTCTAGTTTTTTAATCCAGTGCCAAAGAAACGTGCATATTTTATAACCTCAGTAACTATGAGGTTGTCCGTAGCGTAGGATATACAACTCTTGGGCCTTGTTAACGAGTTCAAGAACATGAAACAGCCTTGCAAGAATCATGAATCACTGGCCATCAGCGAGGGTGCTGTCACCCGAGATCCTCCACCCCCCCGGCCACTGAAAAACTCACCACCAAGACGAGTGCTCCCCTGTCTGTGCAGCACAATTGACAGGGAGCCATGGGGGGACAACTCCACACATGATCAATGTAGCAAAAGTTTTACTGAATGCTAATGCAGCTGATTGCTTAAAATCTGCGTCTGTTGCTTTCCTGCAGCTGTTCTGAGATACAGCGTACTAAGAGAGATAGGGTACAAATACAGCTCTTTGAATGCCTGCTCCTTTAACTCGCTTGTTAATCTACGTTATGGCCACCACATCTCACTCTTCTACAGGAAACACTGACAAAATATCATGCTGTAACAATCAATATAGGTTGCCCAGAGAAGCTGTGGATGCCCCATCCCTGGAGGTGTTCAAGGCCAGGCTGGATGGGGCTTTGAGCAACCTGGTCTGGTGGGAGGTGTCCATGCCCATGGCATGGGGGGTTAGGACTCGATCTTGAACGTCCTTTCCAACCTAAAACATTCTATGATTCCACGAATACTCATGATATAACACAATTATTGAATCAGAAGACGTTTCCAAAGCACTCACTGGAGGAAAATACAGGAAAGGCAACGAGATTACAGAATATACAGAGAAAACGGGGGGAAAAAATAACTTAAGAAGAAAGAAAATCTTTTACAAATTGTCTTATGAGGAGGCAGGAGCCATCTGCAGCAAAACAACAAAAAACAAATCCACTTCAAATTTCTGGTGTTCTCAATGAACCTTTTTCCTTTTCTAAAGTTACTTGTTCCCCTAGTCCAAACATTGTATTTATTGACGTTTACAAAGACAGAAACAGCTGTAGGCTGTACAGATTAACTGAAGATCAACACATTCCCTACTCTAAACTATTTTTAACCACATCCTTACTACAAAGAAACTCTCATAACTTACATTTCGCATTTACAAACTAGTAACAAACCAAATAGCTTTCATAATTTTAACTTTTCTCTTTTTTTTTTCCAATTCGTCTCTGCCCTGATCAAACACAGCTATTCCTGGTCAAATGAGGTATCTCTCCCACTGCAAGTAACTCATACAAAAGACAAGGTCATCTCCGTTTCTCTATTTTTTATTTTTTTTTAAATAACTTATGGTGAACTGCATACCTCCCCAGTAAAAAGGAAATCTGTTTGTCCTGTTTCATCTGAGAATTGGTCCACAGAGTAAGGGGCAGGGAAAAGCATCATTAAAAGATGGGGGAAGTGGGGAAGTCACCCCCTAGGCACAGAGATATTGCATCCCTGGGAACTACTTTTGACTATGTTGTCTGCTTTTTTTTCCCACTGGAGTGGGAGATTAATGGACCAGAATCTATTTCATATTTGTTGGGATTAAAATGCTACAGAGATTTTCAATTTTCAATCCCTTTTAATCCCTTTCTTCTCAGCCTCTTCATGAGCTAGATACTGCTGCAATACTCAGTGTGTTCAATCTCCTGCTTCAAATCCTGTAAAGAAGAATAGAAAACTACCCCCACGTTTCCACAAGGATGGTCTTCCACCATGATCCAGGCACTACCACAAACTTTGCAGGGCATTAGAATGTCTTCACAAATCGAACAGCACCATGGCTTGCCATCTTCTCTGAAGTTCTGTTATCTCCTACATATCCTTCCTTCACACCTGTTTTCTCTGTTTACAGGCTCTTACATTGTCTTTTTATGTGGTCCTGCCTGTATATTCATTCCTCCTATATGAAGGGCACATGCATTTGGAGATGAAGGTTCAGAGTTCTCTGGGTAACAACTGCTGTCGTCAGCTCATATCTGACTTAAATGAATTATCTGTACCATCAACCTCAGACAGTCTTTTCAGAAGTGCCCTACCCATGAATTTTTGTAGTACTATATTAGGCAACTCTTAATCACCTACACAAGAGGAAGCATGAAAGTCAACATCTGAAGCTCTATACAGGTGAAATAATGCTTATGATACTTCTTTCAAAATCTGGGCTTTAGAGCTTTTGTTTCTCAGTAGACCAACAATCTCAAAATTAAAAACCAATTACCCATCTTCTAAAGCACATGCAGAAATCTTTACACAATTAATATTTAAGTTACTTTATGTGTTCAAAAAATGCTGTGCATGCAGGCAGGTTAGCACCACAGCTAATGGTGGTCTAGCATGAATTAAGCAGATAACCTTCTTCTTGGGGTAAGCCTGATACAGAAGGGGTGCTTAAGGTTGCAAAGTGGACCAGCAGAAGAAAGCTCCTTTTATTCTCAATTTTCTCAGACCACAGTTCATGGCCCATGCACATCACCAAGTTCTCCTATGTTTATAAGTCTCCTTTGCCTTCAAAATTCCTTGAACTTCTGAGTACTTTTTTTGTAGGTGTCTAAAGAGAAATCCTATTTCCAATGCAGTCTGAACAATTACTCAGCAACCACTGTTAGATAATAAATTGCTTCAGATACCTAGCAAGGGAAACAATGACTCAGTAACCCTCCATTTCTTTTTAACATAAAGAAAAATTGCTTGTGCTGTCCAAAAGGAGATTTCAGATTTAAATAAGCTACCAATTCTTATTTCTATGCATTTTCAATTAAAAGCCAAGCCCAGTCAACAACCTCAGCCAAGTCACGCTATTAAGCATTTAAATCTACGCTTACCTGCCTAGTCTGATCTCAGGCACGACCAAAAGGAATTTTACAGGCACCTTAAAATGCACAGCCAAAAGTTAAATAAATATAGACACATAAAATAATGAGATGCATATTTCTGCCCCAAAGTTACATTAAACACGCCAAACTCCTCCCTGAACAGAAATCCCATCAATTACTGACCTTGAAAGGTAGTCTCCTGGCTTCTTTATTTCTCTTTAAAAATCAAGACTCCTACTGAAATACATTTTTTTTTTTTAATCTTTTAAAGCAGAGGGAAGTTAGTACTTAATATTATACTATAGAATTTGGAGCAAAACAAAGGGAGCAGTTAACTTGAAGTGATGTGACAGAAAAACAAGTTTGGCATGGTATCCCTCACAAATGAGGGATAATCTGGCAGAAAACATTTTCCCCTCTTTCCTACAGTTTTTAATTTGCCCAGAACAAGCAATAATCTATCCTTTGCTGAAGACAGATTTAAAATGAGATGTCTTCCTGCTCTTTTGAATTTGGCATAGGAACTCTTTCACCCTTTAGGAATCATGGACACTGATTAGCACAGCAACTCTGAAAATAGACTTTCCACCAATCCTTTTAAAGTTTTTCTGAAGTTTAAAAAATTGGTTCAAAAAAATAAAAAATGCAGCATTACCTGTTTACCTCTCAGAGAATTAACTCTGAGGTTTTTGAGAAATATTTCAAGCATAGTAGTTATTAGCCTTTCAGCAAAGTCAATGACAGATTTTCCTGTTATACTCCGAGGACCGACAACTACATTCAGCTACAACAACTCCTAAATGCCTGTGCCTAGATCTCTCTCACAAGCTTGTGCCAAGCATCTTGTTAGCATCTGAATCTTCACACTCATCTGTGGGAAGCAACAAAGCTCATCTTTCCCTTGCATCCTTCTTCATCAGGAAAGATTAAAGCTGTCATTAGTGATGCATCACTACCGAGGCAGCTGCAGTTTCCCATCAGCTACTGCTGCATGGAAGCAAGGCGACAAAAGACATCGAAACACTTGAGGACAAGCTGAAGAGAGCAGAGAAAGCGGGAGCAAAACCTGCTCAGGTCAGTGATTTCACTCTGAAGTAAAACGCAGGCTCCATCTCAAGTTGGTGACTCCTTAAAAGTTGTACTTTTAAGTACAACTCAGTCCTCAAAACTAAGTCCTCAAAAACTATTGGGGGGAAAATTCCTCCTGTTTCAGACAGATTAAGCCCTATCACTCACGATGCCCTCTTAAAAAGAAGTTCTCCAGCCTAGTCTGTATTTTTTTAACCTCACCTTCCAGCATTGACTTTCTTATAGGCATGCTACAGAAAGCTTTCAGGAATACAATTCGTCTAGCACAAAATAAATGAAACACAAACAAAACAATACAAACAAAACTATATGAACAATATAAACAAAATTCTGCATTTTTATAGTACATTATTCCAGGTGCACAAGAATATCCTCCCTTAAATGAGAAAGAGGAAGGGTGAGCAGCCTTGAAAAACAGCTTAGGATCATGCTGGATCCAGATGTTATTTACTGCATTTTCCATCTCAAAGCAAACTTCAGCACTAAAAACCAGATTGTGTTTCAGATACTTAAAGCTTGCAGTGAGGCAATGCATAACTGCTTATTCCATTATTTTGTAATTAGTTGGAGGCACAACCATTTTCCCGAACAACATAGCTCAGTTTCTACCTACCCAGCAATTCTTCTGCCATTTCTAACCACGTTTGTTTATACTGCATACAGCTTAGCCATGTCTGCATTGATGCATACTGGGAAAATCTGTGCAGCCATCCCTGAGCAGCACGGAAGGGAGGAGGAAATGGGGAAGAGGAGGAGGAGAACAGGAAAGCACCCTGAGGCTATATGGGCTATAGATAGTGGGACCACGTATCATGGAAACTGAAGGAGAGTTGCCAGCCAAAGCGGATGTTGGGAGAAGAGGGTTAAAAAGTGTTTCGCCCTCTGCAAAAAGAGAAAGGACTCAACAACATTGTGGAAAGATAATCAATAAAGGCCTCCAGAAGGACAAAACATGATCAGTTATCATGGTTACAGACATTAGGCAAGGACATTGCTGTACTCAGAGTAAATTTTGCAGAAAATTCATTATTTTTACCGCTGAAAGTTAGTTTGGGCTGGGTATCTAGCGAATCTGTTACGTGGTCTCATTAAAAATCTGTTTCTGTCAGTGCAGACCCCCCCTCAGAGCAGGTAACAGCGTTATTATCAATGGCAAGTTGCCAAAATCAGTGTGATTCATTATCCTCCCTATCCCTTTCAAAATAGTGGTGGCAATGTTGCGTAACAACAAAAAGGAGAAGAGAAACAAACAAACAAACAAAAAAAACCCAACCAAAAATCCAACAAAACCAGATTTTGTCCCATGGGGATGGCACCTGGCTTGCAGAGGGTGAGCACGTCCTGCAGCCTGGCCAGATGGATGGGTGCTGGCAGCGCGGGCGGGCTGAGCCACCTCCTGCAGCGAGGACTAATCCCACCCGAGGCTGCGCCAGGCTGTGTGGCAACGGGCTGCGGGTCTCAGCGGCGAGGTGACCCCAGCACAAGGCACCTGTGTCATAACCAGGGCAGGTTTTGCAGCCCTGATCAAACTCTGAAGGGGCTGCTGAAGCCTGTCCCACCCAAACAAGTTTTATGCATCGTTTTGTACCAAGGGAGAATGGAAAGAGGAGTCCTCTTTCCCTTGTGAGAGAGCGTGATGCAGCTTGTCACGGACAAAGCTCTCGGCGCTGCGCCTGGGTGGGGACGGATGTGACCACACATGTTTTACGCTCCTGCCCCATGCTTTCAAAAAGAGAACATTTTAAAGGCAGTACCTTTCAAAAAATAATCAAAGGGTGTCCCCCACATACACACCTTAATTGCTGTACTGGGTTGGCGGGGGTAGGGGTGGATAAAATTTACATGATCGATTTTGACACAGTTGAAAAGTAACTGGAAAGTAATGGAAGGCTGTCAGGTAACTTTTGCTCACAAGCCAAGCCCACTTGCATCACTGCCCTCCTACCTGTTTGCATTTACACAGGCTGCAAGGAAAAGTCTGTCCAAGTTCTCCCTCGGGAAATCTAAATTATATTTTTTTTAATTAACCTTTTGCATCATGGCCTTCCTGCACCACCTGTATGATATTACAATCAACCCCTAATTTTGTTCCATTTCTTTTCCTCTTATTTTTAAAAGCCATACTTAAAGAGGATAGAAAAAACGGGGATAGAAAGATTTTATTGCAGCTGTCCTACTTTGCACAGGGCCTGCAGAGATCAGTCATGTGAAGCTGATCTCTTACCACCTCATCCATTGCACTCTCAAGGTCTCCTCCAAAATTGCTTTCCCAAGGGAATTTGGGATAGTAGCAAGCAACACGCAGGTCACTTGCATTGTAGATTTCTAATCTAGATAACTTTCTGAAAGTCACTTGGGTCTTTGTGGACTTAGGCATATTTTTTAGTAAGAAAAAATTAAGAAATGTCAAATTGCATTAAAGCTGTTTTGTGTTTGTCGGACTACTTCTGATTGACTTCCGGGGGGGGGGGGTGTGTGTGTAAATTAATAGGTCAGAGTAACTTCACCCATGCACCACCTGCAGAGAGCTCCCCAATGCAGAGGAGAATCCACCCCCATTCTATTTTATGATGTTTCCTTATCTTACAGTTTCTCCTTAGAGTAGCCACTAACAATGCCAGTGAAAGACACTCTTTTAGACAAACATCAGGAACAAGGAATTCTCAAAATGGCATTTCACTACCCATATATACTTGTTTTGGAAAAATTACGCACACATTGTCATATTCCAAAATCTCATCTGAATAGGAGACAGTGCAAAGCTAGAATTGTAGAATTGTATTAGTATGGCTGAAGTCTGGCCCGTTATATGAAAACACACTTGCTCCAAAACCAAAAATAACAGGCATGTCGTTGTCCAATTTTTCCTGTTTGCTGTAAAATCAAATCAAAGGTACACTTTTCAACCAGCAGAGAATTTTTAGTTACCTGCATGTCAGAATTGCATAAACATTGGAATTAGTGGGAAATCTGCCACTTTGATTGATCAAATGAATTATCACAGACCTATCAGATGACGTATGAAAAACCTCCCACTCCCACAACAACTTTCTATGCATCAAGCAAGCCACAAAATTCATGACCTTGAATATCAAAATAGTCATCTTCAAGATGTTGAAGCTTTCATTTAAATCCTCACAGCCCCAATACCCCTTTAAGATAAATGATTTTGTATTAGCAGTGAAGGAGTTAGAGATTTACCAAGTCAGTAAGAATTCATAACTTTCGCATTTTAATCATTCATAGCCACTGTATTTGATTTACCCCATGATTTCCATCAGAAAATGGAAAAGTTTTGAAGAATGAGTTATTCTCAATGTAAATCTGCACCAAGCCTCTGTCAATCACGTTAGTCCTTCACCAGTTAGTTTCTCCTGCCTCCAACTACACAACCAGTTTAATTACTTCATTACTTAATGACTTCTCACTTTAAAAGGCTATAAATATACGGAAAGCTAAACTAATACACAGCAATTCTCCATGGAATAGAGGAACTCATTATAAACATCAGTATAGCTTGAGATGATCAACTGTATTCATACTTTTTACTACCCAAACGCTTTCAGAAAGGAAAATTAATAAAAATACGTAGAGGTCTGGAACACTTCTACCAAAGGATATGTATGCACACATAAGAGATGTAAATAAACAATTCCCTACTCAAATACAATATTTGCTAGCCACAGACTGTACATTCCCTCTGCTGTATTAGAATAACCTGTGGGAAGCTATCATTCCAGAAATTATACCTTAAAAAGAAGTTTCAGTGTTGGACATTTGTTGGGAAGCTAAGCCTTTGATAATTTCACTAGCAAGTTTTATTTTGTACTTATTTATTTATTTCCAGTATGTTGAACAGCTCATTGTACCTTTGTTCAACTACAGGGAAAGAACTGTTTAGTTTACAGCACAGTTTTATATGCAAATTATATTCAGTAGACTCTCTACTCATCATAAGTGTCAACAGGATAAAAAAAGCATGACAAATTTAAGACTGTTGAGATTTTTCATAAACTTTGAAGGAACACTGAAATTACAAAGCATGCCTAACTCACTGTAAAGCATTTTCTCTAAGCATGTGCCAAATCATGTATATTAAAGGTATTATTTTTTTTCCTAAATCTACTACGACAATTTATGCTCCATTTTCAATTTCTAAATATTTGTGGCAATTAAAAAAGTCCTGTCTTCTGCATACAGTCAGACTTACTGTTTGCTTAGCTGTCCCAGAAGTGAAGCTTGTTTCTACTGTGTGGAAACATTTCCATTAGATTTAGTAGCACTGGAGAAAAAGCAAGCTTTCAACCCCACACAAATCAAAATTCAGGAGGAAATTCAGAGTGCAAAATGAAGAGATATTTTACTGCCAATAGGGGAAAAGAAGTCTTAACAAATCAGCCAGCTGTTGCACTAACAACATCAAATAAAGAAATTGTGGAGCTTATTCTACCCTTTATCAATAATGCATGGCTGCGCACAGACAATTTATAGCTGTTTTCCATCACTGGGTATTGTGTAGTACTAAATTAAGTCTACAAAATTCAAGGACAGTCCACCCACACAGCTACTGTAAGCCAGCCAGGCCACTTTGAATAAATATTTTTAAAGGCATAAAGTGAGTTTTATTAGCATTCAGAGCCACAGTTCCTAGTGGACAAAGCAGCTTCTTTGAAAAAGTAAAAGTACATTTAGCAGAAGGAGAGATGAGTTACAGTTGTGCTGTACATGTAGAGAAATAGCAAAAAGGAAAAAACAAGATATACATGCAACAACTCAACTCCCTGAATATATTAGGATTAAATTAAAACATGAAGTAGAAGAATTTATTTTCTATACAATAAATTGATTGTTAGTCTCAGAAAATCCAGAGAGGTGCTGAACCAGTCAGGTTCTGACAGCAAAAGAGCAAAAAACCAAAGATGGTTTTGATGTGTTTTGTTTACATTTAGGTGGCTCCAAAGATTAATAGACTTATTTTCAACCCTTCTCAAATCATATAAATCAGAAAAGCACACACAAGGCTTTCATCAAAATAAAGAACTAGTTATCGTACTGAAATCACCTCAGCAACATTTATGGCACCAGTAAACAAGTGAGAGGTGGGGTTCTGCCACAGGCCAAATTAACCAAGAGATGGTATGCCACAAGTTGGTTGATTTTGGTCAGTCCCACCGCCTCCTACTACAGCCGTTCCAGCACCTGAATGCCTGAAACACAAGAAAGCACCAAGGAACTTGAAGCACATGTGCTGGGCACCAGCAGCAAAAGGATGTGCACGTCTGCACATCCAACAGTTTTACTCAGGCTCTGCTCTGGCCAACGTGCCACCTGGGTCCACCATCTGGGTCCTCACTAGCTTGGTTTCAGGTGTGGAGTCAGGTGTGACCAGCCATGACATGGATGGCAGCACCACCAGGAGGTGGGTTTGGGTCATGTTGCAGACTTCTAACTGCTGTTTCTTTACAGTCATGCTGCCCAGCTTCCCTCTAAAAAATATTGGCAATTATGAGGTTTGTGACAGCCTTTTTGTAACCAGATCACCATTCCAGACAGGACCCTCCAAGTCTCTCTGGAAATTGGCATGACAAGATGATGTCCCTGCCTGGAAAGCCTACTTTCATACTACATAGGAAGGTGGAGGATGTAGCACAGTATGGTTGGGCAGCTTGATGGTTTTCTAATGTATTTAAGCACACCCACAACTAAGAGAAGGAAGGATGCAAGAGACAAGACTTAAGCCACATCTGTTGTAAGGATAACTGCATTTATTGTGGAGGTGTGGAGAAAAAAAACCAAAACACCACAATCCTGATTAGTGGTATTTGTATTTGCAGACACCTTTAATTTTCTAGTTACAGCTTATACTACTGTATAGCAACATTTAACTTCACTTACAATAGGCATGCTTTCTCAAAAATCAGACCCCCTTTGCAGATGCAGAGATATTACAGACCTCTGAAACCAACTAATCAGTGTGTAAAACTCTGATTTAAGTGCTCCAGCAAGCCCAGAAAATTCAGAAAGAGCCAGATCTTGATTAAATCTTCTCACTGCATTGTCGGGCCAGGGCAACCAACTCCCTCCCTTTGGTGAAGGTGATTCAGTCCTGTGAAAGAAGAATCTGTCTGCTCGATCTCTGCATATAGGACAATCTCAGATGAAGTTGTACTGAGATGTAGTCATGGGTTTTTTTCCATTTAATAGGTTCAGTTTCTGGTGTGCAAATTGAAACTGCTGTTTTGAGGTCCGACAAAATTGCAGTAAAACCCTTGGCTAAATCAAAGCTACAGGACAAAGCTTTGAGAAATCCCCTCAAGCCGCCTTGGCTGTATAAATGGAAATTAATAAGCTTGTTGCTCATCTCACATTGCCAAAGCCTGTGATCCAATTAGAAGCACACTGCTTTAATGACCTGCACAGGGATCACATTCAGTGATGTTGAGAGACACACAAATGCTCTTGGGCCCTCTCCATGGAGTGTGTCTCCTCAGAGGGATCCTGGCTTCATAACTCACAGGCAGAAGCACTGAGGTGGTCACGTTAGTATTTCAAAGTAGCAGTTATCTGTACAAATGCAAAATGTCTTTAGCACAGTGAAATGTTATTGTGTTACATGCAATCATGGGCACATATGATCTTCAAAGGCTGTATTTTATGAAGAGAGATTGGGCCCACTTCTCCAGACACTTGCAAAATGAATAGCTCTAGTGTACCGACAGTTAATTTGTAGTACCCCTCCACAGTCATGGCTATTGCCATTAATGCCTATACTGTCCTGTAACACCAAGTTACAGCCCAGCACTATTCAAATGTATAGTGGGAGACAGTCTGCTATGCCACTTGGTGTAAGGACATGCAAAAATGACATGTACATATATATATAGTATGAAGCGTACTTAAATCAAAAGCATCTCAGAAGCCCATCTCTTCATCGTGCTCCTGTCCGTGGCCACCACCTTGTGACAAGAGCTGACAGAGAAGCTGCATTTACTGTCCATTTCTTAGCAACTGTACACGGTGCTCCCATGCTTTCTGAGGAGCACCAGGCAGTCAGCAATTATCATCACTTCGGGGAGGCAACAGCACATACAAACCCGCTCTGGGTTTTACAGCTTTTCTGCAATCATCCTCTTCCTCTCTGCCTGCAGGTGTTTCCTTACAGCCTCCTCCCCTCTTCCCCCAACCCCGTACCTTGCATGCCTACCCATGCATCCCGCCAGACACCTAGGCTGAGACGGCACTAGCTGACCTGCACGGGCAACCCAGGAGTCCCTCTATGCACATATCTGCAACTCCTTTGCTTGGGGAAGCCCATGCTTGGCTGAGGGTGCCCACTTCTGCAGCCAGGACATGGTTGCGGCACACAGCCAGACAGGAACTGGGACAAGCCTAGTCACAGTGACAGTTTCCTTATTTAGCCTTTTCTAAGCATTTCTCCTCCCTACCACCCACAGCCCTGCCTCAAGGCCCAGGAGCAGTTGTGGCTGTTCTCCCCCAAATCCTGTTCAAAGCACTCCTTTACCACCAGAAGAGACAAAATTCACCTCCAAATGTTTTTCCTAGTGAAAAGAAGGAGCTCCAGAAGAGCAAAAGCCCTGGTACGCCCAAGTGAAGAACAGCATCCTGCAAGGAGGGGCAGGCACTGCCCTATGAGCAAGAGCCCAGGGCTGACCCAAAACGCGCTGGCGTGAGGTCTGCTGTGGAGGTGGTGCAGGCAGGCTTCCCCACCAAGTGCAACTTAACACAGGTGCAGCTTAACACAGGTGCACCATGGCAGCATCCTCTGCCCCATCTCTGAGCTGAGTTTTGCGCAAGGGAACCAGAGGGAGAGTCAGTGGAGTCAGGGCACATGCAGGTACACACACGCACACACCCCACCCCACCTAAGTGGCAACTTCAGAGGGTAATGAAGAAAGGCAGGAGATCTGCTCTTCCACACTTACTGAGTTTTGCCATCTGGCAAAAACAGCCAGTGCCCCATCTTTCTGCCACTTCACTCTGCTCTGGTGAGACCTCACCTGGGTACTGTGTGCAAGTCTGGAGCTCTCAATGTAAGAAGGACATGGACTTGATAGAGCGGGTCCAGAGGAGGGCCACAAAAATGCTGTTCAGCCTGGAGAGGAGGAGGCTCCAGGGAGACCTAATGGCGGCCTTCCAGTACCTGAGGGGGGCCTACAGGAAGGCTGGGGAGAGTCTGTTCACAAA
>JAOQGH010000019.1:28268364-28300247 GCA_025769975.1 Gallinago jamesoni | reverse complement strand
TTGCCCAGGGAGGTGGTTGAGGCCCCTTCCCTGGAGACATTCAAGGTGAGGCTCGACGAGGCCCTGGGCAACCTGGTGTAGTTGGGGGTGTCCCTGCTGACTGCAGGGAGGTCGGACTAGATGGCCTTTGAAGGTCCCTTCCGGCCCAGATGATTCTATGGGATCACTCGATTCAGTAGCCCTCTACCTGTCCAACAGCTGTCAGCAATTCAAGGCCACATCTGTTTTGTGGTTTGTTTTGGGGTGTTTTTTTTGTTTGTTTTTTTTTTTTTTTTTTATTTACTCCACACACAAAAGCCAAACAAGCTGCTTGGCTTCACTCTGATTAAAGCAGCATGGGACAAGAGTTTATCTGCAGTAGGCAGATAAATAGTCAAAAGAGCCAAGAGACTAAGTCTTTGCTCTTCAAGTGGTGAGTTGAGTTTCAGGTATGTCTGTTCTTCCATCCAAACCAGCAGCACACTACAGAACAAGGTGGGCAGTGACAGACACCAAAAGGAAATAAAAACAGGAGCCAGCTGCCACTTCAAACAGCAGCTGTCAAACCTTAGGGAATCCAGGAGTCAGCAGCAGAGAGCCTTTACACCCATCTGGATTTCTTTTATTACAGATTAAATTAGGGCTTCCCTTTAGTGCTGCTCTTCACCCAGTTTGTATCTTTGCACAGCAGCATTTATATACAGCCCTGTCATGCTTACACCCAGTCCCTGGTCACCAAAATGACTGCGGTGAGAGAAGACCAAGCTGTGCACCAGGCATTGCATGGCCATACCCCCGCACTGGTCTTGTCTGTGGCTGGTCCACTATGCTGCTGAGAAAAAGCAGCAGCAGCACTATAGTGCAGCTGACAATCCAGCTATGAATCCAAAAGCTGGGTACAAAATATGGGTAATTAATTAATTAATGACTAGAGCTGCTGCTGCTCCTGTCTAAGCACAACGGTCCCTTTTCTAGCCACAGTGGTGCTTAGCTTCTTACCATATTTTCCTGGTCAATAGCTTGTCTCAGCCTGACATCCCATGGAGACTGAAGAGTAACTTTTTTTAATCACTAAAACATTATTAATACATAGACAAAGGACTAATGCATTTTAATGGAAAGATATACAAGCACTTAAGAGCGTGGAACTGGTAATTTAAGGAAAAAAAAATAATTTCTTCATTGCATCAATTTTTACCTTACTTAAGTCAGTGAATTTACTTATAACTAACAAATACTGATACTTAGATCCAACCCAAAACTTCATGCTTGTATGGTTTATTGGAGAGAAAGAGGTGTACCTGGAACAGTCTGTTCTCTTCATTCTGCCCCCAGCCAAAGAACTCACATCTTACCTTAGAATGTTTTAACAGAAGTTACAGACCTCTCCTTTCCTTTAGGCCTTTTTAAACACCAGAAATAATGCAGAGGTTTCAGCTAGTTCAATGCTTCAGCATTTGACAGCACATTCAGGAACCTCAGAGTCATCCTACAAGAAGAGAAATGAAAAGCACCAATTAGTGATTGTACATGTATCACATGCTTAAAACCCCTGATGTTTGGCAGCATGGCTCTACCAGGCATTAATGAAATTACTGATCACAAATATGAAAGGCCAAGTCATTTTTTGCTACCAAAGTGAAATGCACAGGCGATATTTTGGTTACAGCACCCTGGAAAGAAAGCATGCATCTTGCAATATCTGTGTCACCCTGCACTGCCTTCCCAATTTAAATCCTCTTTGTTTGAAAAACAGTCCACGTGAATTCACAGAAACAAAGCTCCAGGCATGTCAGGATACACCAGCCATGATGGTTACAAAAACACAACAGTAGGTGTTTAAGGAAAAGTATTCTGGTACTACTAGTTTGGTCTGGGAAATACAGCAGAAGCCCACGTGAGCTAAGTAGTAGCACTAGATAAGCCAGGAAGTTGGTACACATGAAAGACACATGGAAGTACTTTACAGATTGCAGTGAGAGACATCTACAGACTGCTTTGTCTCATTTCCCTGAGTAGTTTTTTTTAAAAAAAGTCTCGTCATTCAAGGACTTATACATACTCTCAACCCTTACTGAATAAAGATACTCCACGTAAGTTGATGCCTGCATCACTACGGCATGCAAGACAGCTCTGTTCCTCTACAGCAATTCAGCAAAAATGTTGTCACTAAGATATTAAACACTTGTTTTTCAGTTCCAACTCACTTGGCATGTCTAATCCCCCAAAGGTGCAAACTCCCCAAAACCACAGGCGCATGCATACGAGGACACCATTCCTTGCACGAAGACATCCCCCCATCACCACCACACACAGGTACCATCCACATCACCACCACCCTGAGGCTGTGCTGGTGTTGAATGGTTGCACAACTACGCTGCTAAAAGGTTTGACAGCTACAGACAGATGGGACAGCAGAACAATTTATACCTACCATGGTTACACAAGTGAATTTTTTAGATTATTTTCCAGAAAAAGACACTTCTCACCCAGGTTTTATTAAGTCCTTCCCTGAAGTTTTGGTATGAACATGCAAGGTGATCATTGTCTCAGTTTATAGAATTAGAGAAGTGGGCTTAATAGTGTACAAGAATCATATCAGGCAAGTATATCAATGTATTAGGAAACTTGAGAGGATAGAAAACAAATTATATCCTTGGAGCTATAAGTACCACAATAATTGTATAACCTCCTGTTCTGCAGTTCTGTGTAAAGCATTACAGCAGTTCCCTCCAAAAATTCTTAATATTTCAAGACTTCAGCGGCTGTCTTCAAGATGTTCAGTTGATAGTCACACATCATGTGTGTTCAAGGATAGAAAAACACCCTTTCAAACTCCTACTACCATAGCCAGCATAAGGTGGGCCCATGACATGGGGTCAAGATTGTTCAGGTATTTCTGGTGGATTAATTCTGCTCCAACAGATTTCACCTTTGCACATTGTCCCCACAACCAGCATAAACTCTGTACCAGGTACTCTCTGAAATTTTGCTAAACAGAGTGTTCATGCCCACACCTGACCTGAATCAGTTTGAATGCACAGTAACTGTGCAACACTAAAGGCCAGGACTAGGACGTGGTCTGAGCTTCAAGACAAACTAGTGACAACTTTGGAGTTGCCTTTCTTTGTCAGAGGACTGAAAAGTCAGAAATCTTCTGGGAGCTAAAAGCTTATCATATACCTTACTGTTTTCCACACCAGATGGAAAGAATGCTTCAGTTTTGCTTTTTACCCCAAACACATCACAGCATACATGCACACGCAATCATCTGACTCCTACACATCCAAACCCAACCAAAACAAAAATACATTACACTGCACACCCATTTTTTCCCTTAAGGAGAGAACACCTAACAGGTATTAATAAAAACACCAAACATTAGAAAACGTTTTGATATGATGGGGATTTAAAAAAAATATATGTAACCCTGTAAGCAAAATTTGAATCTGTATTAAATGGATTTATGTATCTCATATCAAAAAGTAATCGTTCTTCTAAATTGCCTCACAAATGGCAATCTAAATTCCCAGGCAGAAAACTGAATCAGTAATTAGCATAACTGAGTGCTAAGTAGAAGCAAAGAAAAGCAGAAATTACAACAAACATGGTAGAACAATTAAGCAGAGATATTGCATATACAAAGGGAGCACATTTGCTGATAAAGTTGTCATTTTTACAGAAAGCTTTAACCTTGATAACATTTTACATTTAAACAAAGCTTGCTGTGCAACAGACTTTTCTTAAATTTCCAAAGACATCATTTCACCAATTTTTTATGGAAAGTTTACATACATCACAGCATACCTTAGCTTGACAAGTTCTCCCCAGGCGGGTAAGACATGTATTCCATCTTCTCTCCTTTTCCATTTTAATATTGTTCAACACCTCCTCCCACACACCCCTCCAACACACACACCTTCCTCCAGCAGACAGCAGCCAGATTCACTTATCTGAAGAGGAATTTATGCTGGTCTGAAAAAACACCAGCCCCCTCATCTGCAAGGACATGCCTGGATAACTTATTGAGATATGCCTCAGATGTTGTGTCAAACACTTCAAAGTCAGTTTAAGATGTCTTCATAGCACCAGGAGGGTAGTTACATTCTTGCTGGGAAGGAGACATTTAAAAATAAATTTGAAGATTACATTTCCAGTGGTAAGGACACTATTTCCTCATCAATACATGCTAAGTTCTTGGACAGAAAGTCTTGAAGTACTCAAAAGCAATATTCAACCTTGGTAGACTTCACTGGCTTAAGTTCTCATAATTGCTAAAGGAAATAGCTAAGGCTATGTCTGCATGGCACAAAGCACCATGCTAATTAACCCTGCAGAGACACTAATTAATCTGGGCAGGGCACCACAGTAACATGACTGCTCTGATGCCTCGAGAATCTCCCCATGCTGATGTATTGTGCCATTTGGTCACCACCACCCCACCGTCCTGTCCACCCCCCACCCCACCCCCAGCATTCCCCTTCACATGAAAGAAGAGTCTTACACCAAAGATAAACGCCCTACAGAAGGTGTTTCCTCTCAGAAGCTATCATACAGCTCTTTTTTATTCAAGCCTGTGACCTACAGTAGGCAATACCAGGCTGTACATTGCACCAATTCTTAACAAACAGTAAAATAATCGCCCGGTACTACTGAGGATCCTAGGTTGCCAGGAGAAGCAATGTGAGAGGGTGTATCTATGGACAGTCTCCTTGGCCACAGCAGAGAAGGTCCAGGACAGTATCTCAGAGGAGCTATGAGGAATGATAACGGTGACTGTCTGCAGGTCACATGCAGCAGTTCACCCCACAACATTTCGACTTATCAGCAGAGCAAGGAGAGACACTGTTGTGCTGGTGTAAATGTTTGCGCGTTAGTAGGTTCTAAACAGCAGATAATTATGTCGTTGTTAGCACATTTTAATAAGTTAAATGGTTGCCAAAGCAAGTATCCTTTCAACATTCTGGTGATAAAACACGCCTTAGGCTAAAGCCAGAACACCTTATCTGCTGTACCTGATGCCACCTCTTGGTACAGAGACCAGCTCTTCACGTACTGCGAATGGACTTTGAGCTTCTTGTGACTTGTTAAAATACATGCCATAAGGAATAACATACGCAGCAGCAGCTTGAAGTTCCCGTGCAAATGGGAACTGATTTTTGAACAGTAAGAGAACAAGAGGGCAGGGGAACATCTGACATACAATACACCCTGCAGCAGAACATAACCTCATAGCCTGCCCAGCAACACAGGAAGGGAAGAGGCAGAAGGGTCATTCACTGTGGCATGAACAAGCCAAAGCCAGGGAAAAGCATTTTACTGCCAAGCCGAACATACATCTTCAGAGTCCGAACAGCCCCTCCTCCTCATCAACCCACATCTAAAAAATGAGGCATTTCCAAGGTAGTCCTGTTCCTATGGCCCCTCTTAAGAAACCCAGACCTTCTGCAAAGCAGGGCCCTACGAATTTATGCATGAGTTACCTTAGCAAGGGGGCTCACATTGCCAGTCCGTGGAACACACCAGCTCAGCGAGAACCTGGTGGGCAAGGCTGGCTTCTCACGTTTCCATCCCTTTGCACAGGCAGAGGTCGCACAGCGAGGAAGGGCAGCTTCACCTTGGCCCAGGGTTTGCACTACAGCCATCAGAAACCGGTGACTGGTTTCAACAAGGCTGTTCCCTGTGGCAAAGGCACAGGGACAACTGCTAGCCTAGTACAAAGGGCGCTGCATGGAGACAGGGAGAAACCGCATGGAATAAGGAGCATCAAAACCCTCCTTGAGCCTTTTGTGCTCTCAGAGTGGGCAAGTACTCAAATAAGCCAGCACGGATTAATACAAATCCTACATCACTGTAAAACACACAATCATTATTTTAAGAGAAATTAGATTGCATTTCACAAGTAGGTGTTAAAAGAAGCAGTCCTCACACTTAGACCCAAAGTATGTCAGTTGACAAAAAATGGAAAGGTGTCATAAGAGACATTTTGCTAACTTTTTGTCACAGGCATCTGGTACGTGTTTGAGACTGGCTAATAAAAGGTTGTCTCCTTCAAAACTGTTTTTTTAATTTTATTTTTTTTAACCAAAGGCTGAGTGTGACTTGTACACCATAAAAGTGACAATTTAGGTAAAAACTTCAGTATCCAACCAACGAAAAATAGTCAAGATTACAACAAAACAGTAAAACCCAACAAGCCATACAAACACACATGCTGAACTTTACCTGTCAAGTCAGGTGAGACTGGCTCATTCACCTGACTCAGAGGCCAGACACATGTCCAGCCTCCCTCCTCCAGTACCCTCCCTATAGAAACTGGAGTTCACCATGGGTCTTCTGAATGAACATCTTTGCTTGGTAGGACAAAGAGCGCTGTGACACAACCACAACCAGTGGAGATCTTCAGGTGGCAGACAGCAATCTGAGCTTTAACCAGAAATAAGCAAACTTCTGAAAAGAAATGGCACAAATATCCACTATAACAGCTGAAGCTGGTGCCACAGATGAAGTTTCACTGACAGTGCTAAAGCTCACCCAGTGCTTTCTTTTATCCCATCTGCATGGAAATCACTATTCACAGACTTCATCCCCCATACTTCCTCCTACTCTCTGGATGTGTAAAGTCATTAGCACACCCAGCTTTTGTTTGTGGGCAATTTTTTTCCCTTCTTTTTCACATGTCCCCTTCTGCAGGCAGATTAATTCTTTGTTCTCTGTCTACTAGACTAAGCTACCAAAACTTGGCCCAGATTCAAAAAACATAATGTAGTTCCTAAGTCTCTAAAGGAGGATGGGCTTTACAAGGCCAGTTTAGTCAAGATACTTGATGTTAGGCAAGCATGGAGGGAGAAACTGAATACAACTGAAATACTTATGTGAAGTTACCTAAAAGTGGTTCAAGAAGAAAGGAGAACTGAGAAGACCCTTTACTACAAATCATCTTCATTTAACTCCTCTCAATACATGAGTTATAGCCTCTATCCGTTATCCATACATGCCTTATCCAGTTATATCCTTTGTTCACATTACCATATCATGAAGCACCTCTGACAAGCAACAACACACATGATAAATCTCTGCTTCCTTCCTTAAGGAGAGTAGATTAGGAAAGGGCATGAAGGTCATTCTTCTGTCTTTCAATGAAAAGGAACTGGGAAGGTGGAGAATGAAACTGAAAGGGACCATAAAACACTATCTTGCTTGCCTAGTGCCTAGGTCAGATGGCCTCTCACCTGCCTGTGGGACACTGCTCCTGATGAGGGCCACCTGCTTACTCCTCTGATTCCATCTGAGTTGGGCAAGCAGAGGAAGGGAGGGAAAGAGGCCTGCCAGCTCTTAAATGGCAGAAGACACTTTACCAAGTAATCTTATCCATCAAGATTAAGTTAAACATACAGACCTGATTGCCATTAACTCCAGAAACAGCAGCTCAGAAGCACGAGTAACCTTCATAAACCCCCATCTTTTCTTTGTGCTATTTCCCCATCATCATAGAAAATCAAAACATTCCCCAGCTGTCAAGCATCACTATATATCTTCATAGGTGTAATACAGCTATAGCTACCAACGAACTAGGCAGCTGATCTGGTCTACAACCCCACCAAGATCCTATATCCAAGGGAATTCTTATCCCTCATATATCCATCTCAGTATCTAGACCTGGAGGCTGAAGCTTAAGTTTGGGACAGGCCACATCCCAAGACTTCAAGTTAGCAGGAAAAAAGACAACAGGGTCTACATCCTCCTCTGGCACCATGGCAAACCTCGGACCAGGTGAGTTGGTGTTGCAGCTTGGGCTTTCCGTATGTGTGCTGGCAATCTAACTTTGGGATTTTCAAACAGATCCTACCACCATCTCTCCAATGATATTCCAAAGCTTATATTCCTAAAGGCTGGGATTTTTAGAAGGACTGTGGTAGACTAGCCTCCAAAATCCAGCACTGTTTGGGAATAACCTTCAATGCCCATCCCACACTCCTGTAATAGGTCTGAGAATTTTCTGGTACTGAACTAAGGTGAGAATAAGCCTCTGTCCTATTTCCAGCCTAAAGCTTTGAAAACACAATGAACCCCAAGATGCACTGTGCTATCGGGTGGTATGCTCCTCACTGCAGCAGGCTACAACATGAGGGATCCTCAAAAGTGTGAGCATAGTCACGTATCACTGAGGGCCACTGTCATTGCAATGCTCTTTCCCCTGTGCAAACGGAAGAAAAAAAAATAAAACATGTGACAGTTGTCTCATCAGATGTTCTGAATCAATGATTTAAACAAGAAAAGCTAAAAAAAGTAATTCTGAATTTGCCTCCTGCTAAGAAAAGTAATCCAGAATAATCACCCATGTCCCTACACCTTCAAAAGTACCACGTTCTAGACAGAGATTCATTTTGAACAAAGGGTAGAAGCCAAACACATGCATTTCCAGGGATTCAGTGACCAGGAAAATTAAACAAATAAGCATGTGGCATGCAACAGAAAGGCCATATTATTCTCCAGGGTCCCACTAGCTCTTAAGAGAACCCAGTTTGATTTCAAGCCCTATCATTTGAAGACATTTGTCTGTATCCCTCAGAAACAAAGCACGGGAGTAGCTGGCCCTAGCATGGACAAGAGAGACTAGCAAGGGGAGCACAAGAGCGAGACAAGCGGTGCTGGTCAGGCTGTTCTCCTCTGTGGAAATTGTTATCATGGCTTGCGTATTCAGCAGTGGCACATTAGAAACACCACAAAAGGCAGCATACGCAAATGGCAATATTCCTGTCCCTTCTGCCAAAAAGGAAGTAGGGAGAAAGTCATTACAATAATAGCACTCTCTCTTTATTTTTATATATATAGAGAGAGAGACACACACATACAGAAAAAAAACCCAAACTTATACACTAAACACTGGGTTTTCAGGCTCCTGCTCACAGACAGTAAGGTTGTAATCTAACAAGCCGGTCTCTCAAGCCATACTGGAGGAAAACACCCATGTGAAGAACCATGTGATCTGCAACACCTGTTTCCCTCCAGCAGCCAAAAGAAGAATATGAAATTGCAAAAATCCCCTCTACCCACAGCATCCACAAAGCCCGAAGGTCACGGAGCAAGGCGACCTCAGCCGATTCTGCCTGAAAAGCTGCAGGCTCTCTCCTCTGCAGGCACAGCCGGCGGCCGGCAGGGGAGGACAGGGTGGAAAAGCAGATGGAGAAGCCAGCGCAAGCTTTGCAAGGCTGCTCGGGGGTGTCAGTGCGAGGGCTCAGTGTGCCACCAGGTACCCAGGGTCACTGCGGATGGAATAAAATCGCCAGCTCCACCACTGTCCCACCGCAGCTTCTGCCCAGCGGGATTTTTATTCATGCGGGGCTGGCCGGGTTGTTGCAGGACTTTGCAAAACAGTTCATCCACCAGAAAGAGATACCAATAGAGTGATTTCACACACACACGTCCTCTGTAATACTTCCCTGACGTTAAGCACTGCCATTCAAAAAAAAACCAAATCACCACTTCAAGCCACAAGTACTCTCCCATTCCGATATATTTTAAATAGTCCATTAGGTTGTAACACCGATAACACAAACCAGATCAGATTTCACTATTTCACAAAAAAGCAAAAAAAAAAAAAACCCACAACCACCAAACCAAAACAACTAAACTTACAGGTCGGTTAGTCCACCGTTTCTCTCTAGCACACGGTACATCATTGAACTACAATGCCTGAAACAGTAACTTGACCTCTCTGGGAAGGTGGGCGGTATTATACAAGCTGAAACATTAGAAACATGCATAATTATGCTGGGTATTTGCCACACATTCTTTCATCCGTGAACAAATATGAATGGAAAAGTCACACTGACACTCCAGGCTTAGATTATGTCCAAACTGTCAATTAACAAGATTTTTTCATGAGGCCCTGAGAGAACAAAATTTTTCAGGGCAGGAGAAATTTTCCTTGGACTTAAACCGTGCATGAGTTACAAAGACACAATGACAGCGCTGCCCGCTCAAAGCCAAGACCACAGTGGACTCCACCAGGGATTTTCAGCTTGCTTGCCCACGACTGACAACTTAGTCACTTTGTTCTCCTCCATCCCCACGCACCCATTCATGCAGCACTGCTGGGGCCCCAGTCACATCCCCACACTAATCATCCATCCGTTCCCACAGGGTGATACCCCTTACACACCTGTGCCCTGCCTGCCTCTTGCTCCTGGACACAACCGCACACCTACCTCAGACCAACGACCTGTAGCAGAAGCAGTCCCTCTGCAGGACTGTTTGGGATGAAAACACTGCTGGAAGGACAAATGGGGCAGGTGAATGAAGAGAAGGCACCATGGATGCTCCTAGCTGCGCTGCACAGAATCATAGAATTGTCTAGGTTGGAAGGGACCTTAAAGATCATCTAGTCCAACCATCAACCTAACCCTGACAAAAATCACTAAACCATATTCCTAAGGACTACGTCAACCTGTCTTTTGAACACCTCCAGGGATGGTGCCTCAAACACTTCCCTGGGCATCCTATTCCAATGCCCAATAACCCTCTCCATGAAGAAATGTTTCCTAATATCCAATCTAAACCTCTCCTGGTGCAACTTGAGGCCATTGCCCCTTGTCCTATCTCCTATGACTTGGGAGACAAGACCAACCCCTGCCTCGCTACACCCCCCCTTCAGGTAGTTATGAATCATGATCAGGTCTCCCCCCAGCCTCCTCTTCCTCAGGCTGAACAACCCCAGCTCCCTCAGCCTCTCCAAAGTCTTACTCTCCAGACCCCTCACCAGCCCTTCTCTGGACCTGCTCCAGCACCTCAATGTTTTTTTTTGTTGTAGGGCGCCCAAAACTGCACACAGTACTCGAGGTGAGGTCTCACCAGTGCCGAGAACAGGGGGACACTACAACCACAGCTCACACCACAGCTGCGTATGCTTATGGCAATAGCCCCTTCACACTAGGCAAACAGAGTGTCCTCTGAATGTAGCCTTCTCCTCCCTTCATGGAAAGCAGCATTCATCTCTTGAGTTTTGGGTGGTGGAACCAGAAGACAATGAAATACTGCAAGCTAATATTCACAGCTGGAGCCTAGCAAAATATCCCACGCTTTCAGAACTTTTAAGGCTAGAAGACAACACAAGACGCTTTTTTCTTTTCTTAACAAGGAGAAAATGCATTTTCCGGAGACAGAATAACTGCGTGCACATGTCTAACTACAGTCTTTTCCTGTTACATAATATTCTCCTATCCCTAAAACTCAAGGCCTAGCCACACTCCTGACCAAGCGAGATGCAGCAACATCTATAGATGCTGTGATCCTAGTTGGCCCTCACCTTATTTTGATATCAACATCCACACGTTGCCGTTCTGGGCAAACTAGTTTGCCTGTCCCCTTTCCACAATGAAACACTTCCTGTGTTCTTGATTCAGCCCATTTCATTCCTGGCGCTTGCCACAAATAGATGTGAAGTACACAATATTTATTTCAGCTAATTCCCCATTCACTAGGAACAATGCATGCATCTGAAACACTGTTCCAGCAGAGACATGATGAATTATTCTAGAGTAATCCTGCTTTTTACTTCAAGCAGCCCAGGCCCCTCTGTCTCTTCCCCTTCATTATATACTTCCAAAATCTTTGAAGGTTGTAACAATGCATATAGTGAAGTACCTCTTGATATACGAAAGTCAAGATTTTGCAGTTTCCAGGATTGTGTTTCTCCTTTATACAGAACAACCATATATGTCAGGGAACATGAACTGCCACAATGACCACATAGAAGAAAAGTAAAAACTTAGGAGCAAAGTTTTTCCACACTTATCTGAAATCTCAAGATATGAAAATTGGTCGGTGTCGAGTTAAGACAATAAGCAGAAATTACTGGAGATTTCTTTTGTTAATTTTAAACCTGCTTTTGGAAACAGTGGTTTTTCCAGAGGGTAAACCCTGCATTCTTTCTTACACACTTCTTAAAACTGCAGGTAGCTTTATTTAAGCTTCTCTCCCTCTTCCATATAACCTAAAAATCAATTAAAAGATGACAGAGCAACCCTTTTAATGCCTTACCTAAAGTATCCATTTAAAATGTCTGATCTATGCGATGAAAATGCTTTAAGTCAAGCAAAAGTAGTTTGTGGCTGAAAGAAAGGAAAATTGATGTACATTTCAGCACAGAAACTGCTACAGAGCAAAGATAGGAGTTTGCAGCAAATCCTGGTCCTAATAATTTAATTGCCACTGTGTAGGAGCAGGAATTTCTCAAGTCTTTTCCAGTATCTGCTTTTCCACTAAATACGAGAATGGAAAAGTCAACACTATTGTTTTAAGATTCCAATTTAGAAGAGGTTTGATTACAATTTCCCCAAGCCATTCTCCTGGGAAAGAGTTGCTAGAGCACAGAGCTAATTAGGGCTTGTCAGTTAAGCCCCTTCTCCTGCTTTGTTCAGAAAACCTAGACAAATGGCTTATCCATGGACAGACCTGGGGGCCTTGCACAAATATTTTGTATTCCACTGCAAGCTTAGGCACATTACATAAACAGCTGGAGTACCCACTAAAAATGTGAACACCTCCCCCTCTGCCCTGCAGTGAGTGTCTTCATGACACTTTCATCAGCAGTGACAGAAAGAAAACAATATTGTAGAGGGCTTTGATACAAAAAAATGTTGTAGTCTACAGCTTGCCTGTACATACGTGAGGATTTGGGGGGAAAAGGGAGGAGGGGAAATTCAGGCGCACAAACAAGCTTTCAAATCCTACTTATTCTAACTTCTAGAGAGAAAGTGTATTGTAACATTAATAGTACAAGACTGTTTCCAGAGGGATTAGAGACAAGGCTGCTCTGGGGGAAAATGCCAGTGGGATTCAGGTATGTTCACCTTTTCCCTGGAGGTGCCATCCAGTTTGGAAGTGCTTTGGGCATCCAGAACCTAAGACAATGCCAAGTCGTCCTGGTGTACTCTTAACACCACCATGGACTGAGAGCATGGAGAAAACACTGTATGAAACATGGGCACCTACAACAGCTTCTACAAAGTTGTGTTGAGCATGCCAGGGCCCATAATTAATAAACCAGTTGCTCACAACGCAGCAGATACTTTGATACCACATTTCCCAGCACAGCTGGATTGGAGCCAAGGAGCTACTTGCTGTGTGAGCCAAACTATAAGGAGAGAAAGGCCCACAGTCCTCTCTGGGATGCTTTCCCCAAAATCCTTGAACAGCAACATCAGTACCTTCAGCTTAGACTGCAAAGGTACCTGCAGAATTGCAGCTATCAGGCCTAACCACTGGGCAATTTTGTTATGTATTTGCTTATTTTTTGAGACTGTAGAGAAGCTGTACCTTACTGTATATTTCAGCAACGCAGCTCAGTTACCCCAAAAACATTCCCATCACAAAACCAGGGAAACAAAATCTTCCTCTTCGCTGCTGCTCCACAGGAGAGTGCTGAAGGCTTCTGCTGGGACAAAGCCAGTAGCAGACAAACGGTGTGATAAACTATCATTCACATTTTATTCCAATGAGTAATAATTACATGGCTTATAAATACACAGCATCCATGCATATGTTAAACATGAAAGAAACCGTCCTTAAGAGCTGGATGCTCCGAGATCACATTTCAAAGCAATGTGGTATCATTCTGCTAATCTTTTGGGAAAACCAGCATGGATATTCTGCTTCAGTGTGATTAACGCAGGAATTCAAGCCTCTCCATTGTGACCTTCCACAGAATCCTCAGGGGTCAAGAGAAGCAGCTTGTATACGTCATGGTACAATGCTAATATGTCTGTACCACCAACAAAAGCCTTCTGTAACAATAGAGCCAACAAGTTGCAGAGGGAAAAGGGAGATCTGTATGTACACTAAAACTGCCACAAAACATCTTCTACACAACCATTAAGTGAAAAGTTTCTTCTAGAGGTAGCTGCAGAAATTTCATTTTTGCTATGCAGTTGGAGAAAAAGGTTACATATTTACTTCCATGCTTTATTCTCAACAAATACACATACCCTGCCAAAACAGTAACAAGTAAAAGACTGCTTTCTTAGAGCAACAGTTAATAAGCAAAATGAAGACAAGAGAAAGGCTACTTCTTGCTCCAACAGTGAAGGGCGAGGCAGAGAGAGGAAGGTTTTTGGGGAAAGGTGCTAGTTTGGTTTTGTTTTTTTTTTTCCCCTGAAGCTGTACCACAGTGAATCCTTAGCGAAACCCGATGAGCGCAAGCAAACCTGCAGCCCACCATCACCATGGCAGTTCTTGCCCTTCATACCAAAGTGGCTGTGCCCTCCTCCCCCGGCACCCCTGAGCAGAGTGAGGGTGTCCCCGAGAGGGGCTGAAGGGAGCGAGTGGTCCGGTGAGCAGACAGGAGCAACTCCCCCGCCCCGCAAAGGCCCCGGGCCTCCATGGGAACAGCCGGTGAAAATTCAAAGTCAACCCCGCTCAGCGTGCTTGGTATTAATAGCCGCGGGGTGGCCAGCACCAAGCCATGAAAAGAGATAAGCAGATGAGTTTTTTTCTCCTCATTCTTACCCCTTGCAACCTGAGAAGAGCGAAAGAGGACACCAGCTAGCAAGGAGGCTGCTAATTAATTCCCCCTCACCCAGGCACTGCAAAGCTTCTAGCTGCAAAGTACCTCCTTATCTAGGAACAGGCACTTGGGTGACATTTTAAGAGGCTTGATTCGTTCTGAAAAATGCCATTGAAAGAGACACAATCACCTCACAAGATCAGTTTGTAACATTTTCCCCTATCAGCAGCAAGAAAAGATGAAAGAAAAGCAGCATCACTCTTGCCTGCATTATTTTAAGCCTGGTTAATTTTCAGAGCACCAACTTGCATTGCGCTGCAGTTTTGATGAGAGGTCAGCATGCCACAGGCATAGATGGTTTCAGAATTATGACTTTACATGAGGAAGAGTCCTCACATCATTTCTTAGGTGAAAAAATTCCCCTGAAATAAACGACCTCTGAATAAGTTGCCACAGAGTAGAAAAGTCTCACTGTAAGGACAGGAGCAGAAATGCATATTGCCAGTTTAAGACACAAGCAGCTAAAACACTTCAAGCTAAGGAAGCAGGACTCTGTTGTCTTAGGTGCTCATTCAGTCTGGATAAAAGGCTATAAAAAGCTCACTGCAAATAGCACCAAGTCAAGAATGAGTCAGAGAGAAGGAATAATGAAAAGACACCAATGGTCCCCACAAAGAGAGATTTCAGCACACTTCAACACTCAGGGTCTTAAGCTTTCTGTGACCAGCAAGAGTTTGTTTGCCTAGTACTAACAGAGCAGCCTTGCTATCTCAACACAAACAAGAGCATTCCCAACAGCAAGAGTTAAACTCCTGGCTCTCAGTAGGCAGATACAGCCTTAAGTGAAATATCGTCCGAAACACCTGCAGCTCAGCTGTAGCCTTTGGAATGCCAAAGGGACATTCGCAATCATTAAAACTTTGAAGAACAAATCCACCTGCAAGCACAAAGACTCAATAATCAAAACAACTCTCATCCTTCTCACTCTGTGATCGTGATGTCCCTCATCCTAGCTAGGACACAAAGCATGGAGTTATTTAAATTAGTACTTTGTTTTTTTGATGAGGTGCCAGATAAACTGTAAACTTGTGCAACACACCAAAGCAGCTCTAATCTCATCACCCTTTTCCAGTTGTTTAAATGCTCCCAGAACAATTTCTCTTCACTACCTTCCTTCTAACCCAGGGAAAAGTGGGAGGGAGCTCTGTCACACTGCATGGGTCTAAGTGGACAACAGGCCAACTGGGCAAACACAGGCAATGGAAAGGATTTTTTTTTTTTTTTTTTACTGTGTTATCACCTCCTAAACCCACGGAGTGCATGTTCAATGCGCAGATGTGCAGCCTAGCCAGCTGTGTTTTCTCACATCTATTTTTCATCCCTTTGTTGCCATCCTGAAATTGTTTTTCTTCCTACTCACCCAGCAACCTTAGCTACATTTTTTTTCCCCTGAAAAAAACGATTATAGTTTCTGGCCTTACCACAGCACACAGACTTCATTGAAATCTGAGAAGCAAGAGTGCTTTACTTGCTTTGAATCTGAAGACACCTGCAGTTCAATCTCAGGTGTGCAATTCAGAGCCGACAGCAAAAGAATGGAAACGTCCAGGACCAGACACTTTCTTGAACATACCAGATCTTGCTCTGGGCAAACAGTGGGAATACTGTTTGGTTTGGGCTTTTTCCTTCTAAAGCAGAAATAATCCACTGTAGGATGCACCCCTATAGGCTAATCAGGTCCTGCTCCTCTCAAATGAAGTGACTAGCTTCAAGTCCTTCTTTGGACAGGTAACCTGGGAGAGGTCGGCTGAGGACAAGCTGGATCAGGAATGCCAGTGGCCAGAACCCAGACTGGGTAAGTAGGAATTAGACAGCTATCCTCTAGGTGATTACTGAGCATTTCACACCAATGCTGTCAGATCTAAAGGATGGAACAGAAATCAAAATAGGGACACATTTCCTACTAAACCCTGTTGCTCCTTCTCAAAAGCAATAAAATGTCCTTCTCAGAATGTAAATATCAGGGCGAGTCCTTCCCTACTTGGAATAAGCACACTTGTGCACATTCCTTCCTTTTATAGTACATCCCTATTTGGCATCACGAGCTGTTGTGGGATGACTCAGTTTATTACTGATTAACAGCTCACTCCAAGTCTTTTCTGCACACCTCAATCCAACTCTGCTCATATCAGTCAGGCATCCTGACACCATCAGTTTCTTACTACTTTGCCCTCAGGTATACTAGACAAATACTAACTCAATAGCCCAGGGCTCACCATGTACCAGCCATCTTCTTACCCCCGCCCTAGAACACAAAGCCCACTGGCTTACAACCACAAAGTCCTGCAGGACAAGCCTTTCCCATCCCTGAAGGCTCTGCAGGCAGCAGAGCAGGGCTGTGCTCTTGCTGTGGTCCCACATTTCCATGCATGAAGAGACTAAGGTGCGAGTGAAGAAGTGTGCTGTCAAGGGCAGGCTCTGCCCACTCAGGGACCTGTGCACACCCGATAGATACCAGCAGATGACAGACAGCTGGACCACATGCAGTATATCACCCATTTGCTTCTGGAGAGGGTATGTATGTGTGATGGGCAGGGGATTAATTTTAGAGTCAGCTGACAAACATGGTGCTCCAAATCAGAGGCCAAGGGAAAAAACAGGTGCTTCAGCACATTTCACCCAAATTAAACGTACTTTTGAAAGGAAAAAAAAAATATCATGTTTCCTATATATTGAAGACAAGGTGTCAGTCCTTCATAAATACTGGGACTACTGTTATATTGAATAGTCATCCAGAGCCATGTCCTAACGTGGACAAAAGGCAGCACCCTCAGCAAGCTTTGCTATAACAGCAGCTGAAAGGTGATGTTGTCCAGCCAGTACCTCACTGCCTTCCACCCTGACCCCCCACCCCCCACCCCTTCCCCCCAGCCACCAGCCCCAAGCCTCAAAGGCAGCTGATGTCCAGAGTTCAGCCAGCTTCATTCACCCCCAGCACACAGGCTCTAACTGAAGACCTACCTCCACCAGCGCTTGGTCTTCTCCCACCAGCCAGGGGCACGCACACATCTGCCCCTACAGCAACACCCTACCTGCTTCCCCAGGGAAAGAGGGAATCCCAAGCACAGGATCCCACCTGTTCTCTCACTCTTCTCCCATACTGTGGTATTCCCACTATAATATCTACAAACACACACAGGCTGTGCGCACTGCAAAGTCCTGCCATGGGGTCTTACCCTGTCACATATGTGCATTGCCCCTAACCCCTGCCATTGGCAGAAGCCCCAGGAGCAGTGCAGGGCTGAAGTCACCATCTCCATGGCCTCACAAAGCCTCCAAAGGCAGTGCCAAGCGACCCATAGCTGTCTTTCAGAAAAGCAGGCAGAACAGGAGGTGGCAAAGTCACTGCCAACTCCAGAAACTTGTTTGCTGGTTTAAGAGTTGTACTGGGAGATAAGCTAAAAGACCACCTCCTGCCCATCTCCACGCAGCTCCTGGCACACATGGTCTGATTTCCAAAGCGACCTCTGATCTCTAACGGTCCATGCAGGCTGCCCTATGAAATCAGTTATGCCATCCTCAAGCCAGAAATCACTCCTGTGTCAGGAGCGCTGGTAGTCCCTACTAATATCAGACAATATTTACATCCACGTCAAACCCGCGGTCTGGCAAAAAAAAAAGTGTTAATTCACCCAAGAGCGCTTTGATCCTCTGACAAACCATTTCCTCATTCAAGTTGAAACAACACAAAGGACTTTGGACACCAACCAGCTGTCGCCCCTGTGCTGTGAGCTGGCACTAAATCCCACACAGCCGGGGAGGAAAGATTTAGGTGGTAGGAAGGGTGCAAATGGTCCATTTGCATTCACAGCATGCGAGAAGTTCCTTCGGGAGAAGCAACTCCTTCTCTTGCTACCTATCGGATGCAAGCTGACAGAACAGGGACCCACCAAAACTCAGGAACAAGGAAGCAGCCGCAGGACACGTCAACAGCGCTGCGGTACAGCAAAACCTGCTGGATGTACTACAGCCAGTGGGGTGAGAGAAGAGGTGGCTTTGCTTTGCTCTCCAAAGGATGCTTAGGCACTGACAGATCCAAATGCAATGACCTCTTTGCGACCCTTGGGGCTGAGCAGAGCGAGAAACAAGAAGTGAGCTTAACAAAGACCTGAGGCAGCAGTTCAGAGAAGTGAAGGCCGAGCTGAGGTTTAATAGCCATCTCGTTTTGTCCCATTGAAAATGAAGCATTCACACTGTTACTCTCAACCTAAAGGAAAAAAAAAAAACCACACAGCACAGAAACACCCCCAAAAAAACTGATGCTAGCAGACTGCTTTCAACATCCTCCTTCAGGTATTCTCTCCGTACAGATATATTCATATTTTCCTGTGTTTCTACTAGCAAATATAGCACTTGGCAATTAAAAAAGAAATGCACCTTGAGGGGAAGCAGATTAGAAGGATAACTTGCTACATAGTTATGTAGCATTCTGGTATGATGAACTCTTTATTAAAAAAACATTATTAATTCAAGGTGTTGAAAGAAACAGTCCACAGAACTAAGTAGTTTCTTCCAGTCTCCATCCTCATTTTAACTGAATTGTTTTATTACCGGGCCTTGAAAAGCTGACTGAAGTCTCCCTGAACGGAACAGGCCACAATACACATGCCAAAAAGAAGTGGCTGACTAACCCTTGAGATGCTCTTCATGTTTATTACCTTATTTTTACTACAGGTGGCATAAAACTGAACTCCTGAAATTGTGGCAGACTCGTTACTTTTCTATTATTTCTCCTTAAAACAAGTTTTGATGGCCAGACAACTCTCAGATGTGCTGCTTGACCTGCCGCCTGCCCAGTTCCAACTGGATCAGCATCCTCGAACCCAGGAGCACAAAGGCCAATAAAACTCATGCAGGCGCTTTGAACTGCCAGATCCACAGCTGACATTACTCAAAGTCTCTCAGGAGGCTCCGTTGTGATGCAAATAACCTACAAGCCCCAGACACACACACACACAAATTAAACTGGAATTAAGAGTTATAAGTAACCGGCACCTTGAAGGAAAAAAAATAAAAAAAAAAATCAGTGTTAAAAGGAAGAAAGAGGTCCAAAGAGGGAAGCAGGAAGTGGCTGTTCACCATTACACCTCAGCAAGCACCAGGAGAGGCAGGTACCAGGGCAGCAGGCTCTGTGGCAGGCAGCCTCCACCGCCGGCTCAGCCCAATCTTCTTCCCCGGTACAAGGGGTGCACCCAGGTCACCCTCCTGCCCCCACACCCTGACTGGCTTTGCCATCCGTGGGCTGAGAGCACCGGCAGCATTCTGGCTTGGCAGCCTCCTGCTCAGCCCGCAGGACACATTGGCCAGCGGACAAGGCTAATACCAGCTCTGCCCAGGACCTGGAGCCAAGGCCAGCCCAGCTCCCCAGCTGCTGACCAAACAGGGAATGGAGCAAACTGGGCAAGAGCAGAGGAAACGCTCACGTGGCATTAGGTCAGGAGTTAAAATATCCCAGTGACCTGCAGCTTCCATCATGAACAGGGCTGATGAATGCCAGAGCCACACAGAAGAGAACGTCATCTGCAGAAAAAAAACCCATCCAGCCTCTGATGCAATTTCTGTCACCCAGATAGCCAGCAAGATAAAAGTAAGAAGGTTCTCCTCCCTTCAGGCAGAAATTAAACCATGACATAAAATGAAGTTTTCAAGAAACTACTGATAAAATGGATGAAGCTTCTGGAGACTTCCTAGATCAGAGAGAAGTTCAGCATCTCAGTCTAGCAAAGTGAATATTATCCTTTTCTCATTAAGATGAAATGAAAATGTTATTAGGAGCCTTCTTCAGCTGCAACTCCCATCTTCAACATCAGCACTGACAGTACCATGACCATCGTTCATCTCACCCAACTTTAGTCCCAGTCGGGTGATCTGATTATAAGCCAGTCACAGAGCACAAGAGCCTTTTTCTTCCCCCCACAGTAACAAAACATAATTAACACAGGAAAGTACAATACAAATTGTGGCTATTCTTCATGGAGAATGTAAGCAGCCCTGTAACAAGCAGCTCTCAATTAACAGGTTAACAGCGAAAAGAAATCAAAAGGCCAGTTGAAAAGACAGGCATGAGTCGGGCCAGAAGAGTGTTCACAGCTAAGAAAATACCGGATTCCTGCAGAAAGCAGGAAGAGCTTAAGAGAGCAGCTGGCAGAACAAGCACGTGCTTTGTGCTGCACGCTCAGCTGGTCACAGCCCGTGGCAAGGGGAGAGGACAGCGAGGGGACCAGTCCACAGCCCACAACACCCATGTGCAAACAACTGAGGCATCTCAAAGCATTTGTGCTTTGTGACCCCTGGCCACTACGTGGTTTATCATAGGTTGGATTCTGCTCTATTTCTGAGAAGATGACAAAAAAACGCAGGTTCTCAGACACACACAAGATTCAGGCCAATGTATTCCTTGCCAAGAAAAGTTTCCTCTCTGCAAACTACCATGAAGTAATATGTGCATCTTTTATTAGACACACATAATTTTTCTTTGCAATGCTGAGGCTTGTACTTGGTATCAAGAATAGCCCAGTATGTCTTCTTTTTCCATTTCCAAAGCAGAACATCTCGTAAGACTGCAGCAGCCTGAAAAATTGTGGCAGTTCGCCACTGCTGCTGTGTTACAGTGAGAGGCAGCCATGCCTTCCCCCACCCCCCTCACTTGCAAAGAGGAGAAAAGGAGTTGCACAGCTGGCTCATCACTTCTGCTCCTGCAATCACCCCTTGAGACAAAGTTCAAAACTAGCAGAGATCTTTGACAGGCTGAAATCACGAAGGGAAGGACAGTTTCTCAAGATGAGAAGTTTTACTTGCCAGCTTAGAGGAGCCTGAATTCTGACAGGGACAGCTCTTTCACTTCTCCCTTTTATTTCTCCTACTTTCTTCTTGTTACCTCCCTTTCTGTATTGTCTTAGAAACTTTGAATAAACAGAGTGAGCATTCAGGGGCAGCGCAGAAGAGGAGGAGCAGGCGCAACTTGACAGGCAGTGAACAAAGCATGTGCTAGATAGAAAAGTTACAGGAAATAAAAGGAGTCCAGAGAGCAGAGACAGAAAAATATCAAAAGCATGAGAACAGCTGAGCTGTGAGATGCTTCATAGACACGTCTGGGCAAATGTTCAAGGCCACAAGGTAAAGTTACCAGAAGCCAGAAGTTGTATCATGCTTCTTTGTACTGCAATAAAAACAATCCTGAACACTTCCTGGGTGTTCACTTCACAGGCAATGCTACAAGTTCCACTCCAACAACTTGTTTGGAGCTGGGAGAAACCAGCTGTGTTAGACAACCAGGCCACCCCTAATCCCCCTAATCAATAGGCAGCTGGTAATCAACTGGGTTTAAGTGGTCAAGATGAGGTGATGGGTACAGATGGGACAATGAGATGAACTCACAAGCTCAGTCAGGAGGATGGTCAGACAGCATGGACCAGTTAGAGCTGAGAGATGAGCATGTTTAGCCTCCAGTATCAAACCTCATATTTCTAGCAGAGATATTTTAAGTAGCCTTATATCTGCAGAGTACAATCAGAAGCTTCCTGATAACTCTCCAGAATTATTCTCCTAATTCTACAAAACCATCAGGAAATTAATTTCCATTTTTCTTAGGGCACCGTGCTGAAACCATGTCCATCAGCTGTTCAGCCATCCTGCTGTGGGCAGATGCCAGTGGCAGGCTAAGCAGGTCAGGGGGAAGTACCATTTCAGCTATCTGACTTTAATTTACCTCTGCATGCAAGTCAAAACCATCTCTGCTAAGGCCAATCTCTTTCTAGCAAAAGCTAGGATAATACACTGCAGTTAAATCCTCACCTGCAAGCCACCATTGCTTTAATTAGATTCAGTCAAATCCAGGTCTTTGCAGTCTAGACATGGTTTAGCAAGTGCTTTTATGTGAGTAATTCATTGTGAGAGAACACAATTCTTAAAGGAATTAGAAAGATAACTCATCACATGTGAAGTTTTATCTGGAGCTTACCTCAGTTCTGGCAAAGAAAACCTTGGTGGATTTTGACAGGGCAAAGACAGCCTAACCTAAGTATTCAAGCATCAGTCCAAGCGAAGATTTTACTTGCAGAAGGAAAAGAAAATGTTTCTCTTTGAGCCTAATGATTTTCCCAAGTTTAGCCAGCCACAAAAGGCTTTCTGTTCAGAGCAAGAGCATTAACATTACAGTTTTGCAACACAGCACAGAAACACGAATCTTGAGGCAATACAGAATACAGGCTTCCATCCCTTACTCTGGCCCCTTCTGTAGTCTCTGTACTACTGCGAGTTTTAGGCAAAGGTAGGAAGATTTATACAAAAGAGAGAGAAAAGGCCCATACAGGGTACCTACTGCTTCTGACCTACCATACAGATACACTGGTCACATTTTTAAGGACCTCCCATGCTCACACACCTACTTAGAGAAACTTAAGGCAAGTGTATCAGAGCAGCTTTGTGGCTTGACAACTTCTGCTTTGAAATCAAAGTGAGACACTCCAGCTCCACCAATTTGACTAAGCTTTAATATATATACAAAATGTCTGTTGGATGACAGAAAATAGTAAGTGCCAGCACTATTGTCCTCCTAGCTATGCATAAATACATTATTTTATTGCTATTTTTTATTTGCTCAAAGAATCTGTGGCAGAGCGTTAGTAAAACATGCAGAAGATCAGCTCAGTGTTTCTAATTACTGGAAGTGCAGGGAAAATGGCACTAGTTATACAGGGCAGCACCAGTATCACAGTCCAGCCAGTCCTCCTTGTAATAAGACTCTCTCAGGACTGACACAAGAATGTTACAACTGGATGTTGCAGTAATACAGCATTAACCAGTTCAATTAACAGTTGCACTTGAATGCACCAGTAAGCATAAAGCAACCCATAAATCGTGTCATTTTTACTCAAACAGTTAAAGAGATCTTATTTTCTGCAACTTAACCAAGGAGGCAACCCTGGCTCAGCTTTTGTGATGCAAGTTAGCAAGTCGCTTAGAGGAAGAGGGGGGAAAGAAAAAGGCCTTTTAACTAAAATGAGAATGAAACTTCCTCCTTACACAATAGTCACAGAGAAACCAGCACCCATTGAGCCTCCTCCAGGACTCCACTGCTCTCCTTCAGACAAACCTCTGGCCCCTAGATTGCACACTCTCCTCACTGCTGCATGTGCCTCTGTAGCCTCACTCACCTGCAGTTGCCAAAAAGGCCTGGAACCACCCAGAACCAGCACCAGATGTGTCAAAGCACACTGAGAATTGCAGGACGTAAATCACTGCCCTTCCATGGAGATGTAGCTACAGGGAAACTCCTTCACCAAGCAGTAACAGCCATAGAAAAACATCCCCCCAAAGGAAATGCGGCTCAGGAATGCGAGCTATGTGGGCAGGGGGGCTCTGATGGATATTGAGGGAGGACAGGAGCAGGCAGGCAGGCTTTCACAACAGTGGTTTCCTAGCCAGAGAAGAGGACCAACCTGCCTCCCTCCCTCACCCCACGCGTGTGCAGGCACCGGCACGCCGGCACACGCAGAGCTGGGGAATGTCAGCAATGCGGATCAGGGGCCAGGGGGGCTTCACTGCCCAGCAGAGAGGGATGGGAGCAGGTAGGAGGGAAACTACACAAGACCAAGACCAAGAGAGCTGCAGGTCTCCCTTTAAGGGGGCTCCATGGAAGGGTCACAAGGCTCAGCCCCAGGCTGCAAACCAGCCAGGGGTCCCTTCTTGTCCCACTGTGCTTGTGTGAAAACAAAACTTTACACGCAACTTTGCAATAAACCTGTCTGTCATTAATTCCTGAAACAAACTGCAGGTCCCCTGCTTTTTGGCTAGCTGCTGACATGAAAAACATACCAGCATTAAGAGTAATAAACACATGCACTTAACACTTCCTGAGCCAGAGATCTGATATTCAGCTGTACAAGCACAACCCTTTTCTCCCCCAGGCTAACCGAAGATGGAATTGCTACAGATAAAAAAAAAATACCTAAAACCCTCCCAAGTCTACTTTAGCCAAAACCAACAAGTCCTTACAGCGCGAAGAACATATTTGGTCACCTGCTATTTTTAAGGTTCTTGAGGAGCTCCATTTTATTTCTACCATATTTTCGTGGTCCACAGGTCTCGCTCCAACCAGAGAGCCAGTGAACGAGCCCTGCCTATCTGGCCGGTGAGGCAGGCGGGGCTGGCTACCCAGGAGGGGCTCATGGCCACAACCAGCCACACGCACCTCCCACCGCCAGGTCCTGCCGGAGTGCGCACCGACCGCATCTCCTTAGCACGCCTGCTGCACAACTCGTGACAGTCACGATGTGTGCACGGACACAAAGAAGGGTTTGTTTCCCTTACATTTCCCCAGCTGAGAAGGCTCCCCGGCAGCCACTAGTATTTTCGTTGACGTGACCGATCTCCCACATTGCTTAAAAACATGACAAGCAGCAGAGGTGATGGGGTGCGAAACTGCAAGAAAAAAAAAAAAACACAAAAAAGGGATAAAGACTGAGAGATAAATCACAGACGGGATCAGGATCAAGACTAAGGCGACTCCCACTCCACACAAGGGCTCACATCAGAGTCCTTGTCTACTCGAAAAAAAAACCCAACAAAACAACAAACCACATGAGTAAAACAGCCCACCGCGCTGCAAGAACACAGTAAGAAGCATACATGAAATTTGTCAGCCCGGTTAAACGATGCTGACAAGATACATGAACTGCAGCTGATCATGCCAACATCGTTTGGCCTCCTGGTTTCAGAGAGATTCATTCTCAGGGTCTTCTTGCAGGTGATTTTATCTCCTCTGGGAAACTTACCAACTTGCCACACACAGAAAAGAATCTGAGACAACCGCTGGTAAGGTACACACATGGAGTGTGGTCAGTGATGCCGAAGTAAGACTAGCATTCAAGAGTAAGACTAGCGTTCAGATCAAAGTAGAAAACTCTTGAACAGTTTACTATAAAAAAAAGCAAAAGGGCAAATTAAACGTTTAAGGAGTCCAACACCACATGTCAGGAAGAAATGGAACTTACAGTAAGAATCTCTTCTCGTGCTGCTTTTCATAGGTCTTAAGATTAGTCTGGGATAAAGACTGTTGTTTTAAAAGGAAAGTTCTGTATTGAAAAATGTTAAGTGTTGTTTTAAAAAAATAGCATGAAGCAGCTTATTTCTAATCCAACTCATGTAAATCCACACTGACCACTTGAAAAGAGCCAGATGACTTTTAATGCCTTTAAAAAAGAAACAAAAAAAACCCACCCTGACCCCCTTGCTCAAGAACCCTAACATTTTACAGTTTGTTTGTTTTTCTTTAAATATCAAATCTGTTATTTTCAGCAAAACTATCCGAGGGCTTAGACTATGAGAAAACAGTAAAAAGTATGACTTTCTGCCTTTTTTTTTTTGTGGAAAGCTGGAGATTATGAACAGAGTTTAGAGCAATGTTAAAACTCATATTTTTATCAACATCTTCATGTTAGTGGTTTCAAAACCAGCAACTGTTCTTCACTCAACAAGCCCATTTTCGGTTGCCAGTCTTGCCACAAGACAAAATGTTACTGCTAGATGGGAAGAAAGCTGGAGAACAGAGAGCAGGTTTAAGAGAGCAAGAGAAGGGCTCTGAAAAGGACAGGAGCCATAGAAATGCTACTTTGATATAGCTGTAAAGTCCCACCTTGGTATGGCTGCATGATATTCCGTAACATCCATATGCAGTTGTGACAACTGTCCTCCGCTTCGCTAGGACTCCTCCAGCCATTCTGCCCCCATCTTTTACTTCTGCTGTCGTGTGCACTTACACCCCATAAAACAAAAAAGCTAAGCCTAGCCTGCCAAATTACTTCTGCTTCCTGTCCCTGTTTGCCCCAGAAACCCAATTACAAAGTTAACTCATGCTAATGGAGCCTGAAGGGATGTGCACACACGCTTAGCTACATGACAGGTCACAATGAATGAACAGCCTGATTTTCACCTTGGTTTGGTATCCAAAATGTAAACAATGCATGCTGAAGTTATCTACTGCAGAATTGCAGATATCTTGGTCTATCTGTAGGTAATTGGAGTGAAAAGTCAGATTCCAATAGATGAGTCATTATCTATTAAGGCTCTTTGCTCCACAAAAAAAAAAACAACGCAACAACCAAATCACAGTAGGATTGACCCCGGCATCAGTTTCTACTCTGAAGAAAGACTCACCTAAACTAAACATCTTCTCTCAGCAGATATTTTGCCCATGTCTATTGACGTACATCCACTCAGGACACAAAAAAAAGCAAGGCTCTGCTGGAGTGCAGCCCTCCAAAAGCTGCAGTGGGAAGTCCATTATGTCTTAATATATCAATTTACTAATATCACAAGGATACAGGAGTTGAAACAGTACAACCTGTCTACTAGCAGCTGGGATAATAACAAAGCACTGGTGAGAAAAAACCCAAAGGCTTAAATTGCCTTTGCCAAGCTGTGAAACCGAGACAAACCTATCAACTCTTTTGTTCCCATTTCTCTTCTGTCAAAAGTCTGAAACTCACAAACTCTACAAAATTGTTTCATTTAATAATTATGCACGGGTCATGGCCCCATACTTTTGTCTCACAATCAACATCTTGACTGTCCTTTGTTACTTTTTATACTCTAATTTTAAAACACTCAAAAGCCAAAAATAGAGACAAAGGCTTGCTAGTCTGTATGCAAAGATTCACACACTCGCACCCCCAATCGCTGCACTTTTGGCAAATTCTCTCTGGAGAAATACTGAAGAGCCACATAAAACACTCTTGTAACTTTTTCTTTCTCTGTCCAAACCAGATTAGTTTGGAGCAACTCTTAGAGATCCTCTGCATCACCATATGCTGAGACAGGAATGAAAAGAGCAACATTTGCAGAGAGTTCACTATTGTCTGTGGTTCTTGGGGTGGTTTTTTTTTGACACAGCTGTTCCAAAACAGCTCAGGAATAAGCCCCATCCTTTTCTAGTTTAACAGCTTGTGAATTGAATGAAAACACTGTGATGGAAGCCCCACCATACACAGTCATGTTTATGCACCTAAACAAACACATTCAACCTCTGACATGGTCTCACTCCAGGGGAGACTCCCAGCCCTTAAATTGGGAAAACATTTGCAGTTAAAAAAAAAAAAGAAAAGGGAAGAGTCAAAATATCTCAGGGGATTGTTTTAAACTGCCATCTTTCAGATGAATAAATTGCAGGCCAGTGAATATGAAATGTGAGGCAAGGAGCTTTCCCAATCCCACCCACTTCTGACACTTCTGGTCATCATCTGCCAAATTGGTCCTAAAGGACCAAGATTTAGAACAAGTCACATTGGTTTTCCAACAGTTCACAGGCTCGAGGGGGAATCATAGTACCATGATTTCACACGTGTTAATTTCTGTCACAACCCCATACTGCCTCTGAGAGACTTCCCACCCTCTCTTGCTATGAAGCACAGCGCGTGGGACCCTGTGCACACAGAGAGCATCCGGGGGAGAGGAGGGCATATTTTTTAGCAGATTTGTTTCCAGCCAGATCAGTGCTCCAGTCTGGTTTTGTCCCACAGCCACGTGAATGCTAGCAGCACCACAAAGAAGCCGGTGGCAGAAGTGCAGGAGGTGAGATGGCTGCTTTCGGCGAGGCACAGATTTGCTGCCGACCTGCAGCCCTGCGAGGCCCCTGTGGCACCGGCAGCTGCAGGCAACGGGAAGGAGCCAGGAGGTCCTGCAGAGCTTCCTACGGGTACCGAACAGAACAGGAACAGTTCTGACACCACTTTAGGAACTCATGGCACACAAAAGTCATCAGGGCCAACCTGGGCAGCACCCTCCCCTTTAGTGATGACACCGCAGAATCAGGAAGGGATCAGAGTATATAGAAATAATGAAAAAAAAACTTCAAAAAAACCACCCCGGTTTTTAACAAACTAAGCAAACATTATGTGGGAGGGGAGGAGGAATTACATAAAAATAACAAAAGGTGTATAAAAGCTAAATCAGTGTTTCTTCTTGACTCAAGAACAAGGGATGATCAACCTATGTAACCAGGAGGCTGAAGTGCATGCACAAATATACTACCATGAAGGCTGCCAGCTCAGTGGGACCAAGAGAAGGACTGAACACTTGTGTGGATGACAACCCCAGCTGGAGCTACGTTTCAGAATGCTAATTAAAGTCTTCAGGGGAAAAAAAAAATTAAGTCCAGGGACTTAGGGCTTAAAAGTCAACGTCCAAATTACAGACCCATACCAGACATAAGGTAAGGAACAGATTAGCCCTCACTAGTGTATGGATATTGCACATTCCTCAAAGCCTCTGGTACAAAACCTCTCAGCACAAAGCAGCCTTATCAGGGCTGGTGTCTTGTCCAATAACCAATATTTTGACTGTTTTGGCCTCCTTGGAAAACACAGGTCAGACTAGCTGACCTTTGAAGGTCCCTTCCAGCCCAGATGATTCTATGATTCTGTAATTGACAGATGCTGGGGAAACCTGGCTTCATGTAACCCTTTGGACAGAGACGATGAAGACCAGTAAGAAAACCCCAGGTCTTGGGACAAGCCATGGGTATGTCTGTGCAGTGAAGAGGTTAACAGATTACTCTTGGCCGTCACTTCAGCTCTGCAAGAGCAGCTGCACTGAAACCCTCTTGTATTTCCTCAACGTCCCCCACCAGCAGCTCAGGGCATCTTCAGCCAGGATGGACATCCTCCACTTCAGATCACTGGCACGCAATGAAGCAAGGTTTAAGAGATCACCAAGCCAGAGCAGACCAACCAAACCAGAGCAGACCAGTGATCCATCCTGGCAAGTATGGTGTTATGAACATTTCCCCAAGAGAATGAACGAGGTGTAACCTCCTGGACATCAGCCACCACCAGTGAAGCCAGAGATGCCTATAGCTCATGGCATACACAACTGCAGAGAAGATGGAGAAACAGTCCTTATCTCATTGTCCTATGGCAGGGAAACCCAGGTCTTGGTCTTCTCTCACTGCTATTTCTTCCTCCTGAGCTCTGTGTGCCATGCAGCAACACCCCACCTCCGTTGTGCAAGGAACAGCATGAAGACACTACCCCCAAGACCAGAAACGGGTTGGAACACCCACCACCATCATCCCAACACCACCACATTCACCAGAACATTTTCTGGAGACACCTCATTTCAGGAAAATGCAGTTACAGCCTCCAACCCATTAGGGCAGGTATCTACCCGGGTTTAGTTTTGGCTCCCGCGTGCAACAGAGAGCCCACACACCCAAGAAGTATGTGAACAGCAGTTTGGATTATAAAAAGGCCAGACTTGCTCTGACAGATTTGCTTACCCACAATTAAGTCCCAACTGTTCTTGTCGAACTCCTCCATCTTCAGTCTACTCACATCTCTAAAGAATTAAAGGGACATTCAAAACACGCATTCATGACTCATGTTTAATTGTCACCTGTCCTTCCCTGGTGCAACTCTAATTAAAAATCAGAAACACATTTTTGAGCACAGAAAGACACAAAAATATTGGTATTAACTGCCATGGGAAGCCTGTGGGAGCGTTTTAAGTCCAACAGGATGCCGCCTTCTAAGTTGTGCTTTAGTGAAACTAGTCATTGGGCTTAATACACGGGTAAGAGCCCAGGGCCTGTGACAGCCGGGAAGTGAGATCAGATACTCCTGACATCTATCCTGAATGACAGAAGTCTTTTCATTACCAGCAAAGCTCAGAAAGCATTTTCAGTATTCACGACAGCACCTTAGAAGTAATTTCATTTTTTTCCTTATCACAGACGAATACGTCTTTAATGCTGAAGAACTGACTATTGACATATACATCTTTCTGCTATTTTGCAGAGTTTGCCATAGAAACTTTGGTAAAGTAAAAAAAAAACGTAGCCTAAACCAGTATTCAGACTTAACAAGTCTCAACACTGCTGTCATGATTGCAGACACAGTTTCCAAAAGTAAAATACCTGGGCACCATTCAGAGTTAAGAGAATGAGCTAGATGTTAGAGTATAATTCACAGTACAACACTGCTAGAAATAATCTGCATTAACTATATAAACTGCAAAAAAATAATCAGTTTACAGTGGTTGTTCATTCTTGAGATGTACTATTACTTCCCTTCAGGTCCCAGTCTTTTGCAAGCTGAGAACATCCATATAATTTGCATGTTATTTCCCCTCAATATGTAGCATCTATAATGGGAGTAAAAGACAACTGTGGAGTGTCAGAGTTGACAAGCCTAAGTGGTTTCCCTGACTTCTCCATGAGATCTGTAAATGCGTTTTTACAGCACCACCAATTATTCAACCATGCAGATACCATTAAGATACTTAAAATGAATCATTTCCCACTAGAACCAGACATGTTATAAGTTTGATCATAAATCTGAATCTCTAGTCAAGACAAACTTATTTCAGTGTTTACATAAGATTTATAAAAAGATATTGTGACGTTCATGTAGTTTTATATAGCTCAAACAAAAACCTTCTCAAGTAAAAAAAAGTTACAGCTGGCATTTCAAGGCATCTGTAAACTACATTTACTGCATCTTTAAGAAGTTAGGTGGAATCTAAACTTTTTTCAAGTGGCTCACCACTACTTTGTATTGCAATTCCACATGAACTTTCCCTCATTATGACATGATGACCTCATTATTAGCTTTACACTTGCCACAACTCACAAAAATTTAGACAGAATTCATACCTGTGCATGTATATACACACAAGATTTTGAGCCACTTTGGATGTTCTGTGCCTCTTCCGTTTCTAAAGTTCACAAGGAAATTCAGATGAATGGGGCAGTCCGAGCAGTGATGCCTGAAACTTCTCCTATGGCCCATTAGTCAATTCCATTAGCTAAATGACTAGGAAAAAAATGCTCCTTCTCTGTGACCTACAGCTACAATAGATGCTGACACCACAAGAAAATTTGCAACTGTCCTCAATTAACAACTAATGCTTTAGTAACTAAAAGCCGGATCAGCTGCCCGTTTCTGACAGCTCAACAGCGGCCCTGCATCATTTGCAAAAGAGACTCTTCATTTAGGCGTTTTCATTTCACTTTCAGCATCTATTATTTAGACATACAGGGCACTGCAGAAGCTGAGACCACAAGCTGTACCAGAGGCTCACAAGCCTGAGAAAACTGCCTGAGTGGGAAAAGGCAAGATACTGTGGGGGAAGGGGAAGTGACCAAACAGAGTCATCTCATTCAAAAGTCACTCCTGGTATGAGAGGTACACCCATTGCCAGTTCTCCCAAGGAGGTGGGATTTTTAGAGCTCCTAAATGCAATCCACATTCAGTTTTGAGTCCAAGGGTGGTGGAGTCACCATCCCTGGAGGTATTTAAGAAACATATCGACATGGTTCTTCAGGGCATGCTCTAGTGCCCAA
>JAOQGH010000019.1:28252264-28268264 GCA_025769975.1 Gallinago jamesoni | reverse complement strand
TTTTTTGTGGTTGGACTCGATGATCTCTGAGGTCCCTTCCAACCACCACAATTCTGTGATTCTGTGATTCTGTGACCCGGTTTTACTCTCAGTTTCTCCAGTATAATTTTAAAGCCTAATTTCAAAAGAAAGCAGGTGTGTACAAATTTAAAAACTAAGACACTAGACACTCCCGTATAGGTTGGAGCGCTGCAGAACTTGTCACCAAATTACACAGAGTGGTCATCAGTAATTTATTTAACAGCAGTATCATGTTTGCTACTAGAGAACCATCCACCTCAGCTGATGAATTTCCTGAATCCAGTTAGAGCTCTGGCAACAAAAAGGGGAAAACCTCACTGTGACATCTGACAAAAGAGTTCAGCATAACATCAAATGCCACCGAGCACACAGGTTTTGAGGTGCAAGGAGCCTGTATCCACCTACACTGCTGCCCAAGCTGCTTTCTGGCAGGAGGAGTTGTACTGCTCCTTGGGGCTGCTGCCCCCAGCACTGGTGTGACCCACACTCTGTGGGATGCTCGTGCAACAAGATCCCACACCCAAGCTCCTCCATGCGTCATACTCCAGAGCTGCAACCTCTCTTGCTCAAAAATGGATGGAGGGAAGACCTGGGCTCCCCTGCCATAGGACAACATGTCATCTTCTGTTGAGTTTTGTGGTAAGATCCCATTTTACCTAGCCGCTAATATGAGGCAGGTGCTCCCATCAAGAAGAGGGACAAGAGTCCAAAGACACTGCTTGCTACACAGAGTGGGGGCCGCCCCGCTGCTGCCAACCAGCCCCACTGGCACGTGCTCCCTTTTGAAAACCGATTCCTGAGCTGAAGATTCATGCAGCATGCCCAAGGACTTGAAAACCCACCTGAATGAAGATGTCAGGGCTTTCTTTGCACACCTTGGGCACTCTGTAAATTAGTTCAGCCGTTCTAAAACTCACATTAAGCCGATCAGCCTCCTCTCACTTATCTCATATTTTCCTTTCTTCACAACATGCACCCACACAACCTTTAACCTGATCCAGTCACCCTGGCAGAAAGGGTGAAATAAGATATAACTGATACTTTCAATCAGCAAATTGTCATGGACACCTTTCTTGGATAGCCAAGATGCAAGGCTGTCAGCTAAGCGAGAGAACTGCCAGATGGACTTCGCTGTTAATTAAAATGTTTGAGAGCTTTGATTTAACAAAAAGCATGCTATACCTGACCTTAACATCAGTACAAGAAAGTTAAACTTAGCTTGGTCTTATGTGAAATCCTGGACCAAAGAAGTCACAAGAAAGTCACTGTCATTACTAAGGCATGTAATTATGCCCAAATCAGTTTTTACACATAACTGTATATAACAAGCTATAGGGCTCCACAATGGTCTTTGTTTTAGAGAGAGTAAGACAGTTTTCAAACACTTCAGGATGTCTTTAAGAGCTTTTTGAGATCCATGAAGAGCAGCCAAAGTTCAGGCATATTCACAAGCTAAGCAAAGCTAACCTCTCCCCAGCTCCCTCCTCCCCCCTCACACACGCCCCCCCCCCCAAAAAAAAGAGAGAAAAAAAGAAAAAAAAAGAAAAAAAGAACATTCCCTGCTGTCTTTTTGTCTTTTTAAGGTGCCAGCTCACAAGTTAGGCTATATCCAAGGTAATCCATTTAAACAAAGCACCGATGACCACAGCTCCCGCTGTGGATGTGACCCGTTCCCCACATGCCGGTACCGGGTCTCCCCTCCCCTCCCCTGTACCGATGCTCCCCATCCCGCACTTCCATCCCTGGACGAGCACGAAGGAGGCAGCCAGCGCTCAAAGGCGGGAGGATTTTCTGAAACCCGCCGGTGGGCTCCGAGGAGCTCATCACCGGCCAGAGGAGCACCATATGAGGGGTAGGGGTGGGATGCCCCTTGGCTGCTCCGAAGCGGAGACAGGTCGCATCGATGCGCAGAATGCGTCCGTCCGTGCCGTCCCGCCCCCTCCCCAGGCAAACCCACACACTTTCAGTCAAACTGGGGAGCGGGTACCGGTACCAACAACTCTCCGCCACACGCTCCCACGCCAGACCTGCGGAACCGCCGCCTCCCTGCCAGGAGGGATCCAAAGACTCGTCCCGCAGTGGGGCTGCCCCTCGACCGCCCCATCCCCATTCCTCACCGCCCCATCCCCATCTCGCCGCCCGCCCCATCCCCCGCTTACCTCCGGGTTCCGCGCCGCAGCCGCCGGCGGGGGAGGAGAGAGGGGAGTGGGGTGATGTATGGGAAGCTGGTGGTGGCGAGGCGCTCGGGAGCCCTGCAAAACTCCAGCCCCCTCCTCCCCCGCCAGCCCGCACCGCCGGCAACCCGCAAACTCCTCTCGCAGCTGCTTTGTACCCGCCGGCGGGCCGCACTGCGGCTGCGCGCTGCCCAAAATCAACCGGGAGCGCTTCCAGCCCACCCCACCCCCCCCAGCGCCGGCACCTCCCCCCCCCCTTCCTCCCAGCAGGGCCGTCCCTCCGCCCAGGGCCACCACTCCACACCTCTGGCACTGCCCCCCACCCCACCCCCGACAGCAAGTTCTCCGCCCCCCGACAGCTCTAACCCCCCGACCATCTTCCCCGCTCCGGCAGCGCGGCTCCCAGCCTTCCCCCAGCAGCGCGGTCCCTCCGCACATCAGTGCATCCGTCCCTCGATGCAACCCTTCTGCCCCGCCGCCGGGACCGGGGGGCGGTGAATTGGTTTTGGGCCGGTTCAGGGGGCGCACGGCGTGGCGTGGGCGTCCGTGGCGCTCCTGCCCCTCGCAGGTCCGGAGGCTGCGTTGGAGGGTGGGGGAAGGAGTTTTCTCACCTCCATCTAACAGCCCGGGTTGGCGGGTCACCGGGATGCGGGAGCTACCGTCGGGGGCTGCGGCTGAAGACACAGCATTCTTGGGGAGAAACCTTCCTGGGGCTAAGCTGGGGGATGTCTTCGCTGTGCTCGGGCTGGAGGGGATGATTCGAAGCCCAGGAAAAGAGCGTTGGCCTCGGAAGGGTTTGGGTCCGATCTGGTACCTGGTCAGGGCTGGTGCTGCCCGGTGCCGAGGGAGTGGGGTTCCCTGGGGTTCACCGCCAGGGGCTGTCACCTTGAATGCCTTTTTCGGTGTCAGAGCCTCGGCAGAACGTGCCCACCTGCTGCCAGCTCTTCTGCTGCCTGGGGCTGGACGGGGTCCTGGGCCAGGGCTTTCAAAGGAGAGCAGGATGTGCATCAGCTCCCTCTGCGATGCTTTGTGAATCTCAGCTTAGGAGCAATGTTTTCAAACTTGTGCCTGGATCTTTACTGGACAGAACAGGCTGTCTCTGAAGCCTTTTCAGCTGTGAAAGGACATAGTAGTCCCCAATCTGAGAGCCTTGAGATTCTGCTTAACAGTTGTTTGAATATTCAGAACGGATTGAGGCATGGTTTCTTTCACTCTGATCTCAGGTGCTACCCCCATTGCCTCGGGGCTCCCAGACCCCCAGGAGTGAATGTTTCAGAGGCTTTGTGGTGGTGCCAGGGAGGGTTTCACAGCTCGGTGTGGGAGAGTCCCTCCCAAACTGAGAGGTCAGCAAGTGAATCCACAGGCCAGGAGTGAGCAAGAAGAAGACTCAGAAAAGTCAGGGCTGTGACAACACCAGTCTCCAGTGGGACCCTGGAGGTGATTATTGTCAGTTACTTCACAGCACAAAAGGACAGAACTGTGGCACATCTCTCCTTGCTTTTTCTTGTATTCCCTCTAGTGTTCTATCAAATGCTGGCACCTCCTGATCTTCCCTTCTCATTTCCTTCTTTCAATGTCATTCCTCTGCTTTTCTCCTGCCTCTGCCTGCGCAATTCTCCTGTAATAGTTCCATATGTGGAGATTTTTGCAGACAAGATACCTGAAACTCATGAATGGAAACCAGCAAAGACTGTCTCAATGAATATTGATCCCAGAAGAGAACAAAGAGAATAAATTTAAAGAAATTTGTAAATCTCTCTCTCTGTTTTTCCCAGTGGACCATGTCGCAACGGAGGGAAGACAGGGACACTCAATATGAGTAAATCAGTGAGCTTCACTTTATTACGATACACTCACACATTTATACTGTTACCGATGATTATGCACACCTGGCTTATAACTATTGGCTAAGCGCTAAAAGTTACATTATCATATTCCTCCTACTTCATTATCATACTCCTTCCACCCACAGTCACCGCTACGTGCCTGGGTCCAGGCTCCCTCCTGCTTTTTCACAACGTACTCCCTCAAAGTTATTTTACCTGAGTTGTGCAAGGTCAGCGCAACCTTCATTTCTTCCTGTCAGCCTGGCTCAGAATTTTCCCACTCCGGCCTAGTCTGGCTCGCTTATGTTAAAGGAGCCATGACCGTGCTCACATAGCCATTCTCCAACAGGATCACACTCAAGTAATGGTAGGCAACAAATGGTAGGGTTTTCTTGTTCTATAAAAAGCCAAGACGCTCAGTGATATTTCTGTCTAAATCATTTCCAGTATTTCTTCTGAAATCTCTGAAGCCATTAAAACATTTTAGAGATGAAATCACATCAAGTATTTTTGTAAGTGAAGCTGCTATGACGTTGATACAAACCATCTCTCAAACCACTAAGCTTTTATTTAAAAAAAAAAAAAAGCTTTTAAACATTTTAATTCAAGAGCACATATTTTTAGAAATATTTGCAGTCCAAATCTGTGACCAGACCCCACGACTCTTTAAAGTGCTAGTAGCTATTAATCTGACTGTGCTAAGCTTCCATCCAGAGGCCAATTTTTATGGCTGAGTTACCAACCCTAGAAAAAATGGGGGACTGATGAAAGAAATAGTTGAGACAACAGGGAGCACCACTTACCATTATTTACATTAACAACCAAAAAGAAAGTAGAGTCAGGCCAGCAAACAACTCCTTAGCATCAGCTTATTCATCCGAATAGTTGGGTCAGGACCATGTTGTACCAGAAACTGTACAAACACAGAATGAAAGCACTCCAGACTACGGCAATGAACAGAGCAAGCAGATAGGGCTCTTTCCGCTTCTCCCACTTAATCCTTTCTTTCAGGAGTTGCCAACTCTTGACAGTTTAAACAGTGAAATTAAATAAATAAGTCATTTGTTGCGTTACCTGTGTAAGAGTGACAGCAAAAGGCTTTCAGCGTGGACATGGAGTAGATGCGGCTTTTTTCTTTGATGGTCCAATTAAAACCACCAGGTCTTGGTTCACCCTTCAGCCCTTGGGGGTGGTCTGGCAGTGCAAAGACCTTGCAAAGTGCAGTAACCGGGAGCTTGGGGGTCTGCCAGATGGGGCAGAGCGGGGATACAAGAGAGCAGAAAGTGAGAAGGGCCAGTAGCAGATGCTGCTCTGCCCCATCCATCCACCCCGGCCTCCCAGGCACAGGCTCACAGGGGAGGTTGGGAAAGGGGACACAGACCCTCCATAGACTGCCAGTAAAGTGCCAGAGAGAGAAACTGGCTTCAGCCTAAACCAGCCCAGGCAAAGGTTTCTCAAGGAGATAGGGGGATGAGGGTGTCAGTGTGTTCCTACCCCTCCGCAGGTGCAAGGGGTGAGGAGCAGGGTGCTGCTCCCCAGCTGGCTGGGGCACTGCCACTGGCCTTGGAGATGTCTGCACCGCCCCCACCGTCCACCCAGGGCTGTGGAAGTGCCTGAGTTTGCCTTGCTTTGCCCAAACACCGGGGAGAAACACAGGTGCTTTTGCAGGGCTTTTCCAGCTCCCTGGGGTGTTTTTCATTTGAGATCTGCTCTGGCAGGTAGGAAGGCTGGAAACTCCATTAGCCCCCACTCCCCAAAAAACCCCCAAACCCACCTATTTCCTTCAACAGGCCAGACACCCCATGTCTGTAAGTAGGTAATTTAAATGGCAAGTCCGGAAAAAATGTAAAGGTAGTACTTGAAGAGAGAGAGAACACGTTGTATTCTTCCATGATCTGGATCTGGTCCAGACAAATATGATGTATGCTTTGGCATAGTTTTCTGTGAGAATTTACATGGCACACAGCACAGATAAAGCCTACGCACACGTAGCACGCATAATGTTGAAAACAAGAAGGACTTAAGAGATACCATCCTGCCCCCTGTCATTTTCAGGGCATTGAGCAGAGGCTCCGTGGGCTCTGAGGCCCCGTCCCTCTGGCTTCTAACACTTCTAACACTCACCATGCACGAAACCCGTTTTGCGTTGAACATCCCCCACAGGTTACTGAGGAGCCATTGGGGCTGCCAGAGCACGAAGGTCAGTCACCTCAGCAGCCTGGGAGGCTGGAGGTGCACCTGAGCGCAGGTGGTCTGGGGGCTAAACTAAGAGGCAGGTTGCACCAACCCTGCTCCCAGCTGTGGCCCAGACCCTGCTTGGAAGCGTGAGAAGGAGTGGGATCAGACATCCCCTCTGCGCCTGTATTTGGCAGCAGTTCTTTGCTTCTCTGCAGCCATACAGGAGCACGAGAACCCACACCTATCTTAGATGTTGCCTTAGGTCTTCCCCTAACCTTGGGGTGGGCATCTATGGCTCCGCAGCAAGCAGCTCCTTAGCAGGACAGCGGGTGGAAAAGGCTGAGGCTAACTCACTGTTTGCACCCCCAAAATCCTAGATGCTGCCAGTCCCACAAGGTTCACAGCGCCAGGGGAGCCTCTGAAGCCACAGAGAACTTCACCTGATTTGTTGGGATGGTGGAAACGGCCCTGCCCTGTAAACAAAGCAATCCTATTGAAATTTTACAAATGGTATAATTCTGGGTTTGCCAAAACAAAAGAGAAGGTTGAAACATTCTTTTCACAGAAAATGTCAGTGCTTTCCTGTGCCTTACTTTGTCCATTCTAGAAATATCATTCACCTGAAAGAAAAAAAACAATTTCCAAAATCCATATTTTTACCGAAAAGCAGCTTTGGGTTGTAGGAAGCAGTGTTCACAGCACCTGCCTAAGCCTGACCAGAGCACCATGACCCTCTCCAGAACTGCCCCCTGCCGCCCCCCATCCCCCCCCCAATTCCCCCCTGCCTTTTGTGGGGTGTCACACAGAGAGAGGCTGAGAGGGGTCAGAGTGGCGCTGCCGGGAGTGTCTCCCTTCGGGGGCACGGGGTGGGCTTCTGCCTGGGAAGGATACTTTGAAGTGCTGATCGCTGCCAAGCAGCTGCCCTTGCCAAAGCTGAGTAGCAGCCTAGGGAATTAAGTAAAACCCAATTTTAAAAGCACTGGACCTTTTCTGCCCTGAATACGCTGTGAGCTGCTGTGAAAAGCAGGGACGACATGTTGGGCTGCTGTGACTGTCCCCATGCAGTGGACATGGCAGCTGAGAGTCAGATTAATCCTCTCCGCTGGCAAGCCCATAAAAGCCCACCTTTTTCTCTCTGTGCATCTACTGTTCTGATTTATTTTTAGGGAAGCAGGGTTTTTTTGGGGGGAGGTGTAGGCCCTGTTGCTCTTTCCTCAGCACAGCATTCGTCCCTGAGCACCGTCCGCAGAGGAGGGATGGATGCTACACAAGAGATGGCAGAACGGGTTTTTTTCTGCCCGGGTTCAGGACTCGCACCAATGGCAGGGTGGGGAATAGTCCCCCAGGCTTGGCTGTCAGTCCCCAGCGAAATGGACCGGCACAGCGTGTGGCTGGGTTCCCAACACCTGAGTCTTCAGCGCTGGAGGGGGCCTGTTGCTGTTTGACACACACTGCCTTGGGTCTCACCATTAGGCCTATGGATGTGTGAGGCACAGCAGCGTTCCTGGTTTGTGCATGAATGCACAGGAATGCAACTCCAGAAATCATTTACTGGACAAAATGCAGCACTTGCCTTTCCCTTATCTTTAAAGGAGCAGTGTCAAAATACCATACGCCCCAAGGTTTGACTGGCTCTAATAAGACAGAGGAAGAGTTGCCATAACTTTGCCTTCTAGATTTTATCTACCTTCTATCACTGAAATATTTTAAAGTATGCTTAATTCTCCAGAGCTTCCAGACCTTTATTTTACCTCTGAGCTGGGTGAAGAGGCCATGGTGTTTTAAGCTGGATCAACAGCATCATGCAGTTGTATTATCAAGCTTAGTTTCTGCAAAAAGCTTTACTTGGACTTGACATCTGTCATGAGTTGCCTGAGGAATTAATATAATGAATTCATTAATGGGTACATTTATACAGCGACTGGAGTCTAGAACTGCATTGAGGAATCATGCTAAAACCTAAAATTATCACCCAAGGTGAGAATGCAATCCTGCTTCAGCAGGGGAGTTGGACTAGATGATCTCTATGGTCCCTTCCAAATCTAAAAATTCAGTGAAATTCAGTGAAAGGTCTATTCAGACGTGTGCTGGGAAAGGTGAGCAGGTCCATGTGCCAGCTTATGAGAGGGAGAGTCGGCTTGGACAAGTTCACGGGATACCTGTCTCACGTGCCAGGGCAGGCAGAAAACATTTCACAGCACCCCGACATCAAAATTGAGACTCATAGTAAAAGACAAAAGCAACAACTGTAGGAAGAAAGCAGGAGATAAAAAGCTCTGGCAACTTCTTGCTGGAGCAAGAAATTTGTTAAATGAACTGCCAAAGTTAGATTCAGTTGGCACGACCCTAAATTTGTGCATGTACACCCCAGGGAACTGCAGAATCAGGAAATTAATGATCACAATATTCATTTCCCTGATGTGTGGCTTCTTGGAGAAGTTCCTCATCATGAATTTTGGTCACAGCAGGAGGCAAATGGAACCTGAGGGACATTTTAAAAGACCCCTGCATTTTATGTGCGAGACATTTGGAGTTTTCTTTCTATTTTTGTACGCTGTATATTCCCAAATTAAAATGTTCTCTGTGCCAGAATTGAGCTACCAAGGACCCCTCTTATGCACAGACAGATTTATTTACTTTGTATAAGTGATGATTTGATTTCATCAAGTTCATTACTCAATTATCCTCTTAGAATGGGGTTTCTCAACCTTCATCCTCATTTCAAATTTACAGGGAGATTTTAACTTAGAGACATGGTACCTTTTTTTGTAAAGATATAATTAGCATATGGAGGGCCTGGACTGTAAAAGTGCAAGTGAAAAAAACTTGATGAAATCAGGCATTTTATTGAGAAGGCTGGTCAAGTTATCTTCTCCTGTTTTTCTCACCTGCTGACTGACTTAACAAATTAGGGCTCATCCGGTGGTTATTTAGTGAAAAATCTGAAAGCTAAACGTCCCACCTTGACCAGTGATCAAGCTGAAGAAGAGAACAAGTTCTTCATTCCTGTTTTGCAGACATCAGCGTGAAGCTGCTTTGGCAGAGACTGGGGAAACTTTTAGCTGTTCTTGAAACGCATGCCTCCCTGATTAACCCGTGATTTATGGCCCTGGAGGTGGGTGTAGATCCTCTCTCATAACTCACAGAGATTCCTAATTCTGAAACATCTGATACCGGCTGCTGCACACGTAGGAAACTGGACAAGCTGAACGGCGTGCCAGCTCTAATACTGCTATATTTATGTTTCAACAAACCCATAACTACCAGTGGAAGTCTCCCTCCTTCAAATGTACCTCCTGACAGCACGATCTGGCACAGACAGTAAGAGCAGAACTCCTCCATGAACTCAGCTGAGCTATTGCTTTATTTTTGCCCGCCGGAGGCTTCATCTGGCATCTGACACTTGTTGCACACAGGGTCTCAGCCCGACCTGGGACATATGAAGAGTCCCTGTTTTTTTGTGCATGGAGCGCAGTCCTTTTCTCTGGAAGCAGTGAGTGCACTTCAGTGTTCTACGGCTGCAGAGTGCTCCTGAGGGTTCGAAAGAAATGCACAGAACCCCAAAGAGTTTCTTGAATGTGGGCAGTAGGGGGGTTAAGCAGTGGCAGTGCCGAGCAGCCCCTTTGGTGCTGGCCTGTCCCAGCGATCCTGTGCCTGGTCCCAGCCGAGCCCTCCTGCAGCCATGAGCCACACTGGCCCCTTGGTGGCTGCTCCTTCCCACGCTGGGCTGTCCCACCGGACCCGCCTGTAGGCTCACGGCAGGAGGGTAGGGGGACCTTGGACAGGGTGGTGGAGAGCAGAGACGCTGAAGTTAAACAGAGGATTCGCTTTGCAACCACGAACATCATGTGTTAAATGCTTTTCCTTGCCGGGCTGTGGGAACGACTGGCAGCGCAGGAATTCTTAGCTGGCCTTTCTCAAAGGATTGCCTCCCTCAGCAGGACACACCGCGGGGTCGACGCCCTGGTGATGGGGCCTGGCTTGGGAGTGGGACCACGGTAACTGCGAAGCCCCTGAGGGTGCACTTGGGTGCATCCTCCACCCGTCAGTAATGGGGATGGCGAGCAGTGAACCAGAGCTAGCAGAAATAGCACAGCGTTCTGCCTGCGCCCCGTTTCCTCATGCTGTGCCCGTCCATGGCTGTATCCCCAAGATGAGTAATGTCTGTCCTTGGCACCCTGTCTGTGCACAGGTCATGGAACCCCTGGTGTCCCTCAGCAGCCGTTACCGCGGGAGATGTATGGGTCCGTCCCATCCAGTGCCTGGATCCTGCACTGGAAGTCAGGCTTGGCCTGCCCCCTTCGAGGGTGTGATGGGAAAGCACAGTGGGACTTTCGTTTGTTGCTTTTGCAGTTCCCCAGTTCTTGATGGAAACTAGCAAAATCCAGGCAGTCAGCACCAAAGAACAAAAAAAAAACCCACCTCAAAACCCCAAAATCCACACCACCATCCTCCCCCTCCCCAACCTAAGAATATTTTAATTGGAGAAATTAGTCTCCACTATTTTATTATTATTTTCAATCTTTTGTGATTCCTTTTTGCCTGACAGATTCCATTAAAGCACAGCAGCCCTTCAGTTTGGTGCTGGGTGCCCCACGCGGGCTAGGAAGTGGGATGCATTCCTCACTTTAACCTGCCCTTAATTCCATTTCCATGCTAGTACTTCCTTTGTTCCCCAAAGTGTGTCGGGCTTTTAATCTTTTTCTCCCCGATTGCTTATTTATTTCTTTATGGATGGATTTCTTTCACTCAGCTGAAGCCTTTGTCCTAGGCTACAGCAGGCCTGGGGGGCAACTGGGTTTCTCTACAACCTGAGCTGAGCAATCCTTCCTACACAGCCACGGAGGACTGGTTTTTATTCTCTTTAACCTGCCACAAGATTACAAGAGTTTTTTTCTTCTTAATTTAATCGATGGTTGAATAAGCCAACCTCTTTGAAATATTTTAAGCCCTGTGTATTTAATATTATTCTCCCAATGTTAAAAGCTGGCAGCATAAAATTACAGTGAAAATGGCATCCTTCCAGGCTGCTGAGAAATCTCCAACCACTGGGGCTGCACTAGCAGCTTAATTTTTGTAAAGCTGTTCTTTCTGGTAACCCCTTCCCTTTTCCCCTTCCCCTCCCAGGAAAAATGCCACCCCAAAGGTTTAGGTTTGAGCACAGGATTTTATGCCTTAACTCAAGAAGGAACACTTTGGTTCCTTTGGGAACACTCCCAACTGTTCTCTGATAGCTGAGAAGGGATTGTTCATTTCTCTTAAAGCTGAGCTGCAAACACAGGAAAGGATACAGTTCCATGCCTGCTTCCTTTCTTCACTGTTTATTAAGTCCAGAAACACTTTATTGCTTGAGGTTTTCTGGCTCTAGATCTATCAGCAATGCTACACTTGGGTTTTTTTTCAGTTTTGGGGCTTTTTGTTTTTTGGGGGGTTTTTTTGTTTGTTTTTTTTTTTCATGGAGCTTTTATTGGGGAACAGAAATTTGTACAGATGTTCACATTTGGGAAAGTCAGAAATGTGTGGTAGGAAATCTTCCCTTCAAATTTTTTTTATAGGTGTTTGTTAAATAGCATCGTCCTCCTGACATCCAACTGAAATACCTTGACCCTTTGGTTATTAGAGATCAACTTTCTTTGTAATTTGGGTTTCACCACTCCGTGTAGGCATCCAATATATGTTTAGAAATGTTCCATTAATAGAGGCAGATAGGGAAAAACCTTATTCCTTTAAAAAGAAATAGTTTTAAAAGAAATATTTGATCCACAGATAGACAGGAATATGCAATCACTTTTGTATATATAGGAAAAATAAAGTGTGTAATGATTTAGAGCATTTACATTTGCATTTAGATATCTTTTCATTCTGTACATGTGGGATTTAAACAAATACATACCAATTTTTTTTTCTTCTCACAACTGCTTCCATTGGGAAGGTATACAGCTTATAAATAGTGCATCTGTGCAGTAATGGGGACTAAAGGCACGCTTAGCTCTGGACAACACAGCATATGCTGTGCAAATTCATTAAGGAAATTTAATTTAAAAAAAAAAAAAGTAGAATTCAACTTTGCTTTTTTATTATTTTTTCCCTGAAGGGAAAATTTTGTTCTGAAGGGTGCAAAGCAGCAGATTGCTTAGAACAGCCAAACAGCACAAAATGTTACAACTTTCAAGGCTTCTTAAACTAATCATAGAAAAACTACTACTGAGAGTCTTTGGGTTTTTAGTTTGTTTGTTTTGATCAGCTAAACATTTAGTTTGATGTTTTCAGGGTTTTTTTTTACGGAGCAATATTGAGTGACCACTTTGTTTGCAAAAACTTCATGGACGCTAGTACTTAAATTCTTGAACACTTGGAAAACAGTCAGTTTTTCAATAAAAACTCTTCATTTAAAACAGTCCCTCACTGAGGACATACAGTGGCACAGAAATGTATTCGATTCACGACATCAAGCACTCAATCAATGCCAGATTTTACTGTTACCTTCCCAAACACTAATTGAGCTCTACTGTGAGTGTGCATTGCCTTTATTCATGTAATCAAAAAGGGCTTTTTCACAGGGGCCCCTTCTCCTTTCAGTGCACTGATTAGACCGGAGCATTACCCAACCTGAGATGGACTTATCAAGACCAGTTGATTATTTTTTAATCACTTTGTTTAACTCTTTTAAAAGATGGTTAAAACATAGCCAGCCAAGCTGCTCCACAAGTTACCCCGCTCCCAAATTCATCACTAATGGCAACACCCTGTGAACACTCCTTGTATGTGTTCCTGTACCAGAAGGCAGCAGCACCATAGCGCAGTAAAACACAGTAAAACACTCTTATCATGTACTTAATTTTTATAAAAAAGCATTGCTTTGGGAGATTATAACACCTTAAAAGGTCCTGGCTTTCTCTATGTCAGGCTGTCCGCTCAGCTTTAATTCCTCTTTCTGAGATATTTGAGATGATGATACTTCCAACCAACAAAAAGGAATTAAAATGTTTGCTTTCATTTTGCCAAGTCTTCACATTGGTGGGAAACCTAATGAGGAAGCATTCAGCTTCCAGAGAGAGATCACAGAATCATAGAATACCAGGTTGGATCATCTGGTCCAACCTTTCTTGACAAGCACAGCCTGGACACGCTGGCCCAGCACCCTGTCCAGCCGAACCTTATCAGTGTGCACTGCTGGGCACTCCCACCAGTTCCCTGGGGAGATTATTCCGAGGGCTGATTTTTCTCATTGTGAATAATTTTCCTGTTGTGTCTGATCAGAATCTCTCCAGGATTATTTTGTACCCGTTACCCCTTGTCTTTTCCACATAACTCCTTGTAAAAAGGGACATAATTCCTTGTAAAAAGGGAGTCTCCATCTTCTTCATAGCCACCCTTTAAATACTGGAACATGATGAAAAGGTCTCCCCTAAGCCTTCTTTTCTCAAGGCTGAACAAACCCAGTTTTCTCTCAGCCTTTCCTCATACAGCAGGCTTCCCAGTCCTTTGTCCATCTTTGTGGCCCTTCCTTGGACCCTCTACAGCCTGTCCAGGGCTGTTCATAGCAGCAAAACTGAAGACTGTATTCCAGGTGTGCCCTGCCAAGTGCTGAGTAGAGTGGGATATTAACTTCCTTATTTCTGCTGGTGATGCCCTTGTCGATGCAACCCAGCATCATGTTGGCTTTCTTTGGCACAGCAGTGCACTGTTCACTCATTGACCCTCAGGTCCCTTTTCACAGAGCTGCTCCCGAGGTGGGTAGATCTTAGCCTGTGCTGCGCTCCTGGATTATGTTTTCCAGGTTCAAGTCCTTACACTTGTCCTTGTTGAACTTCATAAGGTTCTTGATAGACCACTCTTCCAGCCTATCCGGGTCTTCCAGCAGACTGGCTCTCGCTTCCAAAGTGTCTGAAGAGGTGGATGACCCTCAATGAAGGCTTTGTAACCCCGACCTGCCTGTTGTAAGTGACAACACCTCATTTCTCTTTACCCTGCACAAGTGTGGCTATAGCTACTCATGGTTGTGCCTGTTCAGACTTCAACATCTTGTCTTGAATGGCTTGTCTTGAACTTTCAGTCTTAAACCTGCTGAAGCCTTGAAGATGGGATATTTTTGATGCGGTATGAAAGGTGTGCTCCCTTTATGGCTGCTGTTCTGCAGACCAGGAAATCTAATGATAGGGCTGCCCATGTAGGGTCAGTCATGCTGACCAAAAGCACCCGCCTTGATTGTTCAAAGGTGTTCAAAGCATGCTGACAGGTTCTGGACATTCTTGTTGGTCTTCTCAGAGCCAGCAAGGACTCCTTATGTATGTGTGTTGTCTGCACACTGTCAGGCGTGCGGATCAGCTGTGCTCCGCCGGGTGACGCGGCTGTGTTCAGACTGGACACCGCCACTGCACGGTGCGTGGCATGCGGTGGTGAACAGAGAGACGATCGTGCTGAGCTAAAGGATTCCAGCCCCTAAAGCAGCACCAGGCTTCTCAAAGCCGGTGCTCGCTGACGGCAAGCGCAAGGAGTAAGCGAGCTACGGTGAACTCCCAGCCGAGACACCCGTGGGAATCTCAGTACCAGGGTGGGTGTAGTTCTGTGCCTCACTCGCTGGTTCCCCTGTGTAGTAGTTTAGTCCTGCATCCACCTCGTGTGGACACACACAACTATCCCTAGTTTTTGGGTTCCTCAGATGGCGCGTCATTCAAGAATCAAGGCATGTTTCTGCTCTACACCGACATGTCAGAGGAAGAAAGGAGGGCATTTCTGTCACTCAGCTTCCCACTGCCACTTTCCATGCACACTGGATGAAAAAATATGTTAGGAAGCAAGTTGTTGCCTGTTACCCCTGCAACAGACACAATTTATCCTAAAGACAGACTGTCACCTCCTCTACCCAAATCTTCGTATTTTCCATTGAATGATGCTTCTACAAAGACAGGTTGCTCCTCCTGAAATTTTCTTTCCATTGAGGTATAAGGTGCAACACAAAGGCACTTCTGAACATCGTGTGAAACAGTCACTTTATTGCAAAATGAATATCATAATAGAAAATACACACATTCCAATTCTTTAAAGAAATGTACAAACCATGTTTCATTTGTGGAAGGGACAACATGAGCTACAAACTGGGGGCAAGACTGGCCAGTGGGTTGAGGGGTACTCAGCTCATAAAATCTAAGTTAAGAGTCCTTCAGTATTCATGGTATCTTGAGTATTGTTTGAGTTCAAGAACCACAAAACAGGAAACACTTCATTAGTTTTACCTGTTATATTTAACTTACCTGTAGCAGGTTTTTGTTTACCTGAGGTTTCTGTTATGTACGCTGTAAAGGATAAGCATCTTGTAAACAATGAGGTTGGATTATAGGTTTGAAAGATGACAGTATTCTGAGCTTCCTCCTGAACAGGCTGTTAATAGATAAAGGGCTAGGTGCTGATAGGCAGAGATCTCATAGCTTCAAAGCTTTGGGAAATTAATCATCTTTTCAACTTATAACTGTTTCAAAGTAACTTGAATACAGGTAAGCCACTTCACGGAGGCATCTTTTGCTTTGAGCTTTTTGTATCATGTACTTTGACAGAGCAATTATTCCTAATTATTGAGTTTAACAATACTATGAATGAGGAGGGAAATGCTGTCTTACACTCCAAGTGCTGTATACGTACAGGGTCTATTTCACCTTGATGTGAGATTTCCACATCTCGTCGGATCATCCCTGTGAATATTTTACATAGCACATGCAAAATCTGAAGCCTACAGAAGAGCTGGAGAGGGACTGTTTACGAGGAAGTGTAGCAACAGGACAAGGGGCAATGGTTTTAAATTGG
>JAOQGH010000019.1:28182467-28252164 GCA_025769975.1 Gallinago jamesoni | reverse complement strand
TTGAGCAACCTGCTCTAGTGGGAGGTGTCCCTGCCCATGGCAGGGGGGTTGGAACTAGATGATCTTTAAGGTCCCTTTCCAACCCAAATGATTCTATGATTCTATGACTCACTCAGATATCAATGAAGTGCTGGGAAAATTCATATTATCAAATAGCAAGGCTGCAGTTGACCATGAAAAGTCAAAATGTTTCCACTAACAGAGGCAGCCTCATTCTCTTTTATACTTCCCGAGCAAAGAGTCTTTGCATTTAAAAACATATGGCATCAGCTCTGAGAAAGTTCACTGTAATTTTCTAAAATGAAATACAAAGAAAAATGTAATTCCATTGTTTCATTTAATTTTAACACTAAATTATGTATTTGGACAAATGAGATTGGTTAATTTAATCAGCATTAAACTATAATTTCCAAAACCCTGAAAAGGTAGAAGTAAGTAAGTAATATTGAGGGATGTTTTCAATTGATCTTTGTTTCAAAATACCAACATTACATGGTAAGCAAGGTCACAATACAAACTGTGGCTTTGCCATTGCCTCACTAAATGAGTACCAAAGTCCTGATCTCTCTCTCGCTCTACCTCATCTGTAAAATTGTAGTATTACTTCCTTACTTCAAAAAAGTGCTGTAAAGATTATTTAGTAAAATGTTTGCTCAGGGTTCTGAAAATTCTAAGCATTAGGTACTTTAAATTATGTGCTAATTTCTCATAAGCTGCAGTAAAGCCTGAGTGAAGTGCTTTGTAGGAAACCTTCACTGTGTGCTTCTGTAGTTAATTTTGGATAAGGTTATTTACATAAGAGCATTATATAATAAAAGAATCACTCATAGCTTAGCATCTTCTTTTTAAACTATTACTTGTTAGCTCTGCTAAACATGACACTGATTATTAAGAAATCCAACTGCATGTCAAGTCTCTATAGTTAGAAAAAATATTAGAAGATCTATACGAATTATTTGTGGCTACTTCTTGCTTTCCAAGCTTTGGCTGAGAAAACTTGTGCAGAACTCTCCCTGCAGTTAAGGACCGTGATAGAAATTGGTGACAGAAACTGACAGGAAATTTTTCCTTCCTGCAGCTCCAGGAACACTGGGGAGGTTACCATGTCCCCCCTAATTAAGACAGCATTTAAACATGTGATTAACTTGAAGAATGTGCTCTATTGCCAAAAGCACATGAATAAATGCTGTCTTGGAAAAGGACCATAAATAGACATAATTTGTCAGTGTCCCCGAAACACGTCGTTTGGGTTCACAGAACACTTCAACCAAACCACACAGAGTTGTGCGTTAGCTGCTGGTGACTGACTTTATGCCATTGACCACTTTAGTGGTCCACTCTGTATTATGTGATTATTTTACCATATATATAAAAGTATCTGAAAAGCACCCCATTCTTCCCAAGCCATCATGAGATATGGTTGGCTAGGAGTCATCCCCCAGTTTGTGTTCAGTGATCTTGTCTAAATGCTGTTCTGCACGCTGTCCAGAAAGCGCACATGCTGTCCTGTGAAAGATGTCTGATTTTATAGATGCTGAAATCCCCATCACTCCTGGCTTGCAGCATGAAGCTTTTCCTTGGTCAAAGCAGCTGGTTCTTAGGTACTTTGTGAAGAAGTCTGGGCATCATATTTCCTAAAACTGTGGTTTCGAAAAGATTCCCTGAAATGAAACAGATACATAAATAAAGTTGGCAAATTAAAAAGAATCCTAGAAATACCTGCCTTGTGAAAAGAAGCAGCTGGTAAATCATCAGCTGAAACAAGTTACGTGTTTGCAGGCCAGCGGTATATTCCTTCTTTTGCTCCCACCCCACACTGGACACAATGGCTTTGTGAAGAAGCGTATATTCATGAGCAAAGAACTAAGTTAAGACTTTCTTGTCCCAGACGTGGGACTAAAGTGTATTATGTTATCTGGGAGTGAAAAGATCATGCTTATCTCATGCTGGCTAACACCACACGGTGCCATGTGTTCAAAACAAACTCATATCTGTTCTACCTCCTTCCTGGCTTCAAATGTTGAAGAAATGCCAAGAAGTTTCCAATATCTTTTTATTAGGGCAGAGGGAAGTCTCCTCTAACAATATGTTAAAACGACATGACCCCCTTACCCCAGGAATGAGCAGTTTGAGAAACACAGTTAATACCACATTCAGCTCCAGTGGAAGTCAGCAGAATCAAGTATGAAGTTGGCAGTGTATATTATGGCCTGTTTTTAGCTGCCGGTAAAAGTGCCTTTCTTTCTTCCAAAAATGGCTTCTTTTTCTATAGCTACAACAGATAACCCTGTCCTCACTGTACCTTGTGCTATGGACTTTCACTACAGGTTTGTACAGCTCTGGGATCTTCCTCTCAATCATGGGCCTAAGATTCTCCTTCAGCTTCCCATAGTTCTTTTTGAGCTCTAGCTGATATTCCCGCTGGTCAGCAGTAATAAGGCGCTTGTTTTTCTCCACTGCTTCACCACACCTAGGCAAAAGAAAAGATAAAAAGACTTAACATGTATCATCTACTGCCATTAAACTCATTAACTTTGTGTTAGGTAATCTGAATGACCAATGGTCCATCTCCTCTGGGTTAGGTATTCCTGTGAGAATTTCTCAATTCCAAAGTGTTAATGAATTTATAAGAAACCTCTGTCTTTTCCAAGTACACAAATTGAGGTGATGTTTTTTAAGACATTAGAAATACTAATTAAAAAAAATTGACGGCAGAATACTGAGCTACCTTCCTTCTTACTGTAAACAGATGCAATCACAACAGCAGAGAATAGAAGCTGTATCTTCTGCATAAGGCTCATTTTTATTGAACTCAAACTTATCCTTCAGCAATTATGCTTTTTTTTTGGACTAAGGAGAGGAATATCTTGCTATGTGAGCATGCTTGTTAAGATTTACAAACATATCTAAAGCAAAAGCCATATGTGACTACCGCTACCAATGTGTCTGCTTGACAGACAGATAGGGGCAAATGTTTTCTTATGAACAGCTTCCTACAGAAAAATGACACTTTATTTAAAGGATAATCAAGGCAATAATGTGAAATGCTTGATTTCTGTAAAATGTCAAAAGATAAAACAAATGGAAAATCCTAATTTCTACACAATTGGTTTGAAGTGTTAAAATTTCCACTCATTTGGGATGCAAAGTCTACCAAAGCATTGATCATGAGCAGAGACAAGTCTGAACTGTCTAAAGCATGAGATGTCAGGATTTATGATGGTAACTTGCATAATTAATTACACAGTCATATTATCGTTGCATTATTGCGATTATTGTCTTTGTTGATGCAATTCAGCATTTCAATTTTGTTTTACTGACCTCATTATAAACTCTTTGAAGCACAACCTCAGCTTGTTGTGGTGTCGGTAAAGTTTGGGGTCTGCTGGAATTTCAGCCAGGAACACTTGCGCTACCTCTAGCGGTCCCTTGTAGGAATAACACAGGAAAATGTCAGGAACACCGGTTTAGGCTGGAAAGAGACTACACGTTTGGTTAAACTGTTATTTCTAACGCGGCACTTATAAAAGAAAGGTCACCATAACGGCATGGGGGGGGTCTGCTCCTTTTTTCCGCTTGTATTTCCTTTGTCAAGCAGAGTTTTTGCCCGTCATATTTTATCCTCTCCTATTTTTACTTCCTGCCCAGCCCCACAAAAAACCTAACAGGCAAATTCTACTCAGCAGGGAAGAGGTGGGATAGCTCTACTGCCAACCCTGGTTACATGAGAGGAAAACAGCTCCTATTTGTGGCATTACAAGACCCCAAGGGAGTTAAATAAGACCAGTGCACAAAAGGACCACTCTTTCCAAAGCTTACAGCCATATGTTACTTCAGACTAGAGGCTTTGGTTGATGAAGAATCTGGAGAAACTGAGAGTATTTAGGCTTTCAGCAAGGAAAGCAAGCTCTGTGAAATTGTGGATAATGCCAAGTTTTCTCTCAGTTTTGCCTTCATTCTTTCTTTTAATTTTTTTTTTAATTGTCTTTTTTGTTAGCAGGCATATTTATGTTATAATTATTGTATCTCAACTTTATTTTGGGCCACTCAGGTCTTGACTTCACGTGTTTTCTGTGAAACTGTGAGTTTGTGGTGGTTCCACAGCAGAACTGTTATTATTACTCTCATTCCCCAAGGATACACCTGGAGTGAACAAAATGGCTGAGATGGCTAGTGTGCTAGAAATGAAAAATCCTTGGATGCATTCACAAGGCTCCCAGTGCCACATAGTGCCCAGGTGCCACAAAGCACCTACAATCAAGACAGCATTTCCATGGGCACTTTTACCAAAAGCATACCTAATGAACAGCATACAATGACTAAATATCAAGGGATGAAATGCACATTATGACTTAATGTGTCTGGCTGTATGTACTTCTGGCAGTGCAAGAGATGAGAATGAAAATAATGCACAACGAGAAAAGTATGCAGAAACCTTTTATCTGGCTTATTTGGATACCTTACCTGATTCACAGTGGCTCCAACTGAGCCCTGCAAAACCATCTGGAGCATTTTGGCATCTGGTGGTTCTTGGTTGGTGGCTGCAGTTAGTTCCTGTGTTTTTTTCCGCATGTCTTCAATAGCAACTTCAATTGGAGTTAAAATAAACTAATAGAAACGGAAGAAAAGATGCTTCATTACCTGAATCATACACGCAGTTGGCCTGTTTTAAACCTGGCAATACCACTATCATTATCCTGTGCCAAAAGCAGCAGTTGTGAAACTCAGGAAGGCTGTTTAATCTAAATGTCATCTTGGTAGATGCTGCATGTGATCCAAAGCTCTTTGACACCTTAACATTTCCAAGAATGGGATGTGGATCAGACTCCCTGTTTGCATAAATTCATTATTATTATAAGTTACTGACTTCATGTCTGAAATGGTTTTGCACTTTCTACTCAATAAAGCTTCCCTATCTCTAAACCAGCTCTGAGTCCAATTTAGTGCCTTGACTGCACTTTATCAGCTAGAAGTACAGCCATAAATACAGCTCCACACATCCTCCTACACAGCATTACAACTGACAGGTCAAAAGAAGAACATACACTCGCTATCCTCTTTTCTCCAGAGTGAAAACCCATCTTGTACTTGTTTACCTATTCTATGCCATTCCCATTTATGAAAGTAACATGTCTGAGAAATTCAGGCTTCTTTTTTTCTGCCAAGCATAGAATTTGAAACTCGTCTCACCGAGAAACTCCCTCAGCCCTTGAGAAATTAGATCTGTCCTCAAAATGCAATTACCTCTTCTTTTTGGATAACATTGATTCTAGTTTTGATGTAGGGGAAAGCATGCATTGTGGTTAGGATGGTATTCCTCTTGTATTGCTCACTAAGTTCTCCTCTGGGGCGCCCATCCATGGTGAAAGGCGTAGTGTACATGAATCGACAGAGGTTGAAGTTCTTCTCAAAATAAGTTACTCTGTCTTTCATCTCATACTCATCAAAATATGGCTCCACAAAAGTAATCTGTATGTATGCCTGAGAAAAGAGGGAAGAACCATTACAGTACTTTACAACCCAAGAAATATAAAAGGAATGGTATATGAGAAATATCCTATAGTTCACGTTGGCTGAGCATGGTAGAAGAGCACAGAGCTGCAAATCTTTTTGGGCTACTTCTCTTCTTCAGAGCTGACAAAATTTGCCTCCAGGAAGGGCACAGCTTAACCCTTGGGACTAGATCACTTTTGATTTCCATACTCTGTGACAAGTTACCAAAACAGGCCTTTCTCAGAACCTTTAAGGATATCCCTGGGCACAGACACACAGCCAAATTGGGATTTTTTTTGTGCCTTAATGTTTGAGCATAAAAGTTTCAGGGGAGTTCCCCCTCTCTTCATTTCTGTACTGTGATAAAGCATTCAATACCCCCAGTAGAACTTTCCCTACCTTGTTGGGATCCAGCTTTCTTTTGTCTACAGGAGCAGAGTCCTTAATCACTTCCACAGCATCCTCCCCAAAACACTGGCCATAAAATCCCTGCAAAGGAAACAGAATTATCAGAATGTTTTTAGTTCTTAATATACTGCTAATGATCTGTATGCCTCTAGGAGAAAGGAGAAACCACGACAATTTCTGGGCTCTATACAGTCAGTATGTTTCGTGAATCACAGCTGGACAGGGTAGGGCATATTCCAATGAAGATCAGTGTGAATTGCTTACAAAAATGAAGAACTCAAGGTAAAGTGATCAAAAGAGAACCATGAAGAACCTGAAAAGATACCAAAGCATATATCTGGACTGCTTAAATCAAGTAATTGAATATATTATAGGCCTGCCCATAAGAGATGTGGCCCCAAGAGGATTGATTACTTCCATCATTCTGCTGTAAACAGGGCTACAATGGAAAGGATATACACAAAGAAAATAAAGTATGGTACAAATCAGTTTGTTACTGATTTCTATATAGCAATAGCACTATTAGAACTGTATGGGTTCCTTAGAAAGCATAACATAACATTGGAGATCGTATTAACACAGTTTTTTTCTTTACCTCTAATCTGTGAGAAATCTCAGGAAGTTTGGTAATTGCAGGCTCCTTATAAACAAATTCCTGTTCATCTAAGTCCCCAAATTTGGATCCATAGAAACCAACACGGAAGTAAGTTCCAAACATTCGCTTTTGACCCTAATTGATAAAAGAAAGAGGAAATTTATAATTAGTTATTTTTTATGTCAATGTTCTAGTATTTGGATGCCTTTTTTCCCCAGTGGAGAGATAAGAAAAATGCACTAATCCAACTTTTTCCCTATTTCAGAAACAGTTCTATGTATCATCAGTGCTGACGGATTAGAAGCACATATTCATGTAGGAAAGCATATAAGTTAAAGCAACATTTGATTGAAATCTAACATAAAATTTAGGTTAATCATGAAGTGACTTTTGAAAAAAAAATAATTTACTATTTTTTAATTCCATTGGATACACATTAATAAAATTAAAATTTTGCAATGAGAATTGGTAAAATTTGAAACTGACTAAACTCAGCAATAAGATTCTTCTGGAGAAACAGAAGAAAAGGGGAACAATGACTGCTGAGAATTTAGCCAGGCTTTTGTACTTCTCCTATTTTATAATTGAAAGCACTAGTTAATTGACAAGGAAGTCCTTTTTCTTAAATAGATGTGGCCGGGTGGAATTTTTCAGGCATATTTTCATTCTAAGTTTGACTTGTTCAGCTATTTTTCTGTAACTTTAAATCAGTTTTATATTAATCACTGCTTTTTCCTACAGAGACAATAGAGCCTTTTTTCACTGTAGACTACCCTATGTAGGTAGGCCAAAGCAGATGGAAGCTTTTGTTAGAAAAAAGAAATGGATCTATTTCACATGAATGTTTTCATTATCACCAGTGTTTAACAAACAGTGCAGCCCAGCAATATGTCTTGCTAGCTGTGCCTTGCCTCAAGATTACCTTATTAATAATGCTGTCAAAGGCCTTCTGCAGCTTGCTGTGTGTCAAGGTAAGCTTCCTGAAGTCTCGATGTGCTTCCAGTATGGGGATGACAATTTTGTACACCTCGTTCACAGTTTCATACAATCCCCCCTTGGGAGAAAAAAAAAAAATAGAAGAAAAGAAATTAGTCCTTATGCACCCTGAAAAAAAATAGATCTCCATAAGTGGCCTAGCTGAAAAGAGGATTTATGGGATTCATCTTTTAATTTGCTATGTTTCTTTTTCTTACTTTCTAAAAACTAGTAATAGCAAATGAATAGTTCTGAGCTGCAAATAGCAAACTAGATCTAATTTGGATCTCTGATCTATTGAGCTCTCAAACCTACATTCCCACATAAAGCATATGTTTTCTACTTAGGGGCTAGAAAAGTCCTTGCAGGTAAGCAGAAAAAGCTTGTTTAGCGTGTATTGTTCAGGGCAACCAGAGTTGCATCTGGACAAAAGAACCCAAATGATATCTTCAGAGGTGCTAAATCATATATCTTCTTTAGCACTACAACAATATGATGAGATACTTGAGTATTGACATCATGACTTTTTACATGGTCAAGTGTAGATTATGAGGCTGGTGGTTGTATGCTGAGTAGAAGCACAGAAGTAACTCTTACATGCTTTATAAAATCTATAGTTTAAGCAAGATAGCAAGATTGCAAGATATATATATATATTTTTAATAATGTACTATCCCATGAAAATACCAACTAAAGGGCTTGTTTCATGCCTGGTATGATCACTTTCCGCTGATGCTGCCTACAGTCTGCACAGTAGAAGTGGCTATATGGCTCAGCTAGGCTACCTGAAAAGCCTAGCTTAGCCAACCTGGCTGAGGCAGGGCTGGGTCAGCCTTAAGATGTATCTTATGTAGGCCATAAGATGTGTTTCTGCCTCTTCTTTTTTACAGTTTTTACAGGCCTGATTTAGCAGTAAGGCTTTGTTTCCTTATGCTCAGTAAAGTAAGATACAGATCTGGCCCAGACAGCACCACTCCATCTTCCTGTGACTTTGGCCCTCACTCACCGTGCTGAAGAGCTCTGCTGCTTGTTCCAGCAGCCCTACAAGGCCACTTTCTGAGAAATACCTCCCAGAACATATACCATCTTCATCTGGAGACAAAACATCATCTGAAACAGCAGATTCCTCCAGTGCATTGGACGAAATGTTCTAAAGTAGAGCACAGAAATCAGAAATCTAGATCAAAAGTCTATCACAGATATTGAGGCAGGAACAGTTTCAACATATTTATATGACAGGAAGAAGAGTGAGATTATAAAAGCGCAGCCAGGGGATACACAATTAAATTCCATTTAGAAGTGAATGTAACATCATAAATCTCTGCAGGTGGCAAATCAGGAGTTTCGCTACAAAAATTCTAAACTTTCTTTCTCGCCCCAGGCTTAAAAGGCAGACACCTATAGATTGCAAACAGGTCTCTCTCTGGTGGCTGGATATCCATGAAGCTGCAATGAGCTCCACCTCCCAGTGAGAGGGGTCACAAGCAAAGTGCCCTTCCCGCCGCTGGCGTCTGGGGGTGGGAAATTACAAGCTGCACCCTGGACCTCCTGCCACCATCTTGAAGAAGTTGAACTTTCAAGTTGTTTATTTGACTTTTGCAAGAAAAGAACTAGGACATAGACAATATTGCTCTAAAAACTGTAATAACCGAATACTGCTTCTTTTTTCACCCTCTGCCATATTATACCTTGATCCTGCAGAATTTACCCAATTTCTTGTTAAAGTTACAGATCTTATTGTGTGTTTAAATAAGACTAGAAAAAGTACACAATGTCAGTCACTCCTTGAGATTCTAGACCACAAAATAACACATCTACAGTTCCCCAGGATCTCTTTGAATAAATGATGCTGGCTAGAGTCAACATTAAAATTTTGATAATACGTACAAATACAAGTAAATCAACATTAAAATTTGTGTACATGCAGTATGGAACTAGCATATGTAACTTTCAACAGCAGCAGAAATGCTAAGCTTTGATTTGCTAATAATTAAAAAGAGTTAAATTAGTGTCATTGTGTCTCACTTCAGCAGAAACTGGCAATGACAATCTGTCTGCGTGCAGGATAGATGCCAGCTGGCTAGCTAGCTGAGTCCTTAAAGACATCTTTATAAAATGTCAGAGACACTGAGAGCTGTTACTATTGATCACATTTCAGATAAAGAATTGGCACTACACATCACTAGCAACACGGGACTTTCCCCCTTGGGCTTTGGCTATGTATTTATTTCTTCATGGGTGAAATTTACTCTAGCCATGCTGCCATCACAGTGCCTAGTCAGTGCATCACATCAGCTCTGCTGGAAGGGTGAGCACAAAGGTCAGGACATTTGCAGGAAATAAGACTATGTCTGAATTTCATCCAGAGGGAAAACTGCAGCATGTTTTAGCACACCCATGCCACTTTTTACCTACTAGGCTCATTGAAGATAATGATTTAAACCAGAGTTAGCCTCCTTGGTACATACCTAGGGCAACTCTCTGCAAACCATGCTGCAGTTCAATTTCTGGTTTTTCCTTTTTTAAACAGTAGCCATTGAGGACTGTTTCCACAGAACGGCATGTGGCCTTTGGTAGCTTTTTTTTTTCCTTTTTGTAGCAAAGGGAAAAAAGTCCAGAGAAATATTTATTACGAAAGTAACCAGGAAAGTCAGATACCAATTATCTCTTCTTTGCCTTTAAACATGCAATAACCAATGTCAGGCATGTATTTCCATGTTTTACAGTTTTACTCTAGTAGGAGAGATCCGTCATGACATATTCCTGGTGCTTCCATGATCTTTCGCAAAGTGGACATGCCTCACTCCCCTTTCGCTTTGATCTGCCTTTCATATTGAGGAATACTATATATCCCTTAAAGGCAATACACAAGTTACCACGCATATGTCTGGCAATCACTTTGGACCTCACAAGACTAGTTTTCTTTAAGGAAAGAGACAGCTGTGCAAACCTGATGGGCTTTACTGTGATCCCCAGCTCTTACCACCATCTTAGGTATGTCTAGAGTAGCCTGCAATCTAGATAGCCAAAACGTCACAGCTGAATTAGGGTACTGCTGAGCCAAGGTTATTAGCCCTGTGCTAATTAACACAGCAGGTAGGCACACACACTAAGCCCTTGTCTGTGGTAATATGAAGTGGCTTTAAAGAGAGTCCATATGCAATTCATACTCTGAGTCTGCCTTAATACTTGCAAAAGGGATTCAGTGTAAACACAAATTAAGGTCAAAGGGAATTTCACTGAAGGTGATCCCATTCCTATTTGAGATATACAGTATTTTGAGCATATACAGTTTTGTCCAGTACAGTATAAGGAAACATGTTACTCTACTAACAACCAGTTTCCTGGATGCGAACAAAGTCCTGCAGAAGACCTAGGTCACCTGATTTAATCCTCTGTGCCTCATTTTACTCATCTGTAAAAAGGAGATAACATTTTTGCTCATGCAGAATAATCCTTTTAAATATACATTATTATCAGTCTGAATTCCACAAGTTAATGTATATCATCCATATTAATTAATTTCCTATCTGAGCTAAATGAAGGAATGGACACAGAAAGAGTCAATGAGGGAGATCTAGAACTCCAGGTAAAGCCAAGACAGTGTAGTGTCTCTCTGTTTTACCAAGGTCATCCGAATAAGATCGTCACAGGTGCTGCGAAACACCAACCTGTTTGTAATGAATGAGAGCTCTTGAAAGGCTTTGTAAAAAAGCAAAGTGTTATTATAGTTAATTATTGTTATTGAGCAAACTGAAATTCAAAATTATGCTGTCAGATAAAGAGTTGTGCAATTTGGTTTCTGGTCATTAAGGCATTTTATTACCTCTCTCCTATGCAACTGTTCCTTTGGCAAATGTATTTACACAAGCATTTTGATGAGAGAGATTGATTTGTTCCCTTTAAACTTTAAAGTTTTTGTTTGCCTAGTTCTTTGTAGCATAGACTTCAGTTCTCTAAAATAACTGGAAATATACCAGTTATGGCAATCTGTATAATCTGGGAGCACTGGAAGGAGGAATTGGAAGAAATTGGGTCAAGTGTGTGAGATTATAAACCTTCAAGGCAGCCTGGGAACAGGATGACATTGGAAGGGAACGCAGATTTCACCTATATCTAAATGATGATAGTATGTAACAAGTAGGGAGACAAGTAAAAAGTAGAAGTAATAAATTGAAGTTAGAAGTTAGGAAGTACACAAAACTGATAAGGGATGAAAAATGGCAGAAGTATAAATCCATGGCCAGAAGTTTAGTCAGTAAAAGTGACTGGCTGCTTCTTAGCCAGAAGGGAGTGACCACTTGGGAAGATTACAAGAATGCTGTTAGAGTATGCAGGGATGAAATGAGGAAAGCCAAAGCCTCCTTGGAATTAAAATCGGCAAGTGATGTCAAAGTCAACAAGAAGGGTTTTTTTTTCAAGTATATTGGAGGCAAAAGGAAAACGAGAGAAAATGTGGGCCTGCTGTTGAATAAGACAGGTGCCAAGGTTGCAGAGGATGCAGAGAAGGCAGAGTTGCTGAATGCTTTCTTTACTTCAGCCTTTACTGCTCAAGCCAGTCCTCAGGAATCCGAGACTTTGGAGGTAACAGAGAAAGTCTGGATGAAGGAAGACTTCCCCTTTGTTGAGGAAGATCAAGTTAGAGAACAGTTAAGTAAACTGGATATCTGCAAGTTCATGGGTCCTGATGGGATGCACCTATGAGTGCTTAGGGAGCTGGCAGAAGTTGTTGCTGGGCCACTCTCCATCATCCGTCCTGGAGAACAGGTGAAGTGCCCAAGGACTGGAGGAAAGCCAATGTCACTCCAGTCACTGCCACTCCAGAGGCCAAGAAGGAGGACCTGGGAAACTACAGACTGGTCAGCCTCACCTCCATCCCGGGAAAGATGATGGAACAGCTTGTTCTGGGCATCATCTCAAAGCATATGGAGGGAAAGAAAACTATCAGAAGTAGCCAAGATGGATTCATCAAGGTGAAATCAGGTCTGACTAACCTAATAGCCTTCTATGATGGCATGACTGAATGGATAGATGAGAGGAGGGCGGTGGACGTTGTCTACCTTGACTTCAGCAAGGCTTTTGACACAGTCTCCCAAAGCATCCTCCTAGGTAAGCTTAAGAAGTGTGGGTTAGATAAATGGACAGTAAGTGGATTGAAAACTGGCTGAAAGACAGAGCTCAGAGGGTTGTTATTAGGAGCACAGAATCTAGTTGGAGGTCTATAACAAGTGGGGTTCCCCAGGGGTCAGTACTGGGTCCAGTCCTCTTCAATATATTCATCAATAACCTGGATGAAAGGATGGAATATACCCTCAGCAAGTTTGCTAATGATACAAAACTGGGAGGGGTGGCTGATACACCAGAAGGCTGTGCTGCCATACAGGAAGACCTGGACAGGCTGGAGACTTGGGCAGAGAGGAACCTGATGAAATTCAACAGGGGCAAGTGTAGGGTGCTGCACCTGGGAGAAATAACCCCATGCACCAGTACAGGTCAGGGGCTGACCTGCTGGAGGGCAGCTCTGAGGAAAAACACCTGGGAGTCCTGGTGGACAATAGGATGACCATGAGACAGCAATGTGCCCTTGTGGCCAAGAAGACAATCATCCTCGGGTGCATCAGGAAAAGTGTGACCAGCAGGTTGGGGGAGGTTATCCTCCCCCTCTACTCTGCACCGTCTGGAGTACTGTGTCCAGTTCTGGGCTCCCCACTTCAAGAAGGACAGGCAACTGCTGGAGAGGGTACAGCAAAGGGCTACAAAGATGATTAGGGGCCTGGAGCATCTTTCTTATGAGGAAAGGCTGAAGGACTTGGGGTTTTAAATCTGGAGAAGACTGAGGGGGGGATCTGATCATGCCTATAAATACTTAAAGGGTGGGTGTAAAGAGGATAGGGCCAGTCTTTTTGCAGTGGTGCACAATGACAGCACAAGAGGCAACAGCCACAAACTTGAACATAAGAAGTTCCATTTAAACATAAGGAGGAACTTGTTACTTTGAGGGTGGCAGAACACTGGAACAGGATGCCCAGAGAGGTGGTGGAGTCTCTATCTCTGGAGACATTCAAAACCCGCCTGGACAAGTTCCTGTGCAACCTACTCTAGGTGGATGTGCTTTGGCAGGGGGGTTGGACTAGATGATTTCCAGTGGTCCCTTCCAACCCCATATAATTCTTTGAACCTGTGATTCTGTGAAAAAGAGTACATATAGCTATCTTAAGAGTAAAGAATTTAAGAATAACACTATCACCTGACTGCTAAGGTGGAATTGCAAATATGCCCAACATACTAAACTCAATGCAAAATGCACCAAGTTGTTCAATAATGTTCTCATTTACTATTCTGAAGGTAAAGAAACAACAGATGGTTTGGTTATATCAAGGGATGATGAACATACCAACTACTACTGTTAGCCATTTCAAAATCAGCTGGATCATAAAATGTGTTCCTCAACAGTTTAAAAGAGCTAAGCAAAAGGATATTCAGGCAGAGAACATTGACTTGCTATATGTTTTAGAGAAGTGTGGAAGTTCCAGAGGAGCCAATATGTTTTGGAGACCACATGTTTTAAAAGTAAACAAGATGAGCAGATAGTGCTTGGTTTATCAGACTGCAGCCAGGACAAAGAGATGGAAATACTTTTTTTTTTTTTCACTTAAGAAAAAATTAAAGGTATTGTAATTAATCTGAATCAATACTAGTCTATAGATATTTTTAAAGAGATTACAATCTCATAAAGATAATAATGCCCAAACAGTAGAAGCCTATAAAACTTCTGAGCTGATTCTACAAAACATTTCCACTAATTAGTTGGAATGATTCATAATCATTGCAGCAAACACTCTGTAAATTAACAATCATCTTTACTAGTCTTAGAGAGTAATAATAAAGTAGGAAACATCCACACATGGGAATATTTTCAGGGTTCAGCTATTCCTGTTTTTTAAAAAGCAGTAAAATCACTGAATTAGCACATGAAGTCAGTTCAGGTAAGAGAAACCGAAACAGCATAATCTGAAAATTTGTGTATAAATATCTACATTTCAAAATGTCTAACTCCTGCAACAAAAAGCTATGCTTTCTTCTATGTGATGTACAAAAGAAAGGTGAATAACAAAACCCAAGAAAACTCCCTGGAAATGATCAATGTATTACTGAGTAAAGAGCTCAACAATGCCAAAAGAACCAGTGGACTCTTTGGAGAGAGAAACTGAGAAATTTGATGTGACTGCCTATAGACTATGGTGATTTTGTCATTCATCATGTTGGTTAGTAACTGAAGGACAGTCAAGGATTGGAGAACATGCCTAAAAGAACTGTGTAGCATGGATTACCTAGACCATGAGAAAGATGTTTGAAACACACTTATGTCACAGTTGATAAGTAACAGCCCTAGAAAAAGGCATGCGATAACAGAGGGGTTCTACTTAGCAAACAAGAAATTACAATATCCAACTGCTGGTAATAGAAGCTAGACACAGACAGATACTAAAGTACCAGTTTTCATCAGTAAGCATAAATCATCAGAACAATCTACTGTGAGTGGTGATGGATAATCTGCCATTGTAACTTTTCCTCCCCATACATGCATTTCTACTCTGCTTAACACAAGAAGGAATATACACACCAGAACAGGCCATCCCAGCCTTATGCTGTCAGATCTTGGGAGTCTTTTCTTACCTGAAAGCTGACACTGCCCACTGGGAGATAGTTTCGATCTTCAAGCATACTGAGGTACTCTGCCACCAGCGCTGCAGCATGAACCAGACACATGGCTGCTTCTGTGTAACACTTCCTCTTGGTGTGCTTCTCTGCCATGTTTTGCAGCCAAGTCAACCTCAAGTCGGGTGATGTCTGGTATCCTTTGGCAATTCTAACAACAGAAAGGAGGTGTGAACAATCACTTCTTCTCAAAGAAAAGGAACAACCTTTATAATTCTTCACCTTGGCTGAGTGCAAGGAGACATCTCTGTCTTTATTCTGTATAATTCACTAAGCACATGGCAAAAGAAATGTTTAGGCAGGGGCAGGCAGGACACACAGGGGCTATGAAGAGAGTGAAACTGCTGAACCCAAGACTCTTCAGTGTTTATCAGTCCCTGACTCCTATCCATGCTTAAGTCTATGCCCACCTCCCAGTGGCTCCACCGCAACATGCTCAGTCCCACAGCCTGGGCCCCCTGTGACAGATCAGCTGCGCTGAAGTGGGAATGTACACAAACAGAACAGCTAGAGGGTTTGTCCACAGCTTGTCCATAAAACACACTGTTCTTGTGCTCATGTCACTGCAGAATTTCCTCATTAGCAAATCTAAATGGATTCACCTGTACATGAGATCCATGAGCATCTCTGGATCTTCCTGAAATTCCCTCATTTTTACTGTATCTGACAGGATGCTGTTCAGATTACACAGCAGCTCCTCTACCTGCAGTAAAACAAAGATCTACATCAATTTCTCAGGTGTTTATTTTTTCCCTTCTAGAAAAATACTGCATTTACACCAAATAATGTTACCCTATTTTAGTCCCTTACCCAAGGAAATGTCAGGATGCTGATTTGCTACAAGATATATTTTTCCAACTCTATTCAATTCAGCAAAGACTGTTAGCATAGCAAATATTATACACATATTATAATTAATAAAAATAAGCTGGAATCCTTTGATCTGTTTATTTCTGGATGAAAAAAATGATCAAACGTATGTGCTTTAGTTGATTTGTGATCTGATAACAAAGCAGATTTTTGTAAGTCTTCAGCAAAAGCTGAGTTACTGCAAGAATTTTAGCAAAGCGCTTGACAGTTGTCTGAAATGTTTTTCCTTATGGCTGCTGCTGCCTTGTAAATTGGAAAGGTGAAAGAAGTTTCCAAGATGCTACGTGTCTGAAAACATAATGAATCAAATTCCACCTTAGGAAACTCATATAATGTACAGTTCCTGCTGGGGTCTAGATCAAAGTTGTACAAAAGCTAAGAGATGATTCTCCTTTTCATGGAACTTCTTAAGAGTTTATTCTATGGAATTATGTCCTCCACCTCTTTCCCGCTTATTGTTGTGTTAGGAATGGACTCATTCAATAGCCCCTGCATCGTAACTTTCATTGCTTTGGAAGACCAAGATCTAGGACACGTTCCAAGAACATTCCTATGTGAAAGTTCCTAATAAAAGCCACAGATGTCATAAATGACTTGACCTGAATGGGAAATGGAGTTGCCTGCATATCCACATCTTCCTCCGCATAGGCTAGGATGGTTCGTAAGGATCGTCGAAGGAATTCCTCATTAAACTCGGGTGATTTGCCAACCAGAGAGGCTAGTGACATGGTCACCTGCATCTTCACTCTTGCAAAATTCTTTAAGGTAAAAAAAAAAGCATGAGGGAATGATGGCACTGCGCCATGCATGTAATTTCACACAACTCTGTGTAGTGTATAAACCAAACCCACTTTCTCCTGCCCACACTAAGTGTGTTAAACTCACTGCTCACACAAGTGGCCTCTGGTGTATCAAAGCTAGCCCTGTTTTACCTGGTTAAGCCAAAGTTCCCTAATTCTGATATGTCTGTACTTTGAGGCAAGACTATACCTTGAAATACATAAGGCCAAGCACCTCTTTTCCCCCTCTGCACAGGCCAGTGGGTGTGAAGATCAGGCTACCCACAGAGGAGAAAAAGAGGAAGCAGCACTGGGAAAACATTCTGGAAACAAGTCCGGAAAGCAAAAGGCCTCTGAGGGCTTCATGTGGTGATGCACTATGCCTTGCTGAGCATGGTATCTCAGAGGCACATTTTCCTCCTGCAAAGCCAACAGTTTTTTAACAACTAGTGAGAAAATGCTGTGCAAGTTCAGATACTACCCAAAATGCTAATGTATGTCCTTTGATGCTAGGACATTGTGAACCTACATGTGTAACAAATGCACTTTGCTACCTATGTATTGTAAAAATCAGAGCCTAGTCCTGGGACCAATATAAGCATACAGTAATCTACTGAGGTTATATTTGCATTAGAATAGAACTAGCCTAAGTTTAAGTGGTTTTGACACAGGAGTGAAAAAAATCCCAGCGTGACAAAATGAAGAGTATTGCTTATGCATCGTATAGTCCTTTCTATCAGAGGCCTAACGCTGTTGCACTTGAAGATGCATTTACAGGTGTTGCAGAAAAAGTCACATTTTCCTAAACAAATTAATGAACAATAATTAAAACTACTTTGCCCCCTACGCTTCTAGCACCTCTTCTGGCTCAAACGTGCCAAACAGCATAACATACGACCATTTATCTGTAGATGCATTCCATTTGCTATCACAACTTCAGCTTCAGTTTCAACTGATCACAAAAAGAGATGGCACAAAACATACTGCTGATCTCAAAATCTTACACTGGTAGAGCTGAAGCTGTATCTCATGAGGAAATAAAGAGTGGCACAGGCTTGAGTCCGAGTAATATCCATGCTGCTGCTGCAGTGATGGAGAACTCTTTGACACAGGTCAGCACATTGTTCGACCTCCTCTTCAAACAGAAAATCTCCAAACTAAGGGAGATAGAGAAGAAAACATTAATTACTCTTGTTTCTGACCATTAAAACATCATTACCTTAGTGCACAAAAATCATGGGATTCAGACAAAGACTAAAGTTTCCAAAAACTACATTTTATACTTTTAAAATTTGGATTTCTGATTCCTGTGATGCTATAAGTTCCATTTTTAAGCTTTTCTACAGAGAAGAAGGGTTTGAAAATAGTCTTTTTTTAAGAAAAAGAGTAGCAGAAAGAGAGAGAATAAAAAAAATTCTGAAAGACCAATGACTTTTGGAGCTTTTGAAAACTCAGTTATCGCAAAATTCTTAGAAGCATGGAGAGTTGCTATTTTCAGAATATATGATTGTTGATGAAACATGCAAATAATTCCTTAAGCATAAGGAGCAATTACTACCTTTTTGCACCAATGCCCTATCCTTCCCCAGCCCTCCAGCGTGTTTGTCCTCTTACGGTGTGCCACAAAACTTCCACTGCCCAGATTTCATGCCAGACCCTCCTTTACAATGTCTCCACAATGCACCTTGCAGACCATAAACCTGGGGGCAGGATGTCTGCCCTAAAACACAGAGGCACCTCTGCTGTATGTACATAGGTAGGACTGATAAAGGTGTGCAGGCAGAACACAGGGTATTATTTTTCATTTGCAGGCCCATTTCCCAGTTCTCAACCTTTCTTCACTCCATTATCTCCCTATTTTATGTCTAATTTATATTACAAGCCTGCTGGCACAGGGTTCTATCATTTTTATTTGTAAAATAACATCTATGTACCTAGAGTGCAATAGAAATAATTGGAATGATTGCTTCATAAAATGCAGAACTGAGTCAGCTTAACTGGAAGATCTATTTCAATGAGAATAACAATTGCTTCACAAATTTCATTATTGTAATTGGAAGTTAGCTTTCAAAGATAAGGTACAATGAAAACATGAGTTTCATAACTATGCAGATACCTATCCTGTAATTAGGCTTTGTCAGCCGATCTGCATTTAACAGCAGACAGGCATTAATTGGACAGGAGTATCCTGTTTGTTATTTGCATTTTAGAATAGTTTAGGGGGAAAAAAAGATTTCATGGATTTTTCCTTTGTGAAACTCTTCTCTTTGTAGGAGAATAAATTTTAAACAGATATTAGAGAGTCCTCATGAAGCATCTAACCCAGTACAACCCATATTATAAAAATGTTGGGTCAAATTCGGTCCTTACATACTTTTTTTTTTTTTTTAATTGGTGATATAGAAATGAAAGAGAGGTTAGGGTTTGGCTTAGTTTTCAGGCAGAAAGAAGAAAAAAATCTGTCAACATCTTAAAATCTACTCAGGGTTTTGGAACCTATCTTAGAAATAAAAACCTAGAATGATCTGCCTCATATCTGATTTCTCTGATGATTTCCCTGCTGCCCAACTGATTGAAAACTAGTTCTGATGATATAATAATTTAATTTTGACTTTATGGAATCTGTGCAATCCTTGGCATTAAGATTCCTAACAAAAATCAGAATGCATGTGAAATATAACTGGAATGTTTTACCATTTCATTAGTATATCATCTATATTTAAGAGTAGACTGTGAAAACAATGAGATTATTGAGATTCAGGTATTCCATCCTGTATGGTCAATGAAATAACCTTACAGCATTGCTATAGATACACATTTGTATTTACATATGCAAACCATATTTAATGAATGCCAAAGGTAAAGTGGTAAGTAAATGCACACAGCTCCGCTCTAGAAATGCTGCTCTAATATCTTGTTTGGAAGCATGAAAACTTAAGTATGTCAAGAACATACCTTAGCAATGAGTGCTCTAAGTGTAGCAAAGCAATGAGTCAGGTAAGTCGTGCTCTGATCACAGCCAAGAGAATTTACCAGGACCTTCAAAACTCCTCCCAAAAGATTGTCTCTGCATTCTGCAGCAAAGCTTGCCTACACATGCAGGAGAAAAACAACAATACTTTTGTGATGTTATTCAACAATGAACTAGCACATAGGAACTGAAGTTCTGCTCTCCTGTCCATGAGACACATGTAGGAATTTAGAGATTGCAGTTTTGTCATTTGTTAACCTCTGCTTCAAAACACTTTTGTAGCTATCAGTAAGACTGAGGGGAAAATGTCCCAAACATTTCTCAATATCTGCAGCACCTCCAATGCTGTCCCCTCATGCTTTGATTTCCTGGGCTTATAGTCTAAATAGACATACTGGTATGCTGTGATCAAACCCACAAACCAAACAGGGGGGAGACTAGGTGCTATGAATTGTGTTGTGCAAAAACCATGCCCAGTACTACAGAAGTCTAGTACCTAACCACTTTTGTACTAACAGGTTTTCAAGAACTAAGTTTTCTCCTTACTATCTATGAATGTGCATGTTGCTCCAACAGTAGTATTCCCATACCCATGAATTTGGACTGTCTCTCCTAAACGAGGAGACCATGTTTAAGCAGAGCCAACTATCACGGTTCCAATGCTGCTGAAGAACCTGTGAAATTTTACTACTGCATATGGCTCCTAGAGGCTAAGTAAGTTTTGCAGGCAAGCAGCAATTTCATCTTCGGATTCATTTGTCTTTTTTTTTTTTCCCCTTCAAGATTATAGAAGTTTATGGAAGATCTTTAATTAAAACATTTTGCACTGCCTAGGAAACAAAAGGAGAAATGAATCTTGCTTTCACTGGTTTCCGAGAGAGCAGGGATTGGTAGCAAGCCAGCTCTGCCATTTCCCACCTGAATGATGTTCTCTTGCATATCGAGTACGATCAGGTTAGCTTCAGTTGCCAGGTTTCCACTGATCAGAGCTTCTTGATCTAACTCAGCTTTTGTCCTGCAAAAAGGAGTTCTAATTAAAGCATGCAGAGAGTGCCCCAAGAGTTAGATGGTCTGCTATTTAAACAAAGCCAAAATACAAACAATACCATTCTGAATAATCCTGTAAGAGCAAACAATGAAAACAGTGTTCAGAGGTGGTTCTTAAGAACTACTGAGTCAAATGAGGAGAGCTGTTATCGTAGAAGTCCCAAAGGGGACACCTGAAAACTAGGCATCTGGATAGTTCAGATAGATGCTTCTGCATCCTTAATAGCAATCTGTGTAATGGCTACTCTGCCCTCAATATCATGTTCAATAAGCTATGCAGTAATTTCTGAATGCATTACCTGTAGCAGGACACTAAAACCCAAAATGGAATACAAGGCAACTGATCTGACACTTTTCAGTAAAAAAAAAGTAAAAATAGAGGCTTGGGCAAAGGGGAAATTGCTTCAATGCCATAGCACCAGTGTTTAATATAAGCAATTTAAAATGTTGATTCTTGAGACTGTTGACAACATAAGACAGCAGGTCCAACAGCTGCAGGGTCAATACTGTGGTGACCCAGGCGATTAAGAGAGCACCGAAACATGTATAAAAGACAGAAGGTGGTGGTAAGGCAACGCATGATACCCTGTTAGTTTAAACTTAAGGATGAGCTGTAACACAGCTCCTCCACAACTGAATGCTCTTAAGCATATGTACAGCTCCTAAGAAAAGTGTATTTTCAGAGATGCCTTCTATGCCAGAAACACAAAGAGGAGTCTTCGTTCTTTTTCCTAAACTGCTTAGAAAAGGGCTGTTTCATGGCCAGAAGCTGTTCTCCAGAGCTTGAGATTAGAACTGCTGTCACTTGGACTAAAGCTTGTAAGGTCCATATCTATGGCTGGAACAACACCCTTGCAATGATACTTCGGAGTGACTTCAAAATCTGTGTCTTTTCTGCCATGTCCATTTACCTTTTGTGCCCAGAAGAGTCTTACCCAAAACAGAAAACCAGAAAAGTAAAGAGCCTTCCTTTTGGACACAACCAGATAATTCTGGGAAGGACCAGGAAAGGAAGTCAGGGAGTTGCACAGTTATTAATTACAATTACTCAAATCAACCAAGAACAGAAGAGTCTGCCAAAACCAGGGATCACTAAATATGAGTAAGAACTGAACAAATCAAGCAAACAGTATAGCTGTTTGAACCATTTCCAGCAATCATTCAGCCTTGCGCATTAACCATGCTGACTGGATCCTCTGTGACACCACACTTGGCTTATAACTCAACTACAATCGCAAAGCATGCTGGAGACCGAAGAAGCAGCAGGCTGAATGACGGTGAGTGGCAACCTGTGCAAACCTGCTGTGCAACGTACTACTGGCAAACACCTAACTTATGGGACACAGACACTAAAGGGATCCACAAAGAATGAGAGCAAGGATCTCACATACCACAGTGATGAGTGCTGGGTAAACCAGAAAGGCCTGGACAGTATGCAGAATTTTACTTATGTAACCAGAAGTTTTATTTTAAGTGGTTTAATTAAACTCCTGTAAAGAGATATTGTAGAGTTGCTGCTTTAGGACTGTTTTGCTTTGATTTCAATGAAACTGTCTGGGAGAAAGCAAACTACTTGCAGGGCAAAATAAGAATATTCACACTGGATCTGCACCTCTTCCAATCTAGCGCAGAAGGTGGAAGGATTATTTTTTAAAAGTTTGGATAAATGGCAAATTAACAATCTTGCATTAAAAATTGTATGTGATGACCATGGCTACAACACCTGGACTGGTGAGAGGCCATAGTCTCTATCTGACGCACAGTGGCCCATTTAGATAGTCAAAATTCAAGCAACCATCTACACACAAGTTTCCTTTAGGGAAAAGCAAAAAGTTCCATGCTTACAGAAACTTAGCATGTACCATATGAAAATGCTGTTAGTAATACAAATGATTCACAAAACCACAGTTTTCCATAAACCGAGACACTACTACCATATAGCACTGATAAGGTGAAATGTACTGAGACTTTAAAACTTAAAACCTGCAACAAGAAAAATATTCACTACAGAATCATCTTCCCTTACTCCTGCCAATAACTTCTCAATTTTAACACAGCGTGTCAAACCCAGCTCAGCCGATTTACTGTAGCAAAACTTATAAAAATGTACTGTATACAGTGAGGAGCCATAGCAACACCAAAATAAATGTCACAGCAAACCTCTGTGGAGTATTTGATACAACTTGTATCAATAACTGGTGTTTACCACACTGCTAATCAGAAGGAAAAAAATGTGTGTATAACTATTTAAACTTCTTATTCAAGTATTTATAATCTCTTTGATGTGTCATAGCAACAGTTAAATATTTCTGCTACATAAACATTTTCTATTTCTTTCTCTGACAGAAGAGGGAAAGGATTGCAACTGCTGATTTTGTAATAAAACATCTTAGGAGAAAGAACAAAACATAAAAGCCCCAAACATCTTGGTTCTTATAAAAGCAGTATATATTTATTAAATTACGCACTTATCTTGTCTCTCATTTGCCTGCCGCCAGTGAGTCTGCTCCTTTCTCCAGCGCAGGTTTTCATTTAGCCCTGCTGACCTGTCATTCCCTGAAAGTGCAACATATATCAGTGAAATTAAAGCAAAAGGGGACACCTGAAGTCTGATAGCTCACTGAAAGAAGGAGATAATGTCTGTAGCAGTTTGTCAGAACTAAAACCATTCAACTTCACAGCCTCAGGGCTCTAGTAAAAGGACAGGACCCCATCGGTTTTTTTCATGTAGGATTTCTAGAACAGTTAGCTTGCTTACAAATGTCTTCAAAGATCTAAACACAAATTATTGCAATTATTAAACAAAACAACCTTTCTTTGTTATGAACAATTTGTTCTTACTGATAGTTCTGACACCATTACTTGGCTTTTGATTAGACACAAACACAACTTCTCAGAATGTCTTAAGACTTCTTAGTTGGCCTTATATTCTTCACCTGAGAAGAGCTCTGTCCTAGCTACACTTGGCTAGCTGAAAGTTAATGATATTTTTGTCTGCAGCAAAGCCAAGAAAGGCCTGCAAGGGAAAAGGACTGTGGGTCAAAAATATAAGAATGAAATGGGGTGTGTGCATAAAACACACTCATTTATGTCTACAATCTCTTGAGATCCTCTCCAAGACATGGGGAGATAGAATTATGAAGTACCAGCTGGTATTCTGCAGCGCTTCATCATTTCTCCTCTGGCTCCTTCACCTCTCAGTAAAGCCTCTTCTAATCGGGCCTTAACGTCTCGTGACTTCTGCAGAGCTTGGGTGCTAACTTTATCTGAGGTTTGTTTGCCCTGAAAGTAAAGTCAAAGCAATCAACACCTATGCCTCCATCTTTGGACATGAGTCCAGATTATATCCCCAGAACCAGACACAACAGAAGACACCTGTAGAGGGGGCAAAAAGCAATCAATATGATTGACTAACATATAAAGGTTAATTAAATTTGCAGATGAGGAAAGAGGTAATAAACAGAAATAGGCATCTTAAAGTGCTACAGAGAATGAAATTAAAGCTCAGAGAGGTTATTTGATACATTTCAGACAGACCCTGTTGGAGAAGGGAGTCCTGATGTCCAGTCCCACCTCATCTACCTAAAGGGTCACCTACCACAAGCTTGCTTTGAAATGGGTAGAGAAATAAGGAGAACAGTTGCAGTATTCACAGGACCTATCAATATATTGCCCACCAAAAATAGCCCTCAAATCCCCAGAAAAGTAAAATAATAAAACAATTTAAGCCAGCTTCATAGGACTTCCTCAAAGATTTTGTTGGCATTTGGCTTGAAGGCGAGCATCAGTTATTTTATCTGAATGAATTTGTCCATTTGTAGCATAAATTAGATAAGAGCTGATTTAAAAATTGTCAATAACAATTCCCCCCTGGCAGCTAGAAGGTAAGGTATAAAAAAATATAAATAAATAGAATCAGGCCATGTTTCACTCACTTTGTACTCAAAGCATGAGACACAAATGAAGAGGAGGTCTAAAATCCTGTTCAACTGCATGGATGGAAGGTCTGCAATCCATTTCTGTATTAGATTCTGATCGGCATTTTTCATGATCCAGAGAAAACAGATCAAAAGGTTGCGAGTTGTATCAGGACCTAATGTGGCACTCTGTCTGTAGGACTAGGAGCAGATAAAGTAAATGTCAGTTGAAAGAAGATAAAGAAGAGGGAGGTCATTCAGGTGAAGTAATATTATTTGAATTTCAGTGAAATCAAATCCCAGGATGGAATTTCAGTAAGTTTAATCTCTTCCAGGTCATACTGATTGTATTTTTCAAATGTGTATGCGTGTAATTAGTGACAGATCAGTTGTACACATGGGAAACACAGAAAGAACCACAAGAGCATTGTTTGCTAGAAGTGTGTATTTTAATTACCTTAGAATAATGTAGAAAAGTATTCTGTAACTGTTTGGTCCCCCTTTATCACACAGTTATGCCAGTCAAATTGTGTAGAACATAAAAACAACCATGAAGACAGAGACAGAGAGAAAAAAGAAGTATCGAGTCTTATATCCACGGATTCAGGTGCAACTGGGACTGGGAGGAAGTCGGGGAGTCATAGGGGTATTTACTTATGTGGAAATGGAAATAGGCATGTGGGAGAAAAAATGGAACTACTTATGGTAAATAACTAGCAGAGAGAAGGAAGAGATGACAGGAGGAACATAAGGCATTCTTTGGAGCTGGAGGAAAGAAGTTCCTCATGACTGCAGTAATTAGTTGCAAGAAAGGATAAAAAGAGAAAACAAAGGAAGAGGAAAACAGATATAAGAAAGGAGATTGGCAGAGCACTGAACATACCAGGGACACCAGAGACATTCCAGAGCTCCTGAGGTTGAACTGATTCCCTGCAATTGCAAGGGCCACATTTTGATTGATTGCACCTGCAGAATCTTGTTCTTCTTCTGGGTTTCCTGTGCGTCCCTTTCCGCTGCGAGCATCTGAAACTAGATTTGAAATATCTCATTGGAGCTTCAGGAGAAATCTAGTTGTTGCCACTCTTGTGTCACAGTCTTCCATCAGGCTGTAATGTAACAGAACAATTGGCACTTCCATCCCTGAGACTGCTGGTCTGGCTGTTGTACCAAGCAGTGAAAGAGGTACAGCGGTAGCAAGACATATTGCAGCCATCTGCAAAGGCTGCCAAATTAATCGAATAAACACAGGGAAAGGAGATTCCAACAAGCTCCATGTGTTCAGAGAAGCTAAATTAAAAGCAAAGACAGTAGTAAATGCAAGGTTGTCTCTGAAGTTCAAAGGTAAACCAGTGCATCATAAGACTTGGAATCATCTAGTTCCAGTCTATTTCAGGCAAGAGGATCAATGCAAAAGCCATACATGGGTCTGGTGATATTCAACAAAGTATGTAAGTCTTCTAACAGGTGACAGAGCCTGTATTGTGTGCGGGCTGTGGAACAGGTTTATTTTAGTTATCTAGCTGCTTCTATTCCCTGATAGTTATCGACATAACTTTCAGCAAATAAAGTTATTTATACCTAAGTTTTATAAAAATCTCCTCTGATTCTGAGTGTCCATTTTGTGCTTAGCAAGTCCTGTTTTTCAGAGAAGCTGAGGGACCAGCCAGTCCCAGTGTGTTCAGAATGAGGTCAACAGCCACTTATGACAGATAGTCAAAGAGAAAGACAGTCTAGCATCTAGCCATTCTGGTACACTTGGGCTTCCTGATAATGTCTCTTTTTCATCTGTGGCATAAGGATAATACTTAATCAGAAGAATAGGGTGAGACTGATTAGCCAATGTATAATAAATGCTTTCATCCTATTAAACCAAAAGTGCTAAATAATATTTTCATAGTGTTGTGTTTTGTCCAGACATCTAAATGCGTAATATTTTCAGAATGAGTGACAAAAATATATTCTTCAAAGATTACACCTTTTTTCTTTATAGCCATTATTTTATTCATGGAAGTGAAATGTAGTTTTCCAGAGACCTACTATCTTACAAGAATATGTGAAATAGCTACTTTCAGCAGTATTATATGAACACACATGTAGGAAAATGCAAGGGATCATCTCAGATAACGTTGTTTTAAAGGCTTGATAATGTAGATCAAAGTTTATAGCTGTAACAGATGATAAAAATATGTTTCCTGTGTGATGATTACATTTGCCCGAGATTAATTGTGGTATCATGTTAATAGCACCACAGAGCAATAAATACAGCAATACAAGCAATAAAGATACAAAGAAGACAATGTTCTTTAATTGTGATCTAATACAATGTCAGTACCACTCTTGTTTTATTCCCTACTTGTCTGTTAAACCTATCAAAATCTCATTATTTCTCAAAGATCTTACTGTTTTTATTTGCAGAATCATAATATTTGCACTGATACAGGCAGGAGTACTTACAGGTACATCATGTGTCTATCATTTGCTCATGAAGTGAGGACACTGAAGTTTTTCCTGTTACTCTTCCAAGTAAATAAATATTAAACCTTACTAGATTGTGGGGAATTTCTGCACTTAGCACAAGCTCTTTTATATTTGGTAGATTGTTTAGACAAGTGGCTCTAAAAAGCTGAAAAATATAAAGTGAAAATGATCTTACTTGTAAAATCATGAAGTTGTGGCAGTGAATCCAAAATGATACCAACCAAAGGGAGGTAGAGAGCTGCAATTTTTATCTTCACCTCTTTTTTGGAGCAACGTGGGTCTAGGTCATGGGAACACAGCAGGCTAAGGATAGCACTGACAGCTTTTCTTTGCACCTTGCTAATCCTGTTAAAACAAAACACATCCACAAGCTCCATTAATGGGTCATGCACAAATTATTTATAAATCAAAGATTTAAGAAGCAGAGTGGAAGTGAAAGAACCAAATTAATACACCAATATTCATTATATAATCTCTTCCATTCTGAGCAGAGACTCATACTCCCTGCAAAAGATAGCTATCTTACATCTCCAAGCCACTTCACCACAATCAGAGAGCACCCAAGTCTTTCAAACTTCCCATAAAAATTCAATATGGTGAAGAGAGGTTCTTAAAGAAAAGCATCAGAGTCTGGCAAAAGTTTAGTTAAACTCTTAAGTTCAGACAAAGGCAGAGGTGTTTCAGAGACAAGAGCAACTGAAATTTTAAGTTGTGTTCTCATTTGTGGTGTATTTAGCTAACACTACTGCAACAAATATTTTTATTCACTAGGACCAACATACTGGAGATAAAACAATGACTGGGTTATTGCTATGTTATGGAGTGACTCACTGAAGAGAGTGGGGGAAACTGCAGGACTGCTCTGCCAAGAGTGTGACTCGATTCCACTCTAAAATCTGCAAATTGGGATACCCACCCCTCGCAGTCTGCATCCAGCGCTGCTGCCAATTCAGTGAAAAGTAAGCCAGTCAGGAAGTGCTGCTGACGATATTCAGGTGAGAGGTCAAACATACCAGCAATTTTCTGGTCCTGGAAACTAGAGCAGGAGCTAGAGTTCTGCAGAAGTATATTAGAAGTGTTAAAGAATGATCACTGAATCAAAGATTCTTAAAGATGTTGCAGTCACAGTCCATGTAGCTAACAGAAAAAATCTCTAACAGAGGAAAAGTACAGACTTTGAAAGAAGGTTGGACATTTTGGAAGAAAACATCTGAGCATGCAATAAAAAACATCTGGTTTCAAATTACTTGCTTGCTAAAATGCAATCTCATCCTTTCCATTCTTTGTGAGAAACTAATTTGACATTTTTTGAGATGTTAAATTCTTAGCCTGTATCCTGAGTTTGGACAGGACACAAAGTCAGAATTTTCTCCATGTTTACAACTCTTTGTTCTTACTGTTGCAGAGCAGCCATTGGGCAAGAGGCTGCCCCTACATTAAAAGGGATCTTGGTGTCAGAAGCTCTGCATTGTGCTTTCTTCAGCATCCATGATGTCTAGCAGGGAAGTAAGGTCAGGAAAGACGTGTGAACAGTGTTTCCTTTCACCCTGGAAATCCTTGGCTGAGCTTGCTGGCAGTGAGCATAATTCAGAGCAGCCTTCAAACTGCTGTAACTTATGGCTGTGACTGATATACAACCAGCCCAGGAATGGAAAGGTGCTGCTATATATGTGTTGTGAACTTCTTAGCTTCTCCACTTGTAGGTCTTTGCCATAGGTCACCTGGAATGTTTTTGTCCCCTGATCAGGTGAGCATAAGTCTTAGACTCTACTTCCCATTACAGCTACTGGGGTTTATGAGTCCAAATTTTGCTTTTAATTTATATTCTTCAATATTCTTTCCCAATCTTTCTGTCAGTCACCTGGGAGTAGTCCCAGAAAACAAACACATGAAGTAGCAGTATACCACACTGCAGCAGCTGCCTTCCAGCATATTGGGTCAAATGAAACTCATGTCTCTAAGCAGGCCTGTCTTTTGGATCCAAGTACTTTAGGCTGCTCCCATTTCAACCCCTAGCAGACAGTCATTTGCTGTCTTTGTGCCATGTTCGTGTGGAATAACGTTAAAGTGAACAGCACCCAGTTAAGTGAATTTGGCTTCTCTCCCAAGAATTCCAGAAGATTTATTCACAAGGCCACATTTCTTACTGAAAATCTGACTTTAGAGGGGCAGCACTCCTACAGTCAGATCAAAATTACTGCAAGGGCGGTCAGCTTATGTATTAAATCATCCAAGGGCCACAAAAGCATTATTGATTTGTGAAGGTTGCACTTCACAGGTTACTCCTAGAGGAGAAAAAGAGTTGGTGATGTTGCTTAAAGGAAATACTTATTAAACTGGTATCTGCCCAGCTCTGACTTGCTAGAACTAGTTGCAAGAACTATGCTGACTTCCTTTTTTCCCCATAAGCAGAAGAGTCCCATTTCTAGTTCTTTGACATCTAGGATTAGCATTAAACAAAACTATTGGGAAATCCTGACTCTAGGACCTTCATGCTTTGCTTCTATGACCAGAGAGGGTGTCAAGAGGATGGAGCCAGTCTTTTTGCAGTGGTGCCCAGTGACAGGATAAGAGGAAACGGGCACAAACTTGAATGTAAGAAGTTCCACCTAAACATGAGGAGGAACTTCTTTACTTTGAGGGTGGCAGAACACTGGAATAAGCTGCCCAGGGAGGTGGTGGACTCTCTTTCTCTGGAGACATTCAAAACCTACATGGATATGTTCCTGTGCAACCTGCTCTAGGTGGAACTGCTTTGGCAGGGGGGTTGGACTAGATGATCTCCAGAGGTGCCTTCCAACCCCATGTGATTCTGTGATTCAGTGATTCTGTGATTCTGTGATTCTGCGACCAGGAAAAACTTCAAGAAAGTATCTTTTGTACTATTAACTTCTCAGAACCCTTAAGGTATGAGATGTAGCACATCTTAGCATCCAACCAATTCTTTGGCAACGACACTTGAAAAAGACCTGTAAATTTGAACTGCTCAGTTCCTCAGTGTCTTTGTACCTTCCACCATTCTTGGCTTCAGTTCCATTACCGTACACCAAAGGGCTGTGGGGCATTATGGGGCATTGCACCAAAATGCTTAATCTCAGTCCTGACCACTGCAACACCACTGAGGTGGAAAACAAGCAGGTTAGCACCCTTTTGTTAGGGGGTCTGCCCCATGGTAAAAGCAAGATACCATCTAAATAGAATGTAGAGAAGAGCACAAGACTGGCAAAATAGTGTGTGACGTGCCAGACAACAATTTCCTTATTGAATGTGTTTATGACCTCCAAGGCCAGGATGATGGATGGGAGGTCCTGACATTCAGAAAGTCTAGCGCTGTGTCAGGATAAGGTCTGGAAAATGTGCACATACTGGGAATGACATCCTGGAAAGATGAGAAGTGATGAGAAGTGGCATTCACAAAAAAAGGCCTCCTCCTGGAGAGGCCTGCTCAGGACACCTGAGTGTTTCCCCACAGAAAAATCATAAGGTTCAAATTAAAGGGAAAACATTGTCCAGAAAACTCAGAGAAATCATTGGCAAAGTCATAGCACCAACTATACTACCAGGCTGGGGAGCAATCCAGAGCAAATAATGCTGCTATTTGAGAAGGAAAGCACAATAATCCTGTTCTGAACAACACTAAGGCTCAACAGAAATTAATCATTTCAGGATATTGAAAATTGCAGTGTTATAGTCACTAGCTTACATAGTCGTAGCATCTACATCTACTTTGCTAGAAGATAAATGCATAGAAAGTTTGCTTTGCGCTGCTGCATGCCATAATTCTCTAAAAAAGATACTGAAATCCATATTTGTGGTTGTGTATGCATAGGATATAAGCGTGTCTGTAAACTAGCCTTCAGACCCTTTTAGACATTGTATGTCTACCTTAACAGTGATTTTCACTTTGCATGTTTCTAGCGGGGCACATATCTGTGTCATGTTAAGTTTTAACTTGTGTAGATGCAGTTTTGTGGTAGTATTCCCTTAGTCTTTGTTCTTCTGGCCCTTTTCTTTCAAGAGGGAAGTTGTCTCTGATCCAACAGTGGCTAATTCTAACCTACAGCAATAAAAATCTTTCTCTACACGTGTGCTTCATGTGACATTCATGCAATACTGTCTAATGGATGCCTACCTGGGAGGATAAGGAGGGGGAGGGGGATGCTGGAGCAGATGCGGAGGTCATGAAGAATAGGTTCAGATTAAGATAATTCTCATGGCTGCAGAGAATCCTCAGGAACTCCAGTCTCATGGAAATCAGGGTGGAGAGTGAATTCAGCTTGTTTGAGAGCTACAAAAGCAAGCCAAAAAAGTGTCATGTGATGGGTGTGCACTATTTAAATTACCATCCTGCTTCCTGAAACAGAAATACACAAATGGCCCAGCATGTATTAAAATGCTCGCTGGTTCTCTGTACCTAGCCAGTTTCCATCCATTAGCTGCTTTTTGGCAGTGATGGTGTCATTCTCCCCACTTCCCTGCTGACTTATCAGCTTCCCAAGAGGCAATCAACTGTGGTTTTTTCTTTCCCTCCCAAAAGAAAAACATACAGTATTTTTTCCCTTTTGCATAGCACAAAGATCAAAACCAAACAAAATTTTGCTGTGTCTGTAGCAAACAATTAAAAATTCCTACTAGGCAACACAGAGCATCAGTGGCCCCGTCATTTCTCTTTAAATCAACAATAACATCAGTGGAGCATTGCACAAACTATAGGAAACTGGAGTGGTAGTCCCCTTGCGTTCTCCTACATACCACCTGCTGACAGAGGGCCTTCCTTTGGCAGAAAAACTACAGGAAGTATAGCAGGTCACAAAACAGAAGGAAAACTTTCCCCTTCAAATGTCACAAATAATTTCATAACAACATCTTGCATTATCTTTAATTTTGCGAGGTGTATAAAGCTAGAAGACAGGGATGGATCATTCTGATTGAACCCCCAAAATGTGCATCACAGCAGTGCACTGGAACAGCCAGAGATCAAAAGCTGCTCCATATGGTCTGCAGACCCTGCTGCTAAGAGATGTAAAAAGTAAGGCAAGAAATGTAAGGCTTCATGGATGCTCTGCAGCATTGTAAAGTATGACATTTCTAAAAGAGTCTTAAGCTCCACTCAATTTTTTTCTGCAGACCGCAAATCGAACAAGGTTTAAAGTCTCTGCGTATGCAATAGAAAGGAAATTTACCTGGACCTTTAATACAACTCAAAGGATCTTGATGGATAAATGAGTCAAACAGAACAGAACACTGGACTGGCCGTAAGCCAAATGCAATCCCAATCATGCATTGTGCTTACCTGATTACAGTAATGTTTGATGAGATTAAATACAAATCCTCGGTCCATTAAAGAAAGAAGATCATACAAGAAAAACGCCAGGCTGATATTAATTTTTTCTGCTTGCTCACTTTCCTTTAAAAAAAAAAAGGGGGAAAAATTGCATATATGCTGTATAAAACTTACATAAAGGTGGAAGACATTTTAGAATCATTAAAAAATAGCACAGGGAACAGCTCCTAGAACTTTATCATGAAACATACTGGACAAGGTTATTTCAGTTCACTTTACATGATCTTGTTAAAATTATATAGAATGACTCCTGTAAATTATTTCAAATGTTGAAGCTCTCACAGAGGAATATTGCAGGATGAATGAACAAGTTTGTCTATGCAAGCCTTTGGGCTGACAGCAATTAAATGGAATTTGAGACCTGTTCTGAATTCCCTATGGCCTGCAATTCTGCATATGTCATTTAAAAAAAAATATGGGACCTTTAACATTAGAGAATGCTGCTTTAGGTACTTAAAACATAAATTATTTTAAAATATGAATAAAAATCTGCATCGTCTCTGCTGATGGAATGCCAAGTATTTTGTTTAGAAATTTTAAGTGTAAAACTGATAGTAAAAAATTACTGGTAAGATAAACCTGTGGGGTTTACCATTTAGCAGCTAAGTTCTTACATGCTTAGAATTGGCCTGATTATCAGATATACGCAGGCCCCAAGTAAAAATCACAAAAAACTTAATGTGCCCTCTAAAATATGTCTACAGTTACTTCAAATATACCAATTTAAATCATAAAATCTCTGTAGTTCACCAAGAGGAATTTGTGGAGGTGTCTGAGGCATCTGCACACATTTAATGCTCAGAGCCCTCAGGTGGGTTCAATCAAGACTGACAGAAGAGATGACTGAGAAAAATGTTGCCCCTACTCATGTCTCTGACTAGTGAGAACAGGTGTGCAGCACCTCAGGGTGGTTATGATTTAATTTTTCATTTTTCAACATTTTTGTTGCTGTTCAGGAATAGAGATTTATATATTTCCTATGACCAGGAATTTACACAGCAAGACATTTTTCTACTGTGAAGAAAAAATTAGTTTTCCACTACTTTACTGGGTAGGCTAAAATATGCCAGACATATCACTGTAGAATCCCAGGGCAATCTGACATGCTCAACCATGTATTGAAACATAGATTATTACTGCTTGGATTTAAAAATCAGACACACATTACCTACTGCTGCTCCGTACAACTTAATTCTGCAAACACTGCATCAGGATTTTCACACATAATCAGGTTCTATACACTCACTCTATCAAAATGGAATTGAATTAACAGCCCATAAAACCCTGTGTATTTCTTGTGAGGAAGGCATAAAATACTGATCTCTTGGCAAAACCTAGAGTTCTGTTAAAACATTTTTAATGTAACAAATTTTTATTACACAGTGTATTAAAAAAAATACGTCACTGGCACCTTCAGTAAACGTTTCTGTGGAAACAATTCCTCTGAATGTGGCTATCACAGAAGCACTTCAAAGGACTGAGCAAAGGGTAAAAAGCTTCAGGAATGACTTCTTAGTGGACAGTGACAATGACTTCTGCCATTCTCTGCCCTCAGTTGCCTGGTCTCTCCAGCCTGGTCTGCCTTGCAGCACAGCACACTGCTGGGCTAGCACAGTGCATTTGGCAGCTCTGGGGCATGAAAACAAGTTGGTTGCAAAAACTGAATAAACAATAGTCACCCAGTGCCTATCTGTGGACTTAACTTTGTCTATTGGCCACTGCAGAGTGACATCAGTGATGTAAGCTGACAGAATTAATATTAAAATATAAATGACATTTTGTCATCCTTTCAACTTTATAGTCTGTTGGATCAGTGCACTCTGTTAAACAGGAAAAAGAATTTCATGGGACTTAGAGCTTGTTTCTTGTCCTTAATTTTCATGTGGCCAGTGCTTCTTTAAAGAGATGTAGGGGGGAGGGGAGGGAAAGATGACAGTAATATCAGAATGGCCAGTGGCAACTGGGAGGATGATACATCAGGGTTGGAAGGAAGGGGTGACAGCAAGGACCTGCAACCTGTTGTACTGACACATGCTGTGAACACTGCAGCAAAGGCAAGGTCTTGCAGAGCTAGACCAAAAACTCCTGAGGTAATAGGAGACAGGAGTGTAGCTGCCACAAAACACCTTGGGGGATCAGTGGAGTGCCCCTCTAAGAAGGCAACATGGCCAGCAGACCAACTGAAGTGTCTCTATACCAATGCACGCAGCATGGGCAATAAACAGGAGGAGTTGGAAGCTATCCTGCTACAGGAAAGCTATGATATAGTAGCAGTTACAGAAACTTGGTGGGATGAATCCTATGACTGGAGTGTGGCCATCAAAGGCTACAAGCTGTTCAGAAGGGACAGGAGAAGAAGGAAGGGTGGAAGTGTTGCCCTCTATGTAAAGAATTGGCTAGAATATGAAGAGTTGTCGCTAAAGAATAGGCATGAGCAGGTCAAAAGCTTATCGGTAGGAATTAGGGATCAGGACAACAAAGGGAGCCTCGTGGTAGGAGTCTACTACAGGCCTCTGACAGGCAGAGCCTGTCAATGATGCCTTCTTACTCCAGCTTGAGGAAGCATTACAATCATAGGCTCTCATCCTGCTGGGGGATTTTAACCACCCCAACATCTGTTGGAAAAGCAACACGGTTGGCTGCAGGCATTCCATGAAGCTCCTAGAGTACCTAGAAGACGATTTCTTGAGACAAGAAATTAACAGCCCTACTTGAGGAGATGCATAGTTAGACCTGTTGGTCACAAATGCAAGCGATATCATCAGGGATGTCAAAGTTGAAGGCAACCTGGGCCCTAGTGCATTTCACTGTCCTAAGAAATTTGAAGCCCACGAGAAGCACAGTTAGGACTCTAAATTTTAAGAAAGCAAACTTCCAACTCATCAAGGAGTTAGTAAATAGGACCCCATGGGAAATGGCCCTCAGGAACAAGGGAGTGGAACAAAGCTGGCAGGTCTTTAAGGACATTCTCTGTAGAGCACAAAAGATCTCCATCCTGACATGTAGGAAATTGGACATGGAGGGCAAGAGACCACCATGGTTGAGCTGTGACTTGCTGGTCAAACTAAAGGGCAAGATGGAAGAAGGGACAGGCATCCTGGGAAGAGTATAGGAATGTTGCCTGGCTGTGAAGGGATGAGGTCAGGAAGGCCAAGGCACAGCTAGAACTGAATTTGGCAAGGGATGTAAAAAAAAAAACAAGAAAGGTTTCTACACGCACATTAACCAGAAAAGGAATGTTAAAGAAAACATACTGCCCCTGATGAGCAACAGTGGGGAACTTGTATCAAGGGACAAGGAGATGGCAGAAGTTCTCAACAACTTTTTTGCCTCAGTCTTCACTGGCCTTCCTCCTACCTCCCATGTTGATGGCCCACAAGTTGGTGACCAAGGTGACAAAGTCCCTCCCACTGTAAGTGAAGACATAGTATGCGATCAGCTGAGGAACCTGAAGATATACAAGTCCATGCTAACTGATCAAATACACCCCAGAGTCCTGAAGGAACTGGCTGCTGTAGTTGCCAAGCCACTTTCCATGATATTTGAAAAGTCGTGGTGGTCAGGTGGACTGTGGACTGGAAGAAAGGAAACATCACACCCATTTTTAAAAAGGGTATAAGGAAGACCCTGGGAACTACCGACCTGTCAGCCTCACCTCCATGCCTGGGAAGATCATGGAACAGATCCTCCTAGATGCCGTGCTTGGACACATGGACGACATGGAGATGACTCAAGATTGCCACCATGGCTTTACTAGGGGCAGGTCCTGCCTGACTAACCTAGTGGCCTTCTATGATGGAGTGACTAGATCAGTAGATAAGGACAACCTATGGATGTGATCTATCTGGACTTCAGTTAAGACCTTTGACACGGTCCCCACAACATCCTGCTTGCCAAATTGGAGGGATATGGATTTGATGGGTGGACTGTTCAATGGATAAGGAATTGGCTGGATGGTCGCATTCAGAGGGTGGTACTCAATGGCTTGAAGTCCAGATGGAAAGCAGTGACAAGTGGCGTCCCTCAGGGGTCCGTGTTGGGACCGGTACTGTTTAACATTTTTATCAATGACATAGAGAGAGGGATTGAGAGCAACATCAGCAAGTTTGTGGATGACACCAAGCTGTGTGGTATTGCTGATACACCAGAGGGACAGGACAGGCTGGAGAGGTGGGCCCAGTTCAACCTCATGAGGTTCAACAAAAGCAAGCGCAGGGTTCTGCACCTGGGCCAGAACAATCCTCAGTATCAGTACAGACTGGGGGATGAGGTATTAGAAAGCAGCCCTGAGGAAAGGGACTTGGGGGTGCTGATGAATGAGAAACCGGACGTGAGCCAGCAGTGTGCACTTGCAGCCCAGGCGGCCAACTGCATCCCATCCACATCAAAAGAAATGTTGCCAGCAGATTGAGAGAGGTGATTCTGCCACTTTACTCTGCTCTGGTGAGACCCCACCTGTAGTACTGCGTGCAGGTCTGGAGCTCTCAATACAGGAAGGGCATGGACCTGATAGAGCGGGTCCAGAGCCAGGCCACAAAAATGATCAGGGGTTTGGAGCACCTCTGCTATGAGGACAGGCTGACGGAGCTGAGGCTGTTCAGCCTGGAGAGGAGGAGGCTCCAGGGAGACCTAATAGTGGCCTTCCAGTACCTGAGGGGGGCTACAGGAAGGCTGGGAGAGTCTGTTTACAAAGGCCTTCAGTGACAGGACGAGGGGCAATGAAAACTGAAAGAGGGGAGATTTATATTAGATATTAGGAAGAAATTCTTTACTGTGAGGGTGGTGAGGCACTGGAACAGGTTGCCCAGGGAGGTAGTTGAGGTCCCTTCCCTGGAGATATTCAAGGTGAGGCTCTGGGCAACCTTGTCTAGTTGGGGGTATCCCTGCTGAGTGTTGGGAGGTCGGACTAGATGACCTTCGGAGGTCCCTTCCAGCCTGGACCATTCTATGATTCTATGATTCTACTACCCTCATATTGCATAGCCCACTGCTGTCAGAGAAGTCAAATGTGGAATAAACCACTATGCAGCAGAAATGAGGGTAACAGGAAAGGAGTAAGCCTTGCCTGGGCTGCAGTTTGATGCCTCGCCTAACCTGGCATAAAGCAGCACTGCCACTGAAAATGGCTGTCTAGTCTTTCCTGTCAATGGGAAAGGGGGCTCCCTCCCTGTACTTGAAGCTGCACTGACAAGCAGGCCAGAACCTGAGCTGAATAAAACCAAACCAGTCTGGCAGGGGAGCAGGAGGCTGCCCCTTGCACAGCCACAACTCTCGCTTAAGGTCCATGTAAGAATACTGCCTCAGTTTTGGCCTAATTCTAGTGACACTGATGAAGCTGAAAAGGGATTGAATACAGCTCAGTGTAACACAGGATGAGTAGCAAGGATCTGTGCTGCTTATTTAATGCATTTACCTTCTGTGGTTTGACTAAGAGTGCAGCAATCTCTGAAGTAACCACACTAACTATAGTGGTAATATCATCTTTGAAGCGATCAGAGAATCGGCTTCTTCGGGGGTTGTCTTGCTTCTCTATGTTGTGAACATACTGAGCCATGCTCTTTATCTGAAAAGCAGAAAAAAAATATTTTAAAAAATGCCTAAACTGGAAGTAAAACTACTGCTTTAAGTTAGTCCATGAGAGTAAGATTCCCTACTTGTTTTTCCCTGAAAGTAATCACTCTCATCTTCTTAGAGCCGCTTTGACAAATCCTACATGTACTTGCACAATAGAGAACCTAAGACTCAAACACAGATGGACATGGATTTCTGTTCATGTTTATGCAGTTGGCTACTGCAATCAGAATCATCCTCCCCAGTCCCTTACATCTGCAGCTCTGAAATGCTGCTGATTGCAAATTTTGCTCTTCATGATGATAGACAAGGAATGACATTTCTGGGGTGAATTCTGATTTCTTGACCTGCTGATGGTTTGCTTATATGCTGCCAGTGGAAATCAGTATGCATTTTCCACTGACATCCATCACCTCATACCTCCGTGAAACTGTGAGTTTAAGGAATCTTGTCACTGCTCCCATGTTGGAGGAACGGGTATTCACAGAAGAGAAAAGTCTCAGTTTGATGTCCATCTTTCAGCCTTCTGCAGGCTGTAGACCTACTGTGCATGTAGTTCATGTAGGACTTTGCTATTGCAGGCTGTCAGTGGGGAATGGGGGTGAATATGGGGAATTCTTTAGTTGTGCTTCCATTATTTGGGACATCTCCTTTTCACACAGTGGCTGAGATCACCACTCAACTAAATCTGTGCCTGGAGTACCTGCTCCATTTCACCATTAACTTACTATAAAATACCACTGTCATATCTTACCAGGAGCTCAAAGAAGAACCAGGCATACTTGAAGACAGATTCTCTCACCATACCCGTGCTGACCACCATCTGCAATGCCAGCTCCTCATGGAAATGCTAGATAATAAACACAGAGTGTTGGAAAATGGCTTTTCAATCAAGTCATCTTTCAGTTTCAACATCCACCCTCTTCCCTGTGGGAAACTCCCCCATCCTGGAGAGTCAGCATCTGGATGGGGATGTGTGGACATCCCTGTAAGATGAGAAGGCAGATTTGAACAAAATGACATATAAGGAATGCTGATGGCAAATAGAGTTTGGAACCCATTTTTCTGTGGATCCAGAACCCTGGATCACCAAACTGGGAAATGCCTTTGGTCTATCCTTAGCTCTGTGCATGACAGGGAGCAGTCATTTTCCCCACTGCCCCCTAAGCATTTCCATTTAGCAGGTCCATGTTTTTTAAAAGAAGGTAGATAAGGTAAGATGGTCTCTGTGGTGGGAGAAAAGGACATAGCAACCACAGCAAAGCATGTACAGAGGTTTGTAGTTGGAAACAATACTCTTCGCAGTCAGATCTGACCATAAGACGCCCAGTTCTAATGATCTAAACTTTCAGGAAACTAAAATCTGGACTAAAAATTTATTGCAATGTCTATCTTCTCTTCCTGACACACACGCACAAAAAGATTCCTAAGCATATTTAGATTGATTAGAACATATTAATCCATCCAATATTCAGATTGGGTATAAACCACTATGCTATGGTCAGAAATCAAACCAATAAACAGGAGTAAGAAAAGAGTTTAACTGTAACTCAGGTCTGAACTGCTTATTTCAGGGTTTTCCCCCTGCTTCTTTATTCAAAGACACTGCTGCTCAGCCAAACACAAGATACAGCTCTGGAAAAATTATCTATGTGATGTGGTATCTTATGTGTTCTTAAAAAGGTACTTGGGAATACATACTCAAGATAGGAATGAATTTCTTGGTTCTAAAAGCTACAAAAAGGGGTAAAGAAAAACATTCTTTATAGAAGAAAGACATGGCAAACATTTCTGAAAGCAGTTTACTGTAACATGTAAAGGCAGGTTTCCAAGGGTAAACAGCAGTGGAAAAAGACAGAGGCCCTAACACCTTGAGAATGAGAGCAAAGGGAGGATCTAGGCAGGCTACTACTTGTCTAAATATGTCCTGGAAAAAGAATCTAAAGACTATGGAGTATAAAAGTTTGGGTAATATTTACCCAGTGATTCGATATTCCATCACAAACTCCTTGTTTGATAAAACTGGCTGTTAATTTTATTCTCTCTCTCTTCCCTCTTCATTTAGAAGCGCTAACTACCAGCACTGCCTCAGGAGGTTCCAGGGCCGGGTAATGTGCACCCTCACACTTAGTAGTATGTTACCTTTTTATTGGATGGTCTTGGGGTTGCACAAACGCTTGGCATGTCATTTGTTCCTTCAACGTAGAAAGACATCCGACTGGAGCTGTGATCCACAGGCTGCAAGGCATAGCCAAAAGAAATACATAATAATAACTTAATACATAACTTAAGATAATTAACAGAGAAGAAATCCGCAGCGGTGGTTTTTTGGAAGGTATGCACAGATGTTCCCCTAAACAGCTCAGCTCATCCCTTCTCCCCATTGCCCTTCCCAGTGGAGGCCAAAGACCACCTGGAGGCAGCGGCCGCGGGGGAGTGCGAATGCCAACACTGCCATCACGTGCCCAATGTCAGCACTGCAGCTGTATTTCGGAAGCGCTACAATTCATCTTTTCCAGGGTAACTCTCCTTTAAGTTTATCCGGTGGCTCTACATTGGAAATCAACTAGCATCTGGGAGTCTTCCTTCCATTAAAAGCAATGCCAATTTAAAAGGTAGTGGCATGGCAGTAGCCAATTGTAAATTGCTACATTTAGCAGTGTGATGAAGCTGTAATACCAAAAACTTTAAATTTGCATTAATTTTGGGGGAAAAAGAAAGGCTTGAGCTCTGGTTTGGGTTTTTTTTTTTTTTTTTAGGACACAGTGCAAGAGAGTAAAATTCACAAGGCTAGTGAGTTCAAATTTACATTATTAAAAATTGCTATGGATAAATACATATGCCTATACAAACAAATCAAATAGATCAGCAAAGCCTGTATATCTTATCAGTTCTGGTTTAATTTGCTCAGGACAAGCACCCACTGACTTTAACTGGAGAGGCATGTTATCATTCAATGGAGAAAAGACTTCAGGATATTTCTGAAAATAATCTGCTTGAGAAGCCATATTTTAGATACTTAACAATCAAAAAAAAGGGAGGGGGAATACAGTTCAGGGCTCAGCAGACAGGCTGCTTGTGGAGCTCTGCCAGGGCTGCAGCTAGGAGTAGGCTCCCTGCAGAGGGAAAAATCCTTTTGTCAGAGGCACAGCCTCCCAGCTCCTGCTGAATGGGGAACTCAAGATTTTGGGTTCCCGAGAAAGCTGAGCCCAGCCACCCTCATAAAGCTCTGAGATGAGCCTTGGATGCTGTAGAGCAGCAGGCACCAGGTGCCAGTCAGGGAAGCAGAATCTTGCTGCTTGGCTGTCATCATCCTTTCTATCCTTCAAGCTGTTGGTGGCATACGTAGTTGTAGATGAGAAAGACAGAGAAAGCTTGTGTTCCACTCTGTGGTTAAGTATTTGGAAAGACACAGTTACAAAATATTCAGTTAAAAAATATGGCACCTATACTGTAGCCAATATAAAATCATGGGGTTGCTGTCATGTAAATTGCCTGCTTTTTTTTTTAACGGGAAGCTATTTAGCACCAAACAGCCCTGTGTTAAAAAAAAAAAAAAAAAAAAAAGAGTTAAAAGAAGCAAGACAAATAAATTATTTTAGGAAAACTATTTCCCTTCCAAGAACTATTTAACCCCTTTCAGAAAGTTAATCTGTTCCCAGTCTGATGAATAGTAGTCTTTTCTCACACTGACTGTGTGCAGCCTCAACCAGCCCATGTCACCAGATGTGAACTTAAATGTCAGGAAGCACAGTAGAGTGAGGCATGTCATCCCAAAAGCAAATCCTCCTGTGCAGCGTCTTCTAATGTCAAAGCCCCAAACAAGAGACAGGATTCTTACTTCATGCTCTCTTCACTGATAAGAGACATCAGAATCTAGCAATGTGGTATAGCGTGTACGTATGCCATATCAGATAAACAGCAAATGCTTCTGGTGATACACACAGTGCATTTGCAAGAAGCAAATCCAATCCTCAAGGAAAAAATCTAGATGATTAGGTTTTGGTCCATAGAATTCTCCAGATACTTGACTTCATTCTCTTACCTTGGATGACATGATGTTTTTCACCTCCTCATCAGTAGCAGTTTGTGTAACAGTGATGTCAGGATTGCTGCAGCTTATCACTCGGCTCTGCAGGAGTTTACTCCCAACAGACACTGCAGAAGTGCGTCCAAATGTGTAATAACGAGACTCTGTCGAAATGGCACTGCTGCCTGCACCTGCTCATAGAGATGTTGGAACTAAGACTAAAGAACGTATATATGAGACATACAAGACAGCTTTGCTTACTGCTGATATAGCATCAGCATTTTAAAAAGCATAAAGCTACTGAAAATCTCACCACCAACTGCTTCCTTAACAAATTACATAGGCATTGAATGATAAGGTGCAGAAGTTTTCTGAGTCAACAGCTCACAGGCTAATTGCACAAGTAGTAGCAAAAGATTAACAGGGCTACCTGAACAGCAGCACTATTACAAAAGCTCTTCCCATCAGCTCTTTTTAATTTGCTGTAAATCAAGACAAGATTCACAGGCCTAAACACAAAATACCACCTTCAACATGTAACATTTAACACCACATTTGAAGTATCCAAAGAAGCAAGGCGCACTGGCAAGAATTTCACTAAATGATTAACTAGTTATCAGCTTCACCATAGATCTTATTTTTCCAGGATAAAGAATTTCCAAGCGTAGGCAAGCTCAGAGATTTTAGCATGGTTTAACATCAGACTAAATGTCCCTCAGGGGGGATTTAAATGAAAATTTGGAAGAGAAAAGGGCCAACATACCTTTAGCTCCTATAGCACAGCTGCTTGGTGCCAAGTCAGAAAATACATAGCAATTGATGAAATGAATCCTATTGGCTTTAGGACAATGGACTGCAGCACAATAATAGAGTGGTTGAGGTTGGAAGGGACCTCTGGGGGTCATCTGGTCCAACTCCCCTGCTCAAGTAGGGCCACCTAGAGCCAGTTGCCCAGGACCATGTCCAGACAGCTTTCTAATACCTCCAAGGTGAGAGACTCCACCTCCTCCTAGGGCAACATATGCCAGTGTTTGGTCACCCTCACAGTAAAAAGGGTTTCCTGATGTTCAGAGGGAACTTCTCGTATTTTGGTTTGTGCCCTTTCTTTCTGGTCCTGTCATTGGGCACCACTGGAAAGATGGTGGCTCTGCCTCCTTTGTAACCTCCCTTCAGGTCTTTGTATACGTTGAAGATCCTCCCTGATCCTTCTCTTCTCCAGAATGAACAGCCCAAGCTCCCTCAGCCTTTCCTCATTGGACAAATGCTTGAGGCACTTCATCACCTTCACTGCCCTTAGCTTGTCTCTCTCCACGATGTCCTCGTCTGTCTTGTACTGAGGAGCCCAGACCTGGACTCAGCACTCCAGGTGCTCGTGGCTTCACCAGTGCTGAATCCCCTTTCTCAACCTGCTGGCAGCATACAGGATTTCATCCTCTGATGACATCCCTAATGTGATTGGCAGAGCTTGGCCCTATGCCACTTGACATAAGTTAGCTTTGACAGAAAGTGGTTTACTGATGTACAGGCCAGTAAGAAATTGGCATCTTATGGCCATTTTAATTTCTGGAGGAAATGCCTCTAAAGAAAGCCTCAGTTTAGGAGATGTCTCTCACTTTCATTTTCATGAAGTTACAGCATTGTATATAGCTGTGGAGTCCCCTCACCCCAACCCTGCACTTAAATGAATGACTCAAAATAGAGATTACAGGGGGAAGTCCAAGTTACACTTTGCAGTGCTGAGGTCCCTGACCTTCCTCTGACAAAAGCAATATATCTGGACAGTGTCATGCTTAAACCATATGCAGTCTGTGTCTGAGAAGTTGTGTTTGCTATTTTATAGGCCAGTTCCCTAAGTCCTCCTCTCAGAAGCACCATGCTGAATACCGTGTATCAAGATAAAAGAATACTTCTGCAACCCTTGCACCAGTATTACCTGGTTTGACTACTTCTCTTTGAGGGTCTGGCAGACGAAATACATAGTAGACGTAAGATGCCAGAAGGCAGTTCCTCCCATGCTGGTCTTTGCTTAGGTCTTTGCTGTTGTGGAGACTGCTCACTATTGCAACCACAGATTCAAAGGCAAACTGTGAGAAGTTGGCTGTGAAACAGAGGCAAGAATTAGTCCCAGTACTGAAGGGCATAATATAATGAAGTGAGGGCATTCTTTGTACTTACAACAACTAATTCTACATGTTGTAATCCAACAAGAGCTCTAGCAACCAATCAGAGCTCTAGCAACTAGAGCAACTGCTATACCTGACCAGACCCAAGGTCTACATAGGCCAATAACGATTCTGCAGTAGACCCACTGACTTTCAACGCAATCAGTGCTACTCCACCACATCGTGCCACATAAAACCAGATTGTAACTGTTAATTACCACTTCTAGCAGCCTTCATGTATTTCCTATAAAATACCTTCTTGAAAGCACTAAGACTCGTTATTCTCCAGCTGACAGACAAATACAAGCTATCAGGATTCTCCACAAATATTGGAGTGGATAACAAGTGTTGATTACCAAAATGAGACAGAAAATAAATTACGCCACTGTCTCCAAGTATGCCTTCCCTACAGAGTTAACTTGTTATCTGGAAACTGGCGGCCTCAGTAACAGAAAAATCTGTGTGCGTTACTGTGTCCTCTCTGGTTTTGTGATCACCCAATTCTGTCTAAACATATTTGAGCAGAGGATACGTCAGCTGTAGGATAAATTATTTTGCTGGTGTTTTACCTGCAAAACAACTGAATACCAAACAAAGTTAAACCACAACCCACTTTCTGACCTATATTTCCAGAGAAGTAAACTTCTACAATTTGATGTACCTCCCAATCAGAGTCCGAGAGCCTTGTATGTAGGAAGAAAAGGGGAGAAGGCAGGAACTCAGTTAAACCTGACTAAATTTGCAGTGAAACTGTGACTTAAGAGGCACAACTTTTTAAAAGTAGAGTGCCCCAAAGACTAAATCTGAGCCTAGATAAATCTGAACCCCACATCGCTAGGTTGCTTGCAGTACTACTCCAAATCCATGCACCAGTAAATACCTGTCTGGCCAGCTATGACCATGGGCTGTACAGCCAGCTGGAAAAGCTTATCTAGTACCAAATGTAAAAACAGGACAAGAGGTTCAAGGCGTGAAGAATTCAAGCAGATAATGCTGAGTTTCAATTCGTGTTCCAGTGCAGCCTCCGTAATCTTCTGGTCCATCAGTCGAATGGGGAACGTCACTTGACTTTCCAGAGAATGGCACAGAGTGAAGAACTTCTCCAGGTGATTGTCCTGCAAATACAGTGCAGTTGCTGTTAACAAAGTTGCTGTGAAGTCAGGCTGCTGCTAGCTAAACAGAACCTGATTGTCCCACCTGACAGGACGGGACGAGAGAAAATATTTTCATCCTTCTGGCTTGCAGCGTGTGGTTAGCCCTAGAGAACAATTTGTAAATCAGCTGTCACAGCTTGTTCCTTTGTTTGTTCCTTTTCATTGGGCTCAAATTCAAACTCTGAGTAGGTCAGTTTAAAAGCAGGAAAGTCAAAGCCCTTACTAAAGTGATTGCTTCATCGCATGAAAATACGTCTCTGATAAAACTCTGTTTTATCATAGGTGTATAGTTCCTCTGCCGCCCACACCAGTTCCAGCTATATACAGGTTATGTGCTTTATGAGTATGCCTTACTTGTATATACAAAGCAAGTTGCAAAGAGGTGATGGACCTGCTTCAGACAAGACCTTCAGTTGTTAGGACATGGCCATAGGAGTTAACTAGAACAGGATGATGGGTAGGAAACAGCGTAAAGCAGCAGAAGCAAAATAAAACTGCTCTGCCTCAAACTCAGTAAGATCGGCGAAGGTCCAATTTCCTATCACATTTAAATGACTAGAATCGTAGAGTTCTCATTCAGTGCTAAGCCTGTGTCCCCACACCACATGGCATTCACAGCTGACCTGCCTAAAGCATTCTCGCACTACAACCAATCCCTAAAGGCCTGAAGGGATGTGCTATGTCTCTGCAGATGTAGATACATTGTCTGAACTAGCCTTGCAGAATAGAAGATGCAGACTGCAGAAACTGGCATTGTGCCCTGCTAGTGCCCTTAAAACACAGCTTAAGCAGACCCTCACTAAGCTGAGATGACACGTATTGCTTGATGTGACTTGCTGTTGAGAGTGCTCATTTGTTCACTTGTATGGATAGATTTCACTTCACAAATGGGTTTCGTTCACTGAGGTTATTTCCATAACTGTTAGTTGGTTTTAAACCTGTGCAGGCTTAAACATCTCTATTTCATAAACATCCTAAGTTGGCCTGGACACCTGAATTCTCTTCGAAATTAAACTGCAGCTGTTTCTTCTGTGTTGCTTCTGATGCATTACCTGAGTGTGAACAGATGAAACAGCTTGTACTTCAACACCGAAAACACCCTTGTGTCCTTCAACCCACTTAATAGGTGGTGTCTGAGATGGAACTTTCTGTGGTGGAAAAAAAATATGGGAATCACCATCTTCCTTTTAACAAACAAACAGAAATTCTGTTTACATGAAGACTACAGGTTATTTGAGCTATTCACTTCATTTTAGATATCCAAATTCAGTGCTATACAGAGGACCACAAACAAGACACCTGCTTGTTCTCATAGACTAGATGGAGAGAAGTTGATAGATTGAGCAGAGAAATTTGGAGCACTTCTGCTAGATGCCTAGCACAGACAATACAAATATACATCTTCTGATGGGATATTTTTAAAGTAAGAAGTTCCCAGTAGAAGCACTGCCAGGGGCACTCCATGGTGATTTTTGTGGAGTTTTAACCCTCTGGACAGTTTCCTACTTGCCATATTTACTCAGAGGGCACAGTTTTGTGCTCCAGTAGCAGCACCTGACTCAGTTTCTCCTTTCTTTCCTACACAGCCACAAAAAACTGAGCAAATCATCCTACGGAAGAAAACAAATTATTGACTTGACAGCCTCTAAACAAATGTAGCCCTGATTAGACAATTTACAAGGATTTGCTTTGATAACTACAGTTAAAAACCACAATATAAAAATATAAAATAATAATAATAACACCAGTGACAATAATAGCATTTTTCTCCAGAGATTTCCCCTTTTAAAATACAAAAAGGAGGAATTGTCTACAAGCAGACAGCAATGTTAGTTTGTAAAACACTTAAGCTGTTCTTCTACATTAGGAAAACATTATCTTTTCATAATTTTGTTACCTCAGGAGAGTGAATTGAATAGTGGAAAGGCAGCTTATCCAATGCAACAGGAAGACAATAACATCCAGTTTGCAGACGATCATTTAATAGAATTGGCAGCCACTGAAACAAATGAAAACACAGCAATATTCATGACTATATATGATTAGGGTTATTTATCTAATTTGTTATGTACAGTCAACAAAACGACAAATGAGATATTGACCCAAGCTTCTCTGCTCTAACCCATTCAACAGTAATTTCTTTGCATTTTAAATTCACTGATCGCTACTGTAGAAAAATGTAGAAGACTGCTTTACAAACCATCCCTTTTGAAGAAAACACAGTGCTTTTCATGTGTGACATATATTTTTCTAATAAATCCTACCAGAGGCATTTAGTAAAGTCCACATTTTTATTTTTAAAATCATGTATCTTGAATAGACTAATCCTTGGCTTCGAAGAAAATCAATAGAATTAAAGTTTTGCTAAGGATAAATTGAACATCCTGGTCATGGTCACCATGAAGATTAAGGCCAGAATGACTCATCATAACTCTGAACTGATACTTGGACACATCTGATTTTAATCCTATTCAAGTCTGAAAAAGGCTGTGCATTTGGGTATCACAGGGCAGAAACATTTTGGTTTTAGGTGAACAGAAGCTTGAAAATTAAGTCCTCACCTATGTCAAATCTTGCTCCTGAACTACAAACTAATTTATTTCCTTACCAATTCCATTGACATTCGCGGGACTATATCTGTCCATAAAAGAAAGCCCATTTAAAAGGACTCTCAGTACTGGAATCAAAAACAAATACAAACTTCATAGCAGGAGCACATGGAAAGCTCTTGTCTGGCCACACATCTCAGTTACTGACTGTAGCGCCAAGGCATTTTCAAATTTGAAGTGTTATCATCATCTGTGTTTTCCTCTTATTTTAAAGTATCTCCAGTTAAAAATAAAATTGATAAAGAAAAAGGTCAAAGAGACTATGCTACAATGTGTATTTCTCAAGCTATAACATGCTAGTCTCAACATGAATATAACAAATGTAAGAGAATTAAATTTTACCTTCTAAATTCTTTCTGTTGTTTAATGTTGATGTGGGTAAAATACACTCAAGACCATAAATGATATGCCATAAAAAAACTATTTGAAAATACGATATTAGTTGTTACCCTGTGTATGAACATGTTAGATAACAGTCAATAATTGTAATTGCATGTTGATTAGGGTTTTTTTTTGATAAATAGAATCTAACAGAATTAGGCGATGTGCTATAAAGCCTTGCTGTTGCAAATATTTAGGTGCACACTTAACTTCAGTTGTGTCAGATGAATTCATCAACTTCAAAGACACTTAACAATGTAAAATTATAAGATGAGGATGTAACACAGCACAAGTTGCATCTGGTTCCTGTGAATTAACATTAAGACTTTCTCCTGGTTTTGATGTATTGCCATAACCACAAAAGGAATGTATGACAAAATTTTTGACAAGCCAAGAATCTGTTTGCATGGAATGTAGATACATACACACATTCATATATTACATGGAACTTACTGAATACCCGATGACTGTTTCCACAGATGCTCCTTGCTTTGGCTGGCAGCTGATATGGTAGAATGTGAACAATAGATGGTGTTTTTCTGTGAGTTTTGCCGGCAGCTTAATTTTCACTTCTTCATAAAAGTCAGGGGACCTGTTTAAAAAAAAAAAAGTCAATGAGACAGATCAGAGGCAAATTTGCCACAAGGCTTCTAGGTGCCTCTAGATTATAAAAACTATAAATCTGAAAACTGTATAAATGGATTAGTACCAGCATTCCTTGATGAATTATGTAGGCTAAGAACTTTGTAAAGAGGTCATGATTAATACTTCTAAAGTCATACAAATAGTAACAATACTCACTTATTATGATATGTGATAGCTGTGTATATTTCTTGCACAAATTCTGGACCTGAAGATTTCCCAAAAATTACCTACATTGAGAAGAAAAGAAAGTAACAGCAGTCAGGTCTAAAGCATTTAATTGTCATCATCTTGTAAAAAATTTAAGACAGTATCTGTAGGTTGAAAATTACTCTTAATTTTATCTTAGCGCGTTAACACAAATGTCTTATTACCAAACATCTTCCCTACATGCCATTCAGGGTAAAACAGCAGGAAAATGGAGCAAGATTGGTGATTTCCAAAGCCACTGACTACCCCGCACCACATTCTCCAGTCATGCACAAAAGATTAGGAATTAAGTTATGGTAAGCCTGTTTCAGATTGTCATATTGCCTTTAACTAAATGCAAAAAAGTTAAATTGAAAATATTTTTAGAAGTTTGTTTTACAGTTGTAGCCTGCTTATTTAGCAGTTTTAAACTGAAAGAGGATAGATTTAGATTTGATATTAAGAAGAAATTCTGTACTCTGTGTGTGGTGAGACACTGGAACAGGTTACCCAGGGAAGTCAGGGATGCCCCATCCCTGGAAGTGTTCAAGGCCAGGCTGCTTGGGGCTTTTAGAAACCTGGTTAGTAGGAGGTGCCCCTGCCCGTGGCACAGGGGTTGGAACTAAATGATCTTTAAGGTCCCTTCCAACTCTAACCAGTCTATGATTCTATGATTTAGGGTGAGATCAATCTCACCTTAATTTAGAGTACCAAAGTTCCTTTGCGATCAATAAAGAGAAACAGGCATTTTTAGGGCTTGATTTGCTTCCCTGATTTCAGACACAGCTTCATGGTAAGGTCCTGGAATCCAGTAACTTTAAAGGAAGCCCTGGGAGATGAGCTTAGACAAGGATATCTGTACAGCACAAGTCCACATATATAGAGATGAAGCACTCCCACAATGGGGAGGGATGCCAGATGAGCTGTGACTGTCCTAAGCATTTGTCAAAACCTGACTGTAATACAGACAAAGCTTAAGGAAACCAACAATGCAGTATCGTGTAGAAGACTGTGCTACATTCACATGGCACAGCTCCAGCTCTGGAAGAAAACATGGCTTAGGAAAACACTGTGCTGATGCTCTGATTTCAATTCCAGAGCTCCTGTGGAGTAAGGCTGTAAAGTATGCACTGTGCAGTGTCAGCACGCTGATAAAAACTGGTCACGTGTCAGTTCTTGCTCAAAAATATTGCTGGATTAAAGTTCCTCCAAGTAGCACTTCCACTCATTTTTCCCCCTCTAAAACATAAAATCACAAAAGATTTTATCCCAATGTCATTCTTAAATAGCCAGTTTCCCCCAAAATTCAGGCTGAAGCAGACATCTAGGTTTCAAGAACACTTCAAACCGAACATCTGAATCTAAGCTGCATGATTTTGCACTAATTCAGATTTAGGCAATAAAGATCCCAACTTCTAACTTCCAGTGTTAAACCTGAGTAGTTGTGCACACATAGTGCATGCAGAGGAGTTAAACTGGAAGGTAGACCACATCTTTCTTAAAAGGTCTCTGAAGCTCTGTGAATATTACCAATAGAGTTTCCCATACAGCATTGGTTTAATATGATGTCACTCTTCTGAAAATAAGGTAGGAAGACTTAGATAAGAGGGAGTAATATGCCTGTTTTCCACTCAAGTGACAAGTCTTTCCTGTTGCGGGTAAGGACTCCAGTGCTGCTTTCTGATGAGAATGACAAGCTTAACTAGCTCTCTGATGTTAGGCTTCCTAAGGTCCCACTAGAAACTGTGGTGATGGAAGTAAACACTGAGTTATCTCACCAGAGGTTTGTCAGGAATGTACATAAGCAAAAGTCAGCATTTTTACCGGCATTGCACAGGATGGGTCTTCGCCACACATAAATTGGATTTTGATGGTAATGTTTCTTGCAGAAGCTGGTCGGTTAGCAAAATTCAGCCTCTGAGGGTAAACATAAAGGAGATTTCTGGAAGAAAGAAAAGGAAAAATAAAATTGGCAAATAGCAAGCATTTGCATTTCAAAATTAAATGCACAAACTAGTATTTTGCTGATTCCTCTCCCTGTCCTTCAATTCTACCTAGTTAGTGAAAGCTTCGTGAGAACTCCGTTTCAAAAATTTACAAAGAAAAGGTAAATTCTTACCATGACACATAAAGCATTCTATATTTAAGGTTTCTCATACAGTAAGCTATGTCTTTGAGAAAACTCTCTTTTTTAACAAAAACACACGTAATTCCCAGTTACAAAAGTATGAATGTAACTTTTGATGTAATGAAAAGCGGGAATCTCTCAAGACAGCTCTTAAGAAAGCAGTGAAGAATCTGGTTTTGGAAGGGGTAAGGAACGACTCAGAGGTGAAAAAACCAAATAAACCAGCAAATAAAATCAACAACTGAAGTTTATACATTCCTAGATTATAGCAACAAAATTACATATATTTTTAGATTACGCAAATCAAAAAGCAGTATCAATGAAGCAAAGTAAATAAAATGAATAAATTTTGGACTGTAATTCTAGAAATGGTCATCTTTTAGTAATGAATATGAATAATGCCTTAAAATACAGCATACTTCACTGTTTACTAGCATCTTTATATGGGCAGATCACTAAACTTAAAAATTACCGTTAATTTCTGTGGGGAATTTGGTAGCGTAAGTGATCTTCCAGCTTCAAAACCCAACAATCATGGTAGAAGATTGGTAAAAATGGTGGTAGAAATGCTAAGGAATAAGACTAATGTTGGTGGAAACATAGTGGCTTCTACTCATAGGACTGCTCATGGGATTTCATGCCTTCCTTTTGTTTGTGGCAGTCAGAAGCTGCACACAAAATCACCCTGTCCTTATCACACCTGTTTCCTCAGCACCATTGTCATCCAAAAACAGGGAGCATATTTGGAGAATGCTGTCAGTAAGTCAGACAGTCCATCTTCCATTTGTTATATCCCAAGACCTAGAAAACTGTGGTTGATTCTCTTTATTGCCATGATGTGACAATACTCTTCAGCTACACAGTCCAACCTACTTCGCTAACCAACACATGCTACATGGGCCCTGGCATGCCTTAGTAAACAAACTAGCATGTATCTTGCTTTTCCCTTTCTGCAGAGTAGTACTTCTGCTAGCCACACTAATGCATTTTCTTCCTTGCGTTCTTAAATGCAATTTCTGCTCTGCTAAATTCTTGCCAAGATGATATTAGGAAAAGCTAAGTGAAAGAGAGAAACATATCGGTAACCTCCACTGAATTATGCCTGGTGGGAATGACATATTAATGAAGGCTATTATCAATATTACATCTGCCAGAGGTGAAGAAATACATGTAGGAAAGGCTGCATAATGCAGTCATTGCTTCATTTATCTGCAGCCCAGCAGAAGATGTCACAAATCCATATAACGTCCCTGAGCACTGGATTTTACATTTAGATATGACTTGAGATGAAAGATATGTAAAATCACAAACAGAGAGCTCTCTGCTGACTACACAACCAAGGGAGCATTATTCCAGCAAGTACTATACCGAAGAGCTAAAGCTTGTGCCATTTATGCTTAAGCAGTTTTAGAGATCTTGCTTACATGTGTATTAAAACCATCAGCACTGAGGAAGAACAGAGGCAAATACTGACTCTGGATATCCTGCAGAGACAAAAGTGACAACTGATTTTCTAAGGCAGGAAGGTGGAGAGATGATCAAAAGAGGTTCCTTCACACAGGTATGAATTGTAGACCCATTGCTGACCACTGAGTAAGTGCTACTGTCTGCCAGATCTTTATTCTCCAGAAGGCTGAGAGAAAGTAATGATAAGGACCACTTCCACATTGCAGTTAGCAGGGATGTCAGACCAGCACATACTGCTGTCTTTTAAATAACAGGACAGTTAGCACGCCCATAAGGACGTGGTGAACTCCAGGAGGCATCGTGTCTCCCTTGAGGCTCTGTGCTGGGCAGAAATATTCAAACAACATGCCACAGAAAATACTTTCAGTCAGTATGATTAAACTTTTTCCCAACTACCCCAAGTGCAGGACTCTACCTTCACATATAGTCAGATGTGCTTACAACACGCAAAAGAGCTATTTAGTATGGGTCTACAAAAGTGATGGCAGAGTCCCCAACTTCACTGAGACCAGAGTTCCACAGGACAGTAGAGTCCTGAGTGAGGCACAGATCCAGACAGCTTCTCTGGGTTGTAGACTGAACCAGCAAGGGACAATAAGATAAGAGGCTATTTCAGAATCAGTCACTTGATGGGAAAGCTAAGGGTCCACCTAGCATGACACAAGACACCATGCAGCAATTCCCATTTGAATTTTCTGACCTTCTTACACTTTCATTGGACTTAGCATGGGTGATTTGATCCCTCCCCATTGCCATAGCAATGCAGACCTGCTGAAATAAAACCTTCAAGTCTGTGACCATTCCCACTGAATATTCCCTGTTTGTATTTATTGGTTGTGCATATGTATGACATTAGTCAACACAAAAAAAATGTCACCACAAGAACTGAGTGGAAGGCTGACTCAAAAGATCAGATTTCTGCAGATTCAAATCACAAAATTACAACAAGAAACTAGATATTTCTAAATTTAAATGTGACCTAGAGTCAAGTCAGATTAAAATTTTGATAGCTTTCACTCTAGGACTTATAATTATACTTCACTGAACCGACCTACCATTACTTGAAATGTCAAATATTGCAAACAACTAGTAAATGACTTCATATGTTTGAAAGCCAAGACCAATGGTAAATAACTGAGATTTTGTGAATCATAAAAATCATCAATAAAATTATTTCTTATATTCATATTGATTTTCTAGTGTAGGGAATGTAGGGAATATTTTAACCCACAATTGACTACTTTACACAATCTTTTTCAGAAGTTACTCTTAAAACAGTTTTAAATTTTTCAAATTTGAAAATCAAAGGAATTATACCACCTTCTGATGTCTCTGTCCTCCATGCTTTGCAGTCTTTTCCCAAACTAAACCCACTGTTCCATTGATAATGGATAATACCCTCACTTCCCCTGCTGGTTCCAGTATTATTAGATCCTGAGAGGCAGTGTTATTAAAGATGGATAAAATGAGTGGATATCCACCCGGTATCAACTATTGCAATGTCAAAACACTGGTAACAAGATCGTAGGTCACACATAAAGCAATGCCCACTTTCCTGAATGAAGTATGAAAACCTGAAAAAAGGAAGACAGTAACTATACCATAGAGCTGCATTTTATACATCCATTTGCCATCCCAGGACCCGTGATTCCTCCAGCTGTGTAAATAGAGGTAAAGCTCTATCCTAAAATTCTCACTGAACCCCCATAATCAAAGAGTGAGACATACCAGATTTATACACATAATAGTGTATGTACCAATTTGAAATCTGACGATACAGCTGACAATTATGATGAGACAATTTTGTCCTAATATATTTAATTAATAAATGATACAGTGAAGGAGTGCTAGTAAATACAATAGTATACCATATCTTTCGAAATATACTTCCAAAGGAACATGCCTCCCTGAAGTTACATCTGTATAGATAATGTGAGGCAATATTTCACATCTACCAGGATCATCTTATTTCCACTATACACTTCTGAAATTTCAGCTGAAAATGCTTAAAAGCTTCAATGAATGACATAGGTTTCAGCAGCGTGGAAGATCTATGCAGCTAGAAGTCAAGAGTTGGAACCTGGAATTGTTTTAATTGTCTCACTGGTATATTTACACACCCTCCCATCCTGACCCAGGAAGGTGAAAGCTATACTGACAAACAGCACTGCTCTTGAGTGATGTCTCTTCCCTCATCTGTACACCTCAAAGTAACAATTTATCAAGCAAAAGGAAAAAAAAAGAAGCCTAGTGAGAAAATTGATGTCTCTCAGTGCCCTGCAAACCAAAGCTGAAGAAGCCATCTCTTCTTACCAAAAGGGAAGCCACCCACTACTACCAAACAGTGTCCTGACTTTAACAAAAAGATCTGCAGACTTGGAAAGGAATGTTTTGGTTCTAAAAAATCTGAGTAGGAACTCCTTACAAAAGGACAATATTCAGGACCCCACTACCTAACCAGGGCCAGTATCAGTGATCAGAGTAGCTTCATTATTTTTCTTAAGACATTCATGCAAGATCAAAGCACAAACCACAGCCTGCTGAAATGGAGCTGCAGCAGAAACAAATCAGCAAAGAAGCTTTCATTCAAAACCATCCAGGAAGGTAGGACCCTCACATTTCTTACACCCTTTGTGTTTTCAGTCATAGATTCTTTCTTGAGAGCAAGGTGAGTGTTTAGTGTAGCACTGACTGCTAACGACAATGATTAATGAGCAGTACAGTTTTTCTGGTAAGATATTGAGCTAGATAATGAAGTCCTTTTATCTCTACATCCTAGAGGAGAAAAAATAGTGATACCCTTTACAAAATTATATTTTTAAAGAATAATGACACGTCTTTAAAATACTTGCTTTCCTCGGGAATTTTAGACAAATCCATAGTTTATTCAGAGTCTCCACTCAGTGACTACACTGAGATCATCATGCCATGGTGGCATGTTTTCCTCTCTGCCTGTATTCCATAATTAATGAAGTTTGCTATGAGGAGTCAGGTGTAATACCTCATCTGAAAGCACTGTGGCAAAGAAGATGCCTATGGGAGTGCATGCACTCTCAGAATCCCTTTTGTGAAGTTTTTGTTTTCATTGTTTCTGTTTTGTTATGCAGTATTTGACAATGCCACTTTTAACTGATTAACAAAGAAAAATTAGGAAACGTTCCATGAAACCTCTTATTGCTGAGGTAGAATAGTAGGTGACCAGGAAAGATTATGGAGCTTGGAAAAGAGCAGGCAGCTATTTGTGTTGGGATGAAAGCATGTGTACTAAGGAGCAGAATGAATCAGGACACACATCTCTGTCTGAAACTGTAGTAGCTAGTTTAAGCTATTTCCTTCAACTGTGCAAAACAGTGTAATACTAATCTCCACTTCGTTTACTCTGAAAAAGAAATGAGAAGCGTCAGCATCTCCAACTGGCACAAAGCTAGAGCAAAGGCCATGTAGAAGATGCACAGGACAGAAGGTATGTGCTGTCTCCAGATCCCACGGGCAGAGAGGCACAAAGGAGCAGGTAACGCTGTTAATGGCAGTAACGGGAATAACAGACCATTATACACCAACTCTCTTTCCTCACTCAAAACTAGGCAAGGATGGGGTAAGAATGAGCACCACCAAAGCAGAAGGCCTCCAGCTGACACTGTAGACTACAGCAAGTCTGAGCACAATGCCAAGAGGTTTGCAATTAAATGAAACAAAACAGCAAAGTAAAGGGGTTTTTCCCCTCCTTCCTCTAAAAGTCGCCTAAGTTTTAGGTACTTCCCCTAGCAAAGACAGGCCTTCCTGTGCCTGGTTAAGCTGAGTTATTGCTGAAGCGATGGGACAAATCCCTCTTCCTCAGCACCAACATTTCATAGTGGCAGTAAGCAGCATCATTTTCATTTATATTTCATGAGAAAATAAAATGATAAACAATCTTTAAATTATATGATTTTTCCTATTAAGAATAGAAGGGTATTGAAAGAAATAAATCTTGGAATGTTTTGACATTTTCAGGGAACTATTTTTATTAAAGAAATGTAGGTACAAAACAAAAAGAAGTGCTCAATTTCATAGTGCAGAAAGAAAGGGGCTGGCTGATTTCTCTGGCATAAATCAGAAACAGCATCATTTAAAATAATGGCATTACACTAGTGTAAAAACTAGCAAGAGCTAAGTTCAAAGACTATAACAGAACACTACTTCTACTACCACAAAGGAAAAAGTAATTATTTAAAAAAAAAAATTTAAGTTTTTTTTTCCTTTAAAATACTTTACATTGGCAAAAGAACCCAAACCAACACAAGTAAACAAGGTCTTTGCATTTCTTTTAAACATTCAGGAGAAAAACTGAAGCTACATGCTTCATTAATATTTGTCTGGACATGTGCAGAGGTATTATTATGCCAGTAGGAGTGTATCAGACTGCATTTTTATAAGTTTTCCTTCCCATATGAAAGTCCGTGTAACGCTGTCTTACATTCATGGTAACATTAATAGGAAGCAGGTAATTATTTTATCCATTTCTCATTCTTTTAGTATCTAAATCTATAGCACTGTTAAAAAATTGGTTTGCAAACTTACAATCAAAAATTAGAAAACATTGAAACATTAACACACTAGCAGGCCATCATACTCAATTGTGAGTAAATGCTAGCACATTGCTTAATTAAAACAGCATGGTTCTACTTTTTAGATTAGAGGAAAAGGCATAAAATAGCATGAAACACTTAATATCTGGGTCTATTTAAATTCAGAGTTACTTTGCATAGGCTAGTCTAATCTCAGGCTCAAAATATTATTCACCATATGGAGAACTAAGCAAGGAAAATTGCATGACAGTTAAATTAAGCAAATATATTGGCCTACATTCCCTAACTACACTTTTGCTCACTAAACTGAGCGCTGGCATGATTGTGTGGCAAAAGTGTCTCAGGAGTGGCCAGGTGATTCTGGCTTGTGGGGAAAAGACGGTGCTTTCAATGGCACCATGCAAACACAAGTGCTACTTCCTGGACCCCACCACGTTCTAGACTCTGCCATTTCATAATATTTGCAAAGCTGCCTCTTCTGACTTTCTGGGGAACTATTGCTGGAGTTCATTAACAATTTCAGTTGGCAATTCCCCTGTCTTGCTCCAAATGTGTTGTCACAAGGCAGTAGAAACATGACCTAGCATTTCTGCATTTTTTTCACCATTTCCCCAGTGTATCTAACTAATTGCTTTTAGGGTTTAACTTGGGTATTAAATGATTGAGTTTCCAGTTTACAGCATAATACTACTTGTGGTATGTTAGTTGTGTCATCACCATTGATTCATTAAGGTAAAATTAATGAAGGCAAATATTCTTCATAGATATTCTCTTAATTATTACAATTTAGGCCAGACAGATCCTACTTTGTTTTATTAACATGACTTTTACCTGGAGTGAAATTCAAAACAGAGCCCCAAAAGCCTGTAGATACTAAGCATGCTGGCTGTGAACTCTAGCACAAAGAGTGTAACAGTTGAGCTATAGCAAGCATTTCTTCTAATGTGGGTGTATGTATTCAATGCAGACATCCTAGCAATTGAAGAACACTGTCGGGAGACACCCAAACTTGCTTCAGGAGACACATAATATTAATTTTCAGCATGGTAGCTTTGATATTTATGATGTCTGGCTGCAGGAATTTACCTTGGTGAGAACTAAAGAGAGAACACTCTGTGCTGAACTCTCTTACTAGCTCAGCAACACAGCCATTGCTAATGCTTTTCATTTCCAAAGGCAGACCTTTAGACAGTGCACACCAGAGCTGACACATGCTACTCCTTATTGGGGCCAGGCAATGAATAGAAAAGTTAAAATTCCATCTTATTTTTACATTAAAAACCAAAAGATGTCATTATGCAAGTTCATTTACATTTGCACTTTTAACTGTATAAAAACTATTTCCCCTATAGAAATGTCTGCATAAACCCCCTAAAAAAAGACAAAAAAAAGAGACATGCATTTCCATCTTTGCTATACAGAGAAGACAGAAGTACCACAATACTCTGAATTTTAGCATTCTGGTGCCGACACTGCAAAGAAACTGCCCTCAGGAATTTGAGTATCACATATTCACGGCATAGCCCAGGAATAACTCCTCCAAAACTTCTAATAAGGGTCTACCCGAACTGGCTTACTCGCTTATTTCCCTGCTGACACCACATGACAAGTGGTTACTGTAAGATAAGATGCCACTTCCTCTTTTTGCTTTCCCTAAAAGCAGAGACCCAACTCCAGGTGTCGCCAACAGTCGCACTGGCTCTCCAGGTTCCCATGAAGGTGTAAAGCATCTCCTTGGGATGACCCTTGCAGTTCTAAGTTGTACTGAACAACAAATCTTGCCCTTCCGTTCTCCCCTGCTGGGTGAGGGTCAAGTGAGTGTGAGAGAGAGCTGGCTCTTTGCTAAGCTCTGCTGCAAGAATTGAATAAGCTTTGCATCCTTTTATTCAGGTTCTTCATTCTGTGATTCCTTACTGATAGTCACATCTTTGCCACTAATGCAATTCAATACCGACCTACTGTTTCAGGCATCAGAAAAGTCCCTTAGAATACTATCAACCACTGTTTTAAGAAGCATTCTTCTTTACTTCCATGCCGTCACTAACACAATGGTTACACAAAAGCTAGTATTTCTGTATCTATGATATGGTGCTACACCCATTTTGAATTAGTGCTAGTCAGCTATTACCAATATCCCTGTTCACTAGCACTACTGTCCTACACAAACATGTTGAAGCATATTCTTTTGATACTCATTTCTTCTTAGAGACCCAGATGTGCTAGACCACGAAGAGATTATGGGAATTGCTCAGCTGCATGCTAATGAACACTGTGGTCTCCTTGAAACACCAAGAATGGAACAGATTTAAGAAAAGAAACAACATAGCCTAGAGTCCTTGTTCATGGTGAAAAAGTACGCAGAGCACCATGTTACTTCCTCAAATGCTCGGATGACTCAAATTAACAGTGGAAACCACCCAACACAAACATTTACTAAAGCTTACTAAAATTATAATAAGATCTTCTGTGAAAAAAAAAACCACAGAAGAGGAAAGATCTATGTACATGCCAAGTCATTGAGAGCTGTTTGGGGTTTTTTGACATTTTAGAAAAATTTTCAAAAGACAACATAATTAGCATAGTAAGTACACTATAGAACACCCTGCAAGGGTTTTATCTTGTAATGGCTACTAAGATTAAATCATCAACCTAATGCACAATTTTTAAAATTTTAAAAAATATTTTTAGTTTCTATATCTGAAAAAAAATCTAAATCACAATTATTTTTGAAACTGGATCATAAGAATTTAAAAAATATATGTTATTTCTTACCTATAAATAGTATGGGGAACATACACTTCTCTAATTGGGAATTCCAAAATCTCTTTGTGAGGACGATTACGGTTTTCTGGAAATGGTTTCACTGGTAGTAATTCTGGTGTCAGACAATAACCAAGGTTTTCTGGAGCTGGGGAAATCTCCAGTTTAAGTGTTCCTTTAAAAAAACGTAATCATAAAATCTCAGCAAAAATATAAAAAATAAGATGCATAATAAAACAGAAATGAAAACAATGTATGAGGTTACATAGCAACAGTGCAGAAATAAGAAGCGAATCTTTGGCTTTAAAGCTGCATAAGAATGAAAGCATAGGTGTACAAAAATGCACAAGAAGTAACCTACACATCTGGCCAATATATCGCTCTTTGTGTCTACCCTGTACTATTTCAAATAAACAGGAAAGAAAGAAAGAATACTATATGCTGGGTTGATGTTCTAGTATCTTTCACACACAAATAACACAAAATTTGTCTGGGAGATAAATAAAAGAGAAAAGGGCAGCTGTCTAATACAGTTATCTTTCACTCCCCCCACTCCGATTCTGCTCTGGTTAATGTCTGCCAAAGTAGACACTACCCACCAAGAAAGTCAGGCTTGTGGTGGTGAGCTGTTAAACACCTAATACTGATATCATTTATCCAAGTATAACCAGACTTTCAATTTAAATTCTCTGTTGTGATAAGTGAAAACCATTGGGGGACCTCAGACTTGTCATTTCTGGCAATCAGCTAAAGAGGCAAGACAGCTTTGCACTTAGTTAATTTTTTTAAGATTCTTCTACAACCCAGAAGAGCTTGAGCTGTAATTTATGCAAAAAGAAAAAATAAGCTGGTCAGATTTTTGACAGTAGCCAAATACTATCTGTGCTTCTCTACTTTGTTAGCTAACAATGACCCAAATAAGATGAAACGTTTTAATCCCCCTCTGTAAAATATGACCCATTTAAAAACATTGCAGGAAAATAGCAAGGAAAAATACCTGCTTTAAAGCACTGTCTTTGAACAGTTTGAATAATAGCAAAAGACATCCAGTAGATAAACTGTAAATTAGGGAGGAATGCAAATAATTTTAAAATATCAAGTTAAACATAAATCTCCATACTCACAGAAAAAAAACCTCAAAAGCATCTGTGCTCAGGTAGACTCTGTGGACTCATGAAGTTCCACAATAGCATATACTATAAACTTAAAACATGCGTTGATTACATCTTGGGGTTGGAATTTACAGAACAATTTTGGAAAGAAAATTAATTTCCATACAAAATGAGCTATGTACCTGGTAACGTCTTAACTCTCCTCTGCAAGGAAGATGATCTTTTGAAATCAGCTAAAAATTTGAACAGATCTTCATCGCTGAGCCTGTCTCCTTCCTACCAGGAGAGAGACAAAAATCAGTACCTTTATAGCAATACTCCATAACACTGAGAAAAGCTTCTGACTGACTCATGTCCTTCAGATGTGCAAAGCAAGTGGGTTACTGCCTACTTAACAGCAATTATTCTCTGTCCCCACATGAACATCACCGGTAACTTTTCCCAACACAGTTCACATTACATAGAAGAAAAATGTCGTATGCAATCAGAAATAAATAGTATTCTGAACCTGTTTAAAGAAGGTGTTGAGGGTCAGAGAAATTGTTTTGAAGTTTGATGCTGGATAGGTGTCCTCTGAGCTGAGACTTCTCTCAGAAAGTCTTCTCGCCTGTAGCAGTGTTGCCCTCTTGTCACTAGTGGATCCTTTCCCTTCAAAGGAAAATTAAATGAAACGTCAACTTGCTTGGTCTTGCTTCACTACAAAGACTATCAGAATACAATAGAAATGCACAATTTCCCGGAAACATCAGAGGGCCGAGTACCTAAAACTTTCCACTACTTTTATTTCAGATTACATGAAATTGTGTAATGCCAGCACACACCTAGTGAAGTGACATTACTTCTGCTGGGCAGCACTAGCTTATTTGAATTTTTAGTTCATGGATTGTAATGTTCATTGATCAATGTTGTTGACCAGTGGTCCTATATACTCTAGAAACTAAGCTGATAGGTATTTGATTGCCTTGTATTGCAAATGAACTTCATATGACAAAGGCAGTTTTACTTCTTCAAAGCCTATGTTTGACCAAAATGGGACCTTAAAAAAAGAAGAATATCTACCATCCATAAAAATAAGTATACAAAGACGAAACAGTGAGCATAATAAGTTGTAAATGTTTGTAGCACTGAAAAGGAAGGCTTAGAAGATGTGAATTTAAATCTGCTCTTCACTCTTGATGCCAAAGTAAATGACATTGTTTCCTATGCACAGTCCTACTGAAGAGTCATTTGGCATTAGTTAGAAAAGTTACACAATTACCGTTTAAACCTTCAGCTTCAGGTATTTCTCGTTCAAGTGTTGAAAGGTTGAAGAAATTAGTTAGGCTTATGGGAATCCAGGCAAATGGCATTCTGTATTTCCCCAACCGCTGACAAAAGGATTCAGCTTGGGCTTTCAATTTTTCAATCTTTTCTTTTGTCTAAAACAAAGAAAATAAAGACTGTTTAAAAAGCAATCCACTATTTTAATGCTACTGTAGATAAAAATAGAAATTACGTATTTACAGTCCAGTAAATAATTTGCATTCTTATTTCTCGTGTTTTCTTGCTACATCACTGTCAGGATCATAGCTGATTTCATTGGTACATTCATTTCCCATTTATTTTCAATGAGTTCATTTTCATTATAGTAATGGAGAACGCAGTTCTCTTTGCAGTGGCCCTCAAGCCAGGCATGAACAATCACCGTGAAACATTAGCAGGTTCTACTTCCTTTGGCAGACACAGAAACAATATTCTACTGCAATCAGTATTTTCAAGGTGAGAGATGTATGGAAGTCTAGCAAATATTGTCAGCCTGTTCCAAGGAAATAAATGACCATGAATTCCCCAAACAGAGTTCATGTTATCTATGGATGACAGCATCACTGGCCACATATACTCTACAACAAGTCACTTGTCTCTGAAATACAAATATTTCTGCTAACTCCACATTGCACTGTCATCTCCTTTGCTCACCCCTATCTGCTTCATGACTCAAGACTTTGTCGGTATGGATTTCCAAAGGGGTCAGTAATGAAAGTGCACCTTGCCTTCTCATGACTTCTTCCTGGTGGTGACAGGCACCAACTGACTTCCTCCTCAATGTTCTTGGGATTCTGTCCTATTCCAAAGGTCCTGCTTGTTCTCTGTTTTTTTTCTTATGCATGCAGTTTTTTTTTAAATCTAAACATTCTTTATAATTTTTTACTTACTTTGCCAGCCTCACTTTCTTTAAGAACCATGTAGGGTTCTGCACAGTCTCCGATTTCTCCTTGCTGAAGCACTTTTTCTATCTAGAAAAGCAGTAAAATAAGACACAAAGCAAGGATATCACTCAGATAGTAATGTGTTCCTTCTCTGACAATACAAAAGAGCTGTGATACAGAATTCTTAAAACTTATGGAGTAACCGATACTAAATGTTCTCCTGGTTTTCCATCTGGTTGTTAGAAAGCAGAAAATACATATGTGACAACACTGTCAATCAGGTACTACTGCATTTTCACTGAAATCAGGAAAATTAACACATTCCAAGTGAAGAATTCAGAATCACAGAATGGTAGGGGGTTGGAAGAGACCTTTGGAGATCATCTGGTCCAACACCCCTGGCAAAGCAGGTTCACCTAGAGTAGGTCAATACATCCAGGGCGGGTTTTAATATCTCCAGAGAAGGAGACTCCACAACCTCCACAAGGGTTGATGTTTCAGTGTTCCATCACCCTCAAAGTGAAGAAGTTTATCCTCATGCTGAGATGGAATTTCCTGTATTCCAGTTTGTGCCCATTGCCCCTTGTCCCATCACCAGCACACTGAGAAGAGCCTGACCCCATCCTCCTGACACCTGCCATTTAGATAATTATAAGCATTGATGAGATCCCCTCTGAGGCTTTTTTTTCTCCGGGCTCAACAGACCCAGGTTTCTCAGTCTTTCCTCATGAGAGAGGTGCTCCATTCTCTTGATCATCTTTGTAGCCCTCCACTGGACTCTCTCTAGTAGTTCCCCAACTTTTTGAACTGGGGAGCCCAGAACTGGACACAGTGATCCAGATGTGGCCTCACCAGGACAAAGTGGAGGGGGAGGATGACCTCCCTTGACCTACTGGCCACCCTCTTTTTAATGCACCCCAAGATACCATGCCCTCAGGTTAACTCAGTTTCAGAATTAAATAAATAAAATAATGCAAAGTGCACTAAACCAAAGCCAAAAAACCTCCATAGAATTTAATGATTTTTTTTTAATTGGCTTATTTCACTTCACCTTAGGTAGTGGTAAAAAAATCTATATACTTAGTAGAACTAGAACAAGGGTATCAGCATAACTTCTTGGCTTTGGAGTGTGATATACCAGTGGACACCTGCATATATGCTATTAAAACCTATCAAAATTCATCTCAGGTACAGGAAACTCATGTTTATCAGCTCAACAGTCACAACTGGGAACAGGAAGAATGGTGTCGAAGTAGCACTGTAACATACCTTTATTACTAGGTATATATCTGATGAGGGATAAGTGACAGAAAATACTGCTGATCTTGCCTGAGTAGACAAATCAATGGAGGGTGTATGAGAACGCAAGAATCCTCTTAATGAATCCGGGTTGAGGTCACAATGAAAATTTTCTGAGATCTTGGAAAGAAAAAGAATTTAAATGTATTGCAAAACAAAAATGCATCAAATATTATTTTGAGTCACAAGTAGTAACTAGAACTACAGAATAAAAAATTGCAAGCATGTGACTTAGACTGAATAAAAAAAAATCCTGGATCAGACTGCATCTGTGATAAAGTTTCATGGTTTTTGTAAGTTTTCCTAAATTATTACTCTAGAAATAAAAAACCAAGCCAACTGAACAACAATACTGTATGCACACTTACCTTTTTCCTTTCTTTTATATCATAAAGAGCTATGCATGCAAATAAAGGTTCAATTTCTATATCAAACCTGTTAAGAAAGACACATAGGACACATTAATACCACACTTTTATGACTCTGTATAATAAAAAAATTAAAGGGCTGTATTTTGACTGGCGTTTCCATTAGAAAATAAGGAGAAATGTCTAGTTCCAGACCTCCGCTCTCCCAAAGCCTGGAGGATTTTTTTTATTTGTGCATTTTATTGGATGATTTCAAGAGGAAAAGAAGAGAAGTAAACTACACACAATATATTTTCTAAATTTGTCAGAAAGGTGGTATCAGATATCACTTAAAAATGATCATACCTTTCTTGAATTATCTTTTTTCTGTTTATCAAATCCAGTAGCATGTAGGGAGACCAATCTAGTTTGTTGGAAATAGTTTGGGCTCATTCCCAACTCCTTTTCACCCTGACAAGTTAAAGACTTCTGTAACGATGGATAAAAATAGTGCTCTGCTACAGACAAGCATGTAAACACTTGCTGAACAGGACACCTGCTGTGGTGCAGCAGGTGTAGCAGCAGCACACTGGCAGGAACTGAGAAATGGTGAGCGAGGCTTGTGAAGGATACTTACCTCAGAGTCTGCAGCTTCACTAAAATCCTGTTGCCCAGATGTTCCTTTGGGCGATCTGGCACTGGGCGTATCTCCACTGCATCTTCCTATTGTTAAACAATTGTTCTATTTATACTCAATTAAAACAACCATAAATTTACATACTTACGTGACCTTCATGTGATATTAGCTGGGCCACTGCTACAGACTAGCACCACCCCCCACTCTGCAGGCACTTCATCTCTTCAGAGATGAAAGAAAATTGGTTTACATTTCTGAATATTTACACTTCTGACCCCCCATCTGGAATTTACATTGAATATTTACAATTCTGGGCCTCAAGCAAGGGTTAGTGCAAAGAGTAACACCCCTGACACAACTGTACCACCAGCATGGGGCCTGACTCCCACTGAGTGGGGTGTGATGAAGCCTCCGGGCCACACCACAAGTCTGAGTACAACCCCCTGAACATGCGTTCAGGACAGCTGACAGGAGCCGACGGTGGTGTGCCTTCACCATGTTAGTATCCAAGGGAGACACATTCCTGGGCCGCAAACCCTCTTTTTTAACTGTGGTGCAGCTTTAAACCTTGAAGAGGCCCAGGGCAGGCAGCTGGGGAAGGGCTGTGGTCCAGCTGGCCTCCCCGCTCACCTCATCCACGGCAGGGTAGAGGGCGAGGAGCTCAGCATGGCGGTTGGTGCGCCGCGCCTCCTCGTTCTGCCTCTCAAACTCCTCGGGGCTGAGGTGCCGCAGCAGGTTCTCCAGGCGGGGGTCTGGCTGCAGGCTGCGCAGGTCGAAGTCGGAGGAGGTGAGGGTCGTCCTGGAGGCCTCCTCGGGGAGCCTGGGGACCTGCTGGGGTCCCGCCTGCTGGGAAGCAACAAAATGTTGGGGGGGGACACCCAGGGTGGCATGAAACATCTCCTGTTTGGCCGAAAGGGGGCTTAATGCCACCTCTGCCATCAGGCCAAATGACAAACACGCCATTACAGACACCCGAGGGCCCTTTCCTCTTTGAGGAAAGCTGCCGTGCTTGATCGCTTTTCCCAAAGTGAAGAAAACGTACCTGAAAGTTTGCATCGCCAGAATCCAGTGTTTCTGATTCAAATGTCTGTTTTTGAAGCGTCTTGTGAAAATCTCTTCGGGATCCTTTGTTTTTCAGGCTACAAGTATCTGGATTCCCCTGGTTCCTTTCAGGAGCAAGTCAGGACAGCACGAGGAGGAGTTGAGGGAAAAGAGAGAAGACGAATTTAAAAAAAACATTAAGCAACTGGAAACATTACTGTGCAGAAGAGTAGTATAGCACAGCTTTTATGCAAAAATGTGATATTTCACAGTGCTTAATTGTTTTATCACACCACTGCAACCCTACCACATATATTAGGAATGGTTTTAAAAGGAAGGAAATTCATTCAGAACACTTTTGCCTATACTGTGAGCCTGAGCAGCAAAACCTGACCTAGCTCCGAGCTCATCATAAAACATGGTGATTATTTCAGTGACCTAAAGAACACAGATTGGAGTCACTCATCTCTTGGCTGGCTCTTTGCTCCTGCAGTTACACATCAAGGAGCTTCCTGCTCATGACCTGGACCACGCTGGTATCTCAAGTTAGTCACACTCAACAATCTGTGCCTCTCAAACAGAGCCTGCTTGTGAAGGGGGCACAACATAACCCTCTCTGTTGGCAACTTCCCAAAATTTTGCAGCAAGGCACTAATTTCAAGTTACATTTTTGTGGCGGATAGAAAAAAAAAACCAGAAAGTACCCTGAAAAAAAAAAGATACCAGATGCATCCAGAGCTCTGTTTCTTCCACTTTAGTATGCAATTTGCTAAATCCTGTGATGTACTTCTTGCAACCAGATTCCTTAGTTACAGTATCTTGCTGTGTTCGTTTTCCTTTCCGTAACACTCCCAAAGCAATATCTAAACATCTGAGTACTTTCATAAAGACATTGCCACTATAAGCAATTATTGATCAGGGAGACACCTTTTTATTACATTTTGGGAGTAACTGAATTATATGCTCTGGTGTGTTTTAATTTTAATTGTTTGCATTTTAATTGCTTAGCAGTTCACTGCAAATGAAAACTGAAGTCATAAAAGACACAATCCCAGATCTCCTTGGATGTGACCTTGTTTTGGAACTGCCTTAATCATCCAGAATGAAAGAAAGAAATTCCACATGAGTTTAAGACATTTCAGCACCCAAAACAGGTTTGTTGATTGATTTTTTACTACTTCTGATGGCATACAAATGATTAATGGAGAGATTTATGTACCTGAGATCACATTTTCCCTGTGGTGTACAAGACACACTAGGGATGCCTTTCCCCTAAAGCATTCCTGGAAAATTTATTTGTATTGTTTATTTATCTTGAAAAGCCCAGTAGCAACTAAAACTCACCAAGAGGCAAACCCTGCACATGTCCATTTAATGGCCTGAATTAAGAAAATGGGAGGAGGAGAATGAACAAAGTGCAACTGAAAGGAGAAACTGACAGGCATAGGAACGAGCCTCCCATTCGGCCTCTGATAAAACCACATGGACCCCTCAGCTGTGTCCAGCCACCCTGTCTGGGGCACGAGGACCACCTCTGCTCATTCCACCTGCTGAAGACTCTTCAATCTCCTGTTCTGAACCTTCACATCTATGAATGGATGAAAGTCACTCACACATTCCTCTCATCTGTGGCTCACCAGACCATATGTTCAGCTACCTGGCCTGTGAGTCTCCCAGGTAGGAAACTACAGTTTTTCTAGCCTTTCTCAAAACAATGCAAAACTTAGTTCAACTACATTTTGTCTCTTCCCTCTTGATGTCTCTTCTTCCCCCTATATCTGTTTTTGAGATAGTGTCCAAGCATAACATGAGACTCCCAACAACAATTTAGCAATGGTTTATGTGACACTGCAGCATCTTTTACACGGTCTTGTTCTGTGCAATTTTTAATAACTTTTTTGCTTGCCACCAAAGGTCAGCTATCGACAGGTCCCTTCCTCACGTCTACCACAGACTCAACTGCTCAATAAAGTTTTTGAATGCGAATTTGCCTTACCTGAATGAATGGAACGGTAAAATGTACAACAAATCTTTTCATGAATGTGTCCGTTCACATTTCTGCAAGCACACGCAAATGCGAAAATAGCTATGTGCTGTTTTTCACCTCACCCACTTTACTGGTTGCTCCCTACTTGTGTGCACAGACAAAGCCGCATGCTGGCTCTTCAGACTGCAGTCAGAACAACACCGCCTTGAAAAAGCTAGTGCCCCTGCTCTGAGCAGTGCAGGTGGAGAGACTGTAAAACCCACTAGCTTATTTTTAGTGACTCACTGTGGAACGATTCTGAGAACTCAATCAATTTCATCAGCACCCCTGGAGGAAGTATCTTAAAAAACCCTCAGCGGCTGCTCCGTCCCTGCACAAGCTGCACAGTTAAACAATGCAATTCCTTTACAATCAGCGGGAGTCAACTTGTAACGCACTGACCGGTGATGCACAACCTGGTCAGAGAAACAGAGAGCAGCAAGGGCGGGAGAAGGGGCACAACAAAGTGGCAGCAAATGTGCCACCAGCTGCTACTATGGCTTCTCAAGAGCAGACCATGAGCGCCGGAGGGGGGTGAACAGGAAGCAGCGCAGTAAAGCAGAGCTCCAAAGACCTCTTTCTGAAGAACGGGAGGAGGTGATGGGGAAGGAGGTGAGCTCCACTGGCACAGGGCATCCCTGGGAGTCTGGGAACAGACACGCCTGCACAGAAAGCACTGGCAGAGTTCTCCTCATATTTAATACATGAAATGGAATGAAAAAATAAAATAAAATAAAATAAAATAAAATAAAATAAAATAAAATAAAATAAAATAAAATAAAATAAAATAAA
>JAOQGH010000019.1:28114994-28182367 GCA_025769975.1 Gallinago jamesoni | reverse complement strand
AATAAAATAAAATAAAATAAAATAAAATAAAATAAAATAAAATAAAATAAAATAAAATAAAATAAAATAAAGGAAATTATGTCACTTCTAATGACTACAGGTCCAATTCTGTGTGTTAAATCACACTGACCCCAAATGCAGATACCCCTTACTTACGCAAAGTAGTAAAGTTGGATGTTACGCTAATAATACCATGAACACAATCAGTCACTGCTTGGAAATCCTCATTCTTTTGCTACTAGCTTCATTTTCTGACACCGTTAAAAATCAGGTCATGTTAAGTTTGCAGGGCATGGAAGGGAAAATGAAGACCATACAAAATAATCTTTATCCCTGTTATCTTTCCTTTTAGTGTGATCAAAAAGTAATAGTATTCCAGATTTAGACAAATCATCATTACAGACAGGAAATGTGAATTTCTTCCCAGTTAATTCCCACGGTGCCTGATAATTATGAAGCAGTTGCAACATTATTTAGCTATAGCCCACTGGGTCAAACAAAACTATATAGTTATATATACACTACTGAAAAGTCAGGTTTTATCTTCATTTGCTGACTGAAATCATTATAAAAATGCACATCTCCTCTCTAGCAAATAAGAATGCAAGGTATATTCTATTTTATTTACTTGTGTGTAGCTTACTTTCTGTTCACAATTAGCCACTCCCGGATATATGTCTGAACACAGTCTCTGACATGTGAGTCCAGTTCAACCCTGGGGAAAAAAGCAATATATTGTAAATATTTTAGTATCTAAGTCTTACCTAAAGGACAAAGAAATTTATGTAAATACGCTGTTCAGAAAAAGGCCTCTCTACTAGTCCTCTCCTATGTACTTGTTTTACTGCTAAATTATTGTTTGAGGTTTAAAGAATTTTGTGTGCTGCATGATTTTTGTTACTGTGTTTATAAATTAACAAACATACATTTAACAGTGATAACTACTCACCATACTATGCATTTCATGAATGTAAGACCGATGTTGCTATAAAATATAGTGGACTAGAAGATGTGATAACAGGTACCCATCTTTGCGATTTTCAAAACTTGATTACAAGTCTTAAGATATAGAGACATTATTTCAGAGGCCTCAGGTCCTGACTTTTGCGAATACACAGTCTCTTGTATGGTTTTGGTGTAATTTTCTCTTTCTCATAGAAATGAAGGAAATTCTGAAAAGGAACCCTAATTTTTTAATCAGATAGCATAATAAAACTTCAGGATCTAAGAGTACATTATAATTTAATTTTATTATTTTCAAATAAACCTCATTTAATGTAGGTGGTTGTCAATGCTGCCTTATAGACTGGGTACTGGTTGGAACTGAAATATTCCAAGATAAAGTTGATGTCCGTGAATTTGCTGTCATGATGTTGTAGCACAATTCCCCTACCCCTATTCTAAAAAATTTTAGTGACTTGTGCTAAAATCAGTTGTTATGTCCTCCAGTGCAAGTGAGTAAAAGAACAGGGTACACAGGCAATGCAGGATTGGGGTAACCGTATGATATTTCTTAGCACTTTCCACCCAGAACTCTTAACAGAGTTGTAACTGATTACCAAGACTGGCTAACAACTCATTTGGATTCATGCCTGCTCCGAGGACAGAGCCTTGGCCAACACTGGACTGCTGTGTGCCTTTGCCACCAGTGGACTGACCAACACACGGTCACCTCCTGCATCTGGTCCAGGTGGGAGGTGTGCTTGAAAGCTCTGTTTCCTGCTGTCGTGCAGGAAGACACCACAGACTGTGGTCACCTGCAGGTCAGTCTTTGGTGTGTGCCCCTCCTAAGCTCCCATCTTCCCTAACATCCCCTGGTATCCTTGGCCAGGATTTTCTATGGAAGCACTAATATCCATAATGGTGGTGGGAACAGCTAGATGGGAAGCTGCTGTGTAAAAAAATCTGCTGAAAGCATATTTGTAGGTTTTGACTATTTGAACTTTGCAACAGAGTCCTTACAAAACCCATAATGTCACTGTGCTGCAAATCAGGCCAAAAACCATACAACATGGGTCTACATGTTTTCCTACTGGAAAAACAAATAGATAACTACTGTTTTAAACAGCAGTCATTTTGGGCAGTAAACCTGGAAACAGGGAGAAATGGACATTTTATCTTTTAAATTTCATTTCAAAGTTGGATGATTTTTTACTATTTTTGTCCGTAATTAAAATAAACAGGAACTTCAGGCATCAAAATACTCAGTCTCCCCCATCCATTCCCTTGCCCTATTCCACAGCAAAACAAGAATTGTGATAAATGATGGAACATTTCCCTTGAGCAACTTTCAAGTGAAAATCACCTTTTGTACAAATGCTACAAAATCCCCCACAAGCTGTGTGGTTCAAAGAATTCTCAGATGACCTAGCGTGGCATTTCATCTTTTACTGCCTTTGCTCTCCTGAACCTCCTGAGAGGTACACTGGACCAAAAAGGAACTCAGAGGCTCAGACTTTCCTTAGAAAGAGTAGTTCTTAGCTAGTCCACAGCTGGAAAAAATCATATAAACTGTGGTTGCTGCGTAGCCTCACTGCATTTGGTATGTTGGGCAGAAAACACAGAATAAATACCACTATTGTATAGGCTCTAGTTTACACAGCTGGCTGGTATAAATTAGAGCAGACTAACAACTTTTGCAGGAACAGAGGGGGATGCAGGTCTACCCTGTGAGCCAGGACACCATAAGCTAAGCCTATCTGTCCCTTCAGTGTTCCAGGTTCAGCATAGCAGAGAATATAGACTGTGCTGTTAATTTCCTGAATATACTGGAAGGAGCCAGCATGGTTAGTTGTCTTTACAGACATAGCAGTTTTGAACTAAACTGGTGCTGACTTCACATTCATCTGGCTGTCCCTGCTTGCAAAACTCAATAGGCCTTTGTGGTTCTACCTGGAGGTACCCTTTGCAGAAAAATGACCCTTGAAGAGTATTTTGTGTATGATGCATAGGACTCTACTAAACCACATCAGAAGACTCTCCAAAGCATCCCTTTTCTTATGCTGAAAAATTCTATTGCCCATAGTTTAGCTGTTTATTAGACCAACTTAAATATTTCGACAATGGCCAAGCACCAGTGTCAACAAATACTACCTATTTTAACTTAAAAGCTGTTGAAAATAGTAGCAGACTTCCTGATTATTTCATTAATGTCAGCCTGAGGCTAGAAGTTACTCCTAAACTAGAAATTAACACTTTCTTTTCCCCAAACCTTGCTTTGTGATCTGAGCAATGCCATGCAACACATAGCTGGCAAAAAAAAAAAAAAGAAAAAGAAAAAAGAAAAAGAAAAACCCCTCCATCCTATACTTACTACATGATGAGAATCAACTTCCACCTCTGGGATCACAGCTACAAAATTATTTTTCATACTACCAACATGCCTATCTTTAATATTTCTCCTGGTCTACGCCTACCTCACTTCTGCCACTATGAGGTAGCTCAAGAAGTTGTGTAAACACTTGCATAATTTTAAGTGTGCAAACAGGCCTAACAGAATCAATGGCAAAGTTCAAATGTATGAAGTTCAGCAAATGCATAATGGATGGATGGATGCATGGATGGATAGATGGCAGACTGTGGTGTCTGGATCGTCTTCAAAATTCTTTTTAAACCTGCAGCACCTCAGAGGGAGAGAAAGTCTCCTTACCCATCTTCCGGCATAGACGGTTGCAAAGTCCTGCACTCTTTGGGTGTAAAGACAATGTCCAAGTCATCTTCAGGAAAGTCACCAAGTTCTTGTGCTAGTTCTGAGTCTGAGTTGTTCAGCCGCGTCATTAGGAAGCCTTCAAAATCTACTGGGTCTACTGCGTCATAAAAGGAAGGCTAATGGAAGAAATAAGAGGTGTTTATTTTAGCAACACAATTTTTTTTAAGAGTATAATTTAGGCTTATTTTTTTCATTATTGTCATTGTCACATTATTTATTAAACAGTGGAAACAGACTCCTAACCTTATATACAGTGCCACTGCATTTAATGCAGGGAAAATTGGCTAACGAAACATTCAGCTGAGTAAAGAAAGGGAACAAAGAGAGAAAATGGAAGAGAAGAAATGGAAGGTACTACAGCTAAATCCAAATTTGCACCTGTTTTCTCTGCTGAGCTGTCTTAGATGCTGGTAGAAGGAGGGATGTACATCCTGGATGCCCTTAGATGTGCTCTGCTGGACTCATGCGAAGTGCACTCAGCTCCCCATGTCCAATTCATGGTATTAATCAGAGTTATAAAAAAGGCAGTGATGAGTAGGAAAAACAGAGGACATGGGCAGATGACAGAAATGATAGTGACAGGTAGTGCCAGATAGCGGGGGGCAGGACTCTACAGGACATGTGACAAAAGGCACTACAAATAACAAGGCAGTAAATTTTGGATGTTATACTGAGCTAAGGCCCAACTAGAAGCACTGTGGCTGCCGTCATGAAGATGCCACTCATTTGAGGTGCTGTGCCTGAAAAACATTGACTATTAGAAATGCTGCCTGCTTTCGACTCCAAACAAAGTTGAGGACAAGATATTCCCCCAGATCAGAAGAAATTTTTATTTTCCACCTCTGAACGTTACTGGTTTGCATTTTATTGAAGTTCCAATTTTATTGGATTTTTCAAGGGTTAGTACAGTAATGACACAAAAGGTTACATGGGACTACTAAAGTCAGTATTGCAAACCTTAGATATCCCCCATTTCTACAGCACATGGCATTGCACCTTGATAGAGAGCAGATATACCTGACTACATTTAATTAGCCATTCTTACACAGAACATACGATCAGAACAAAGTTGGACAAGTACAAGTGCTGCCACTCATACATGGTGTGAAGCTGTCTGACTCATTTTATCTGTTCAGTCTTAAAAACAGAGGCAGAAAATCTTGTTTGATATGACACCTAGAAATGTTCCAGATACACATGAATGTGACTTCATATGCTAAAAGCATATGTTATTCTATGTATAGTTAAAACTGAAAATTATTTTACTTGCTAGACAGCCAACAAAATTAGCCTGTATATGTTTAGAAAATAAAATATCTGTCCAGCTGAGTACAGAGACCAGCATTTTATATTGTTAATTTTCTTGACAAGTAAAAAAATAGATCTAAAAGTGACAACTTTAGAAAACCTATAGTTTATGTTCTGTGAGTTCCAGAAAGGACAAGGACACTCGATGCAGTAAGAGCGCAGAAAAATAGAGTATTAGAATAATAGCACTGGAATAACTTATTTACTAGGAGGAAGAATTTTAGCAAAAAACAGGTATCAAATCATCTTTGTCTGTAAAGAGTAAGGATTGCATTGCACTGACTAGCCCAAATACCTTTCACAAGACCACCTTCTGAACCTGCCAGCAGTAAATAGTCTGAATACAGGTCAGAGAATATAGCTCTATGGTGCTGCTGATGGGGTGTGGGGAAAATAAAGCACCCAATATCCCTGATATCAACACTGCCTTTATATTCAATGTTACTGTGACTTCTGTCTCATCTAATGTGTTCTGGGGCTATCCTCCTTATACTCCACAAGTAAAATCTGTGGGCTAAAATCATGAAGTCTTCACTTATTATTACTGAGTCCTGCTCATGCAAGGCTGTCATGGAACTTAACAGGATTTTTGCCTGAGCATGAAGTGGCCTCTGCACACAACAGTGCTACACCCACAACATCAGGAATTTTAACTCGGTAGGAAAATGAGGAATTCCACAATTTACAAAACATGCACAGGTGCTCAACGGTGGCAAAGCCCTGGGTAACTGAACTAAAATGGCTCACGCATAATATGCCACGTCAGTCACTGTAGATAGGAAGATGAGTTAAAACTGATTAGTGGTAAATATGAATTTTGGAGACTTCGTAGTGTTCTGGAAATATGTGAGGAAGTTATTCAGCTAATAAAAATCCACAACCATCTTGCAGATAGTGAAAGATGTCTAGAAGGAATATGTTAAAAATATCAAGGAGAAGCAAATCAATTTAAACTTTTGAAACTTGCAAATGATGTAGTAGAGACCTTTGAACACACCCAACCATCACTGCCTGCCTCAGGTTCCCCTTTTATAGGGAAACTGTATTGGTCTCTGCATAAATAGTCTCACCACTCTGTATTTAAAGGATCAGTTGAATTCTCTGAAAACACCTTTAGGAAATTTTCTTTCTTTGCTCTTTATCCAAAGCAGAAACCTAAAACCAACAGTAAATCCAGCAAACCATGAGGCCGCCAGCTGGAGAAATACACTGTGCTGTTAACAAATTTTTAGGTTAAGCACTGTTACTGGTTTATACCTGGTATAGTCCTGAGCACACTCTATCAACTGTTACAAGTAAACAGTGATCTTTATTAGCTGTGGATTTTTTACTAATTGTCATCATAATATCCTGGAAGTTCATCACTGTACTGCCAGTGGCTAAAACATTACATGTTGGTAGGGATATATGTATATATATATATTTTTATATATATATATATGTATATATGAAGATCTACTAAAAATAATAATGGAAGATTAAAGTAAAACACTGCTTGAAGTATACAATAACATAGTACATCTTTGCAGTTGCTAAAGTTGTACTATTTTGCATGCAAAATAGTTTTGCTTAATACATTCTAATTTTTGATTAAGCCTTGTATTTCCTTTAAAAAACACACCTTTGCATTCTAACAAGTCAAATCTATCACATCTCATTATGTTTTCTAACTTTTTCTCGTTAAAATGTTAAGAATAGTAATCTTTACTTACTAGAACTGTGTGGGTTTGGTTATTATAAATTAGATACAAATGTAAAAAAAAATATGGTGGAAAAGGTAAATGCAGATGGAGGGTATGGGTCACCCCAGCAAGTGCTGCAAAGATACAATTTCAACTTAGAAGCCAACACTCCTTTTCACACGTTCTATAAGTGTGCAAAACAGTTATTCTACAGAAAATGCCACAAAACATTACTGCAAACATACCTTTTTGAGGGTGATGGATAAGAGGCATGTAGCCACTGACAGCACACAAAATGGCAGCTACGGCGTAATACTCAGTAAATGAAATGTTATCGAGTTTCTCAAGAGCAAAAGCAGTTGTCTGCATGTAGAAGAAGGGATGTAGCCTCCCCAGGCTGCATAACCGCAAGGAACAAGTTAAAACACCACAGCACTTCAGATTGAGGAAGTGAGCAGTGGCGGGAGGCCCTGACACACAGGAAGTAACTGCTTACATCTACTGTTTTACATTTTTCACAATTGCTGGTGTGCAAAACTCCCGTTTCTACTTACCAGGTCTTACAAAAATCGGAAAAAAAGGTTAGGAAGAAGGAGATTATAAAAATCTTTGTCAGTTTTATTTATGGCATAGTATGTCTGCAGAATATTCATCCTTCTCAAAGGCCATTTAAAAAGATCTGGCATTTTTTCCCTTTGTCATAAGGGCAGGTCGTACGGCCTCACTTTTTTAGAGGGGGATTACACATGGACGGCTGAAGGTGATTTGGAGGCACATAACAGTTGACTCAATTATATCTATGCCAATCAGGGCATACTTTGGCATTTCTCACTTAACGTGCCTATTCTAGAGCACTGAAAAACAGGTCGGTGTGCTGCCTCTGCTGATAGCTTTGGTAACTGTGTATTAAGTCAAGCTAGCAAAGTCTCTACCTGTCTTTTTTTTTCTCTTTACTCACTGACCTCCTTTTGCAAATCATCTGTGATCACAACACAATGCATTTGCTTGATAGAGCTGAATGTTTCCTGCAAGGAAAGGATGTAATATGCTACAACACTTACTAATTAACTTTGATTTATAGCAGTATACAGAAAGACTGTCTATTTCGGGCACTGGGGACCTTTCTGATTTTTTCCAAAGGCATAATTTCCTCAGCGCACCAGGGAGTATTTTTTAACAGCTTCAGACAGAAGCCAGTGGAAAGCAGGAAAACTTAATTTACCCTAAAAACATCAAGCAATGTAGATGCCAAACCTGTGTAAAGAAGAAAAACCCAGAACTTACCAGATGAAGAGAAGAAAAGCCAGGGGTACTTAAGCTTCGTTGACAGAACTGTGCAAAGCCTGGTTGAAGAGTAAATTGCTTTCTTATTTCTGCAGAGGAGTGCCTTTAATTAAGCAGAGAAAAACCCTTATAATTATGATTATCCCCATACAAATTCCAAATGCCAGGCTTTAGCCAATTTAGTCTTCTATCCCAGTGTTTAGAAATGTATTTTGATGATGTTCTAGACTCCTTTTGTTTTGTTAGATGCAAACCTCAAAAAACATTTGCAGTCCTATATAATTAAGATTCTGACATTCTTCAAACAGATTTCTTTTATTATATTGCAGAACTCACAACTGGGAAAGGTTATGCAAGAAAGAATAACCTTGCCCTTAAGTGAAGTATGACTGCAACCTGTACAGCTATACTTGCAGATTCATTCCTGCAAAGGAAAGATACAGGATAGAAGAGTTAGAGAAAGAAGAATGAACATCACAGATGCAAATATTTTAATGAACTAGTAACTGACTAAGGAGTAAAAACAAGACAGGACCACACCCTCAGCAGTGTAAGCCAGACTTACGTTACTAAAGCAGTCTGCTGCGAAAAGCACAAGACAAACCAAAGCATTAATTCAGAAATCAGCCTATACTGTATCAGCTGAATGTTTGAGGAAAAGACTTCTTAAGTGCTAATTAATTGATTTCAATGTGAGCTGAAAGAGGCCAGTACTGAATTATTCAGAGAGTACAGTTGCATGTACCCAATCTGAAAATTCACTAATCGGAGTCCCTTGGTCATTTTTCATGGAAACAAATAAATTAATATTTAATATGGTTTAAGAATAGTCATCCATCAAAAGGTAACAAAACATCTATGATATATTTCACCAGGACAAGATTTTTAAAAGAACAAGCTGCACTTAAACAGATCACAAGTAAAAAAGAAATTCCTGCAGCCCCACCAGGGCAGTCAACTGGAAGGCAAGAAAATATGGAGGTAAGAAGACTTTCTCTTCCGTATGAGATTGTCACCAGGCTGCAGCACGTTTTAATAGGCATCTTAGAATTACCAGATGCCACAGGACAGTCTGCCTGTTTGGTCTGCACCTTCTCCCCTCTGTGACAGCTTAATTTCTATGACTGCTATACCTAGTCTGTGACAATCTCCTAATACTGCATTTCTTAATAAGCATGATAAAACCTAAACTCTGCTTAATGCAGTTCTGCTCATGTTAAGAGACAGGCATCTCACAGAAGGCATTAAAGGCATTAGGCCTAAATTTGAAAACAAAAGATGCATAAAAAAGGGTAGTTACTTGTAGGTCAAAAGATCATTCCAGGTGTGAGTGGAACATCACTCCAATCTGAAGGCAGCAGCAATTGCAGACAGAGCAAAGCCAGAGGTATAGAGAAAAAAAAGAGGTCCATGTGGAAAAGAAATTCATACTTATAAACAGTATTCCAAAAATCAGACAAGATAAAATGGGATTTTTTCAAAGGCTAGAATCATAGAATCACAGAATGGTTTTGGTTGGGAAGGACCTTAAAGATCATCAAGTTCCAACCTCCCTGTCATGGGCATGGACACCTCCCTCTAAACCAGGTTGCTCAAAGCCCCCCTGAGTCTGGGCTTGAACACTTCCAGGGATGGAGCATCCACAGTTTCTCTGGGCAACCTGTTCCAGTGCCTCACCACCCTCACAGTAAAGAATTTATTCCTAATATCTAATCCAAATCTACTCTCTTTCAGTTTAAAACCATTACCCCTTGTCCTATTGCTCCACTCCCTGATAAAGAGTCCCTCCCCACCTCATCCGTAGGTCCCCTTCAGGTACTGGAAGGCTGCTATAAGGTCTCCCTGGAGCCTTCTCCAGGGTGAACAATCCCATCTCTCTCAGCTTGTCTTCATAGGAGAGGTACTACAGCCCTCTGAGCATCTTCATGGCCCTCCTCTGGACCCGTTCCAAGAGGTCTGTGTCCTTCCTGTGCTGAGGATGTCAGAGCTGGATGCAGTACTCCAGGCTGGGTCTCAAGAGAGTGGAATAGAGGGGTAGAATCTCCTCCCTCGATCTGCTGGCCACACTTCTTTTGATGCAGCCCAGAATGCAGCTGACTTCCTCAGCTGCAAGCTCACATTTCTGGCCCATGTTGAGCTTCTCATCCACCAAGACCCTCAAGTCCTTCTCCTCTGGGCTTCTCTCAATCCATTCTCTGCCCAACCTGTATTTGTACTTGGGATTGCCATGACCCAGATGAAGGATCTTGCACTTGTCCTGGTTGAACTGGATAGCATCCTTTCCCTACAGCGTGTCAACCACACCACACATCTTGGTGTCATCAGGAAACTTGCTGAGGTTGCACTCAATCCCACAGTCCATGACACTGACAATGATGTTGAACAGCACTGCTCCCAGTACCAGCCCCTGAGGAACGCCACTTGTCACTGGTCTTCGTTTGGACATTGAGTTACTGACCGCAACCCTGTGAATGCGGCTGTCTAGCCAGTTCCTAATCCACCAAGTGGTCCATCCATCATATCCACGCCTTTCCACCAAGTGGTCCATCCATCATATCCATGCCTTTCCAATTTAGAGACCAGGATGTTATGCCTGACAGTGTCAAACACTTTGCATAAGTCCAGGTAAATGACGTCTATTGTTTTCAGATGTCATTTCAATTGTTATTTAATAGGTTATTCAATAATCATATGAATAAGAATCCACATAAGGAGAGGAAGTATGTGTGTTCCTTAGATTATTTTTGCCCTGTTTTAAAAAGAAGAGCTGCTTGTATATCAAGGTTATTGTTATTCATCTTTCCACTGCAAATAATCTCTGATCATGGATGTATGTAGCAAGGTATAACACAAAACTCAAACTACTCAAAATTATTATTTTTCCTTCAAAATGAGTCAGTTTCTACCTGTAGAACAGTAGAGCAGGGTACTACTACCCTGTAGAACAGAAGTATCTATTCCTGATGTAAATAATAGATGTAACAGCAGATGTTGCCTTAATGTATGTAAAAAACTGTAGCAGTGTATTGCAGAAGTTGCTGCTGTAAACAATGATATAAAAACATGTCTGAGTTACATGAGATATGGGGTGATCAGACTCTTTGAAGAGAAAATGGTATGAATTTTCATCTATAAATAAAAAGAAGCATGCATGTGGATGAACGGCCAAATTTGCTGTCTGGTAAAAGTCTTTTCAAGCCCAGCTAACTGGGAGGACATACATTTCTCAAGAGCAATGATGTTAGTTCCAGAGTCTCCTCAATGTTCAAAGAAAGAACATGAAAAACAAATAAGTCAGGTGGAAGAAGAATCCTATACTCTACAAAGGTGATTTTAAAATAGTTTAAGAGTAGTTCAATTGATTGATTTCATGTTTTTTCATATCACTGAAGGAAGAAAGAGAGAATAAATACAGTGAGAATAAATACAGTAAGAATAAATACAGTAAGAATAACAAGACAGCAAAGCTGGTTTGAACAAACTCAGAAATCATTGTTAGAATCTGCTAGGAATAGGTAAAGGAAAGAGACAGCTGCTAAATGACTCTAAACTAAAAGCCCAAGTTAGCTACCCCAACAGAGAGAGAAGGTGGGTGTTACGAGTCAGAGATGAGCTTGGAAAGGTTTGACAACCTGAGAACTAAAGTGGAAACAGATGTCCTTTTAGACGGCTCTTTGATAATGCCAGAATACAGCTGTGGTATATGAGATGCCTGTTTTCTCATCGAACAGGTAGCTCAGACACTGTCTGGGTACCCGCAGGAAATTGCCAGTCCACGTTAACCTAGCACATGTGGTGTCCAAGCCTTTATGGACACTGCAGTCCATCTATGCCATGGCCATACTTGTACCCTTCCTGTCTGATTCCGAGGAAAGCTTTACAGTCCCCTTAGCAGCTATAGTCTAGCTATGTGCTAAAAAACAGCACAGAAAGAAGCCAAGTGATTAAGGATGAACGCAAAGCAGTCACTGAAAAACATGAGAAAAAATGCAACTATATCTCTAGAAAGGAGGACTCAAATAATCATGGATCAGTCAGCTCAAAAAGGTAATAGAGCAACCTACTGGACAATCAACTTATAAGTAGCGGGAACATCAGGTCCCAAACTGTGGTCTCCAGTTGAAGCAAAGGAACCATGAAATTATACTTGAGATTAAAATGTGCATCACCTTAGTAATGCCTGTTTGTTAATGGTCTGATGATGAAGTGTATGGTGGGCAACTGGAAACTGTGTACTGTAGTAAGCTATGGTCCAAAAAGTTTGGCAATTATTGGTTTATTATTAGGTAGTGGTGGACAGGCAATATGGATTTATGAAAGGGCAGTCACATAATGCTTTCCTGTGATAGTTTATCTGGTTTCAGTAATGCTTTTGATAGTTTTCCTCATTACATTCCTATTAAAAAAAGGTAAAGAGAGAGTGGCTACATGGAATCATCTCAGCTGGTTCCAAAACTCATTAAAAAATATATTCAAGGAGGAGTCATCAATAGTTCAAAAGAAGATTGTGAAGAGATTTTGAATGATGTACTACTGTAAGTGAGAAGCAAGTTAATCTTTCCGAGGTCCAGTTCCAGTCCATATTTTGTTTTACACTGATGATGGTATACGTTAACTTAGTAATACAACTTGTAGATCACATCAGACAGGAAGGAGTTGTGAGTGCTCTGAAAGGCAGAACTAGCACTCAAAATGATCTTATATTCTAGAAACAGTTTGAAATCAGCACAGATTTAGCAAAAATAAATTTAAACCACTAAACTTAGGAACAAAAAAAAAATCAAATGCAGAAATACTAAAAGGAAAATGAACTGTCTAGAGAAATATCCATGCCACAAAAGTTCTGAGAGAGTATACTGGGACGCAGTACAGTAAGTGAGGAAAAAGAGAAGTTACTCCTGTTTATTTAAGCCAATGAGACACTCCTTAGGCTGATGTACACACTTAGAACACGACAGAGTAAGATGCAATCAAATTTAAAAGGCTCCAAAAGAGAGCAGTCAGAATGCTAAAAATTTTGGGAAGGATGATTCATGACTAAAGATTAAAAAAATAGATGTATTACAAAAGACATGACTGAGGGGAGACAGCAGTTGTCCTTGACTATGTAAATAAAATAGTGAACAATTCATGTCCATAAAGAAAAGAAGAAGAAGAAGAAGGAGAAGAAGAAGTAAATAAAGACTGAGGGGCTTGGGTCTTTTTAGTCTAGAGAAGAGAAGACTGAGGAGAGATCTGATCAACGCTTATAAATGCTTAAAGGGAGGGTGTCAAGAGGGTGGAGCTGGTCTTTTTTCAGTGGTGCCCAGTGACAGGACAAGAGGAAATGGGCACAAACTTGAATATAAGAAGTTCCATCTAAACATGAGAAGGAATTTCTTTACTTTGAGGGTGGCAGAGCACTGGAATAGGCTGCCCAGGGAGGTGGTGGAGTCTCCTTCTCTGGAGACATTCAAAACCTGCCTGGACGTATTCCTGTGCAACCCGCTCTAGGTGGAACTGCTTTGGCAGGGGGGTTGGACTAGATGATCTTCAGAGGTCCCTTCCAACCCCATGTAGTTCTGTGATTCTGTAATCTGCTTGCATTGAAGGAAGAGAGATTTAACAAGCTATTAGGAAAAATGTTGCCATTGCAATGGCAGCAGGGCACTGGAAGTGGTCATCTGGTGATGCCACAGTGACAAGAGCGCACTGGCGATGTAGATCATGTCTGTGAACTACTTGGAGAACAGAATCTGGGCAACTGCAAGCCTCTCAGAGACCAGAAATGGGACTCAGCAGTGTTAATAGCTCTTCAGACCTCTCATGTTGGTATCTGCCCCTTTATTTAAGATAAAATGGAAACACTAGCTGAAAAGAAAAAGGTGTAGACTTGGGAGAGTTTTTTCCTACAGAAGTCACTGCTAAATTCACAGTTAATCAGCATTCACATGGTGTGCTGCAAGATAGTGTAAACCTGTGGAAAGATGGGAGATGACAGCAGCCTAAGGCTTTTCTAGACCTTTTAGATCCTTGGCTGCTCCATAGTGTTGGAGCAAAATAATGTTGACTGGAATTAATTGCTCCAGTTTGTGTTGCCATACTCCTCTGGTCTAAAACTTGAAAAAGCTGGAACTCACTAGACTTTCTGATCCACCCAGATGTGACTGGAGGGTGAAAAAGAACAACCACCAAATCACCAAAAACCAGATGCTGCTCAATCAGAATTTCACCAGTGTCTCTCCCACTGGCAGATGCAATCCTTTAGCAATTCTCCTGAACAGCTAGCAAAAGTTGAGACATAGTCTGTGTTTCACAAATATTCTCCAATGCAAAGTGTACATTTTGCAAAATATATTAAAACAACAGTGTAACTGAAGTAACAGACTACACTTGGAGGTTCTAAAAATTAAATTTAACTTCTAGGCCAAATTCTGAGATGTTTTTCAGGGCAGAGCTTGTTGCAAGATTGGGAACTTGGAGATTTGGGTTATTAGTTGGGCCTTGATGAGGTATTAGAAAAGGAAGATAGAATAGCCATTTATTTTTTCAGTTTAACAAATGCTAGATATGTGGCTGAACACCATCGGGTTCTATAATTAGAATTATATGAATGCTCTTAAAGCATAAAGCTAGTTCTGTAGTTTCACTGGAAATTCTGCTCAACAATATAGTTCTGTAAAATATGTAGTTTAAAAGCTGACACAAGGACTATTTGCTAATATGTAGATAAAGTGAAAATTTAAACACAGAACAGCACTTTAGAAACAAAAGAAAACAGAGAACAGCTTTAAAGATCATCTGTTAACTGGAAATCATAACAAAACCACTGTTTTTAAAAGCCTTCACATGCCTACTGGATCAAGGTATCCAATGTTACCTACTATTAGAAGTTTCCTACTAGAGGGAGGCAGGAAAAGTAATCCTTAACACCCTTCCAATCCCTTCCAGCTGGCTCTGAGGAACAGTGAGTTGTCTTCTGCAAGAGCTGCATATACAACTAGTCAGCAAGAAAAGATGAAAAAATGAAATAAAAAGACTATCAGAACTATCCCTAAGGACAGAGAAACATTCACAATTAAATGTATACAGATGGTGGAATCATAAAGTAGAATAGTGAAAACTTTTGCTTAACAGGTAAAATATTCAATCTTGGCTACCCTGAGGAGTAACCTCTTTCATCGAACCCTGACAAAGAAAATTTTCAACTAGTTTTTGTTCTTTTTTTGAGCCTAACATGAAACTTTTCTAGTTACAACTAAAAATAAGCACCAAAAAACTCTGAAAAACATAACAATTACCTACCCCTCTCCTCTATTCCCACACAAAAGCACACACAAAGCTTTGGGCAACAATCCAGATCTTTAACTAGCAAATATGGGAATCTTGCTTAGAAATTCTTTTCTTATTGCCAGTGGAACTGCCTGTTTTTCTTCTAAGTTTCTAATTAGTCCTTAAGGCACCAGAGCTCTGCTTTGTTAGTCACTGTTTACAGCAGTGGTCGATCTGAACTAGCTGCTATTTCCTTGATGGCTCAGGTAGGCTATATACCCTCTGGCACACCCCTGCTTTGGGGTCTACCACATTAAGAGTCTAAATCAGCTAAGGCAATAAAGATCCTATTCCAGACGGTTGAAATTCAGCCACAATGTTCTCAAAGGAGATGGTGCAGGAAGAGACAAAGTCTAGGAGGGGAAATCGTGAACTTTATTGTGTTGGCAGCTTGTTACAAAGTAAAACAGGCAAGAGATTTTTTTGTTTTGGTTTGGTTTGTTTTTTTTTTTGTCCCAGGTAATGAACACCATTCATTCAGTGAAGATTTTTCACTGCCACTCAGTTTTGCTGTTTCTCTCTCAGGAAGAGACATAAGCACACATGAAAATTAATTTTCTAATCCTGGCAGTGGAGGTAAAGAACAACCATGCTTTCTTGCCACACAAAGAAACTGAAGACTTAGGATTTGGTCCTGATGAGCCATGCTTTTATGTGCTTTTTAATCACTGTGTTCTATAGATAAATATGCAAAAGTTATGATATAACCGTTGAGAAAACTTTGTGCATGCATTGTTGACTGGCTGACTCTTGCAATGAAAGTGGGTTTAGGTGTGATGTTTCATATGAGAGTTTAGAGGTACCTCCTGGAAAGCAAAGACTGTAAATCTATCTTATCTGTCATCCTATTATAGACTTAAACTGATCATGATAGTTTATACATGCAATACGAAGTTTTTAAAGAATATGCTAATTAATGATGCTAACAGAATTTTTTTTGTGTTAAAACAAGTTATTTTGTTGTCACCATTAGCTTTAAATCTATGATCATACACAAATTATTATTTATATACACAAATCTTTCATATTGAAGGGTTTAACCTCAATTTACCTAAGGATAATGGTCTTTGGTTGGCTCAATGCACTCTCTGCTTAGTACCAAAGCTTACACTGCTACCTCATTCAATGAGCATTTTAACTGAGATGGCTGCAGAAAAGCTTTTTAACAAACTCTTCCAGAAGACTCTATGGGTCTATAGTGAGGGCAAAACTTTGTAGTTAGGGCCTACTTCTCCTTTCTTTTTTTTTAATTTTTTTTTTTGGCTTGTTCCTTGCTAAACTGTTTAAATTACTTCCAATCATAGATCATCTACAACAGCAAAGGACAATTTTAAAGGCATTAGTGGTCATACATGCCATCTTCCTTTTACACTGTGACTTGAAATGTAACAGAAGTATCAGTTTGTGCTTTTAGACTTTTGTTTTGTCTGCACTATCCTCCCAATTAGAAACAGGGTGAGTATGAAATAAATGCAAGAATTTATTTTCCAACTTACATGTATTATCTGAGCTTCACAAGGACTTCACTAAGAAAATGCTACCATAATGCTGATAATCCTGTAAAATCCATACCTATTTTAATAGTTTTTGTGCTTTATTTTTACTTTCTTCCTAATGAACACTTATTAATAATAAGTAAAAAAAAAAGTCAGATGTTAAGCATAATAATAAAGACCATGTAAATGTTACTCTAGGGAATTTTTTTCATATTGATCCTACAGGATTGTTTTTATTTTTATCAAGGTCACAGTTGGCATTTTTATCAAGAAGGGAAAAAAATGTGCATTTTGTCCTTTCCATGACTGACAACTTCAAAGAAATTCACAATATATTCACAGATAGGTCCTTAATACTGTCACTACTTCAAAAACTAGGGGAGGAGATAATATAAATGGCATAGAACTGGAAAAAGAATGTGTTAATATTTTGGTCCCTCATTTCCCAAGACCACAGATTTGTGGAGTTTCAGTGTGACCTTTCTGTGACAGAAAAACCAGAAGTTGTTTTTTTCCAGTTACTTCTTAGAATACCATTTTTTCTTTAGACCTCTAAGTTTAACTAGAAAAAGTAGGATATTTTATTAGGGCAGTATACCTGAAAAAAATGGCCCAATTTCAAGTACATGTAGAGGTACTGCCATTTTTAGAACAGAGTATTCTGATTCAACTTCAGTGGGAGCCAGAGCAGTAACTAAGATACACTTGAAAGCTGGATCTTCCACTCTCACTTTTACAAATAAGAATGTCCACAGAATTTGGCATATGCTAACATATGCCAACATTATAGCTAACAATGCTAACATTAAAAAGAATGAATTTTTGTATCTGCTGGCTATCACTACAGGTACAAATTCCATAGAAATTATATTACACACCTTCACAAATACATTTGAATGATGTAACACATTTTATATCGTAAGTTACAAACTGAATTTCACTTCGCCATCCATGTGGAAAATTTCAAGCTTGGGAAAAGGTTAAGTTTTGGTCTAACAATGTTCTAAACGTGAGGTTTTGTTATTATAATGATTGTAAAGCTCAGCTCATGTGACATCTGAAATAAAACATATCCTTACCTAATCCAGTTTGCTTGACTTTAGGGAAAAATACCAATACCAGGTCCAGGTGTCCTGACTCCTTTATAAAAATCTCCAGGTCGGTATTACTGAAGTTCAGGAAATTGTGATTCATCATATGCAAGTATTATTCTACAAAGTTCGCAAGGAAAAATATTGTGGACTTTTTATATAAACTTGGCCCAAAAGCTGATCTAGGCCTGGACCTGTTTTTCTGTAACCGCATTCATGATGGCAATCATTTAGTGTGAGTATATTATCAGGTAAGCACTTTTCACAGGCTATCCTTTTTCCTTATGCTACAAAGTACAATATAGTCTGGTGTATCTTTTTCAAATCAAATTTTTAAAAAATCAGGTCAGAATAGAAAAAAGGACAAGTATACAGAACTATGCTCATGAACTGCAATTTTTAATGACTATCAAAAGTAAAAGCAGTAAAGGATATAAAAGGCAACATTAAATATGTCTTGCTTTCTGGTTTTCACTTCGTGTCTGAAAAAGAAAACTGTTTGGAAAGATAACTAAGTAATGTTCATATGCGGGACGTGGTGGACATAAAGATGTTTCTCATTTGCAAGTTCGTTTTTCTTGGGTAAGCTTAGGATTTCCTGTAGTATAAAAAAAAACCTCATCATAAATTGCAGACTAGACTTCACAATGCACATAGAGGTCTGAAGTCTAAGAGGGACAAAAGATCTTAAAAAAACATTTTAAAATGCAGCTTTTCTGCTCAGGCCCTAAAGTCCATTTCCAGCTCATGAGCCATCCTCCAGAGACAAAGCAAAAAATCAGCATTCTAATCATGTATCAGGGATTATTACGTCTGATTCCAGTGATGGCGCAGATACATAAGTACAGTATAATGACAGTCTTCAACAACTGCAATAGAAAATAGATTTTTTTTTTTAACACAATTTGAGCAAGCAGTGAGATGAAAAGATTATCTTCCTGCTAACAACAGCTGTCAATAACATCTGTCTTGCCGATAACAACAGTATTCTCCTTATGTGGCCAACTGTTCTCTAAAAGCTTTGTTTCTATAGCAGCCTGCTTGGTGATAAAGAATCCACTTGTTTTATGGAGTCTGTCTTTCCTGCACTTGTATTTTCAGAGAGTTTTGACTGGATGGGCCTGTGTTTCTTATCAGCTCCCTCCTTACGTGGTTAATATCACCTTGGTTGTATATCGGAAAAGGTAATCATAAAGTTTGGGGTAAACAATACAAGCCAAAGGTAAATCACTGTTATTGGCCAAAGGCATTTGTATCCTCTTAAAAGTAGTGAGAGGGCGTTTTCGTATATTCAGCTCTTTCTTTTCTACTTCCTAAAAGTTAGATGTATTTTAGGCAGGAAATGTTGTAATCTTTTGCCCAGTGTACTAGAGGAAAGGTCTGTGCCTGTAGTCTGTGTGATGGACAATAGGATGTCAAATCCAGTAAGAGCATCTGAATAATCTTATATTTGAAAAATAAGCAGATACTTACAGGGATTTATATTAGCAATATGAATTAATAACCTATGGCATAATCTTGATAGGTAATACTACTTTCTTCCTCAGATTGTTCCTGTAACTGATCTACAATCCACCTCTCCTAGAGGAGGAAGCAATCTTCCTACAGCTGTACATCAGAATTAGAAACATTTTAAGGGCACACAGAGAGTTTTGCACAGACAAAGATGACTGTGCATTGGTTGCTTTTCTTTTTATGAATTTTGTGCTTGTATAAAACATGACAGCTTGAAATCTAAGCTTAGTCCATAACAAATATTATAGCAGCGTTCCTCCTTTCATGCAGTTGTCTCTCTTACAGCCTCCAGCTATGTTCTAGCTCCTGTGGTCTGCAGCACAGCTTACTCCAAAGTATAATTCAACAGGCTCTGTGGATGCAGACAGGCTTTGATATAGTCGGGCTTAAAGGCAACAATTATCAATGCCAGAATGTAAGATGCAAATCATCTGATACTGGTTTGAATTATACATTGTGGCCAGTCAAACTGTATATACCGCTTAAATTTGTCATATGCTCAAGCATAGTTGTAAAACACGTTTAGAAGCACTGCACTGATAGAGATTTAATCTCATTTGATTGCTCACTGGAAACACCCTAGAAAGGCAAATGAATTCTCTTTAGGGCTGATGAAAAGATAACCTCACAGGCACTAGGAAGTTCCCTTTATTATCTTTAGAGCTACGTACAATAGATAGGATCCATCCCCAGCCTGCTTTAATATTCCTGACTTTGTGGTACATTTAGAAGTTCATTATTGTTGCAGGTTATGTCTCTCCCTTGGACTACCTTCAAAAATGTCCCCAAAAAGAGAGATAGGTTATTATATCTAAGGAAACAGACATCTGAGGCATTTAATGGCTCTTTAGTCCTTCACATGCAGTGAGCAACCATAACTGATAACAACAGGAATGAAACCATGGTCTCAACTCCTTCTCATCTTTTCTACTCATGCATATTGCCTTGAATCTAAATAGTGGTTGGAAGGGAGGTAAAGTATCTATGTGCAGAGGCTGCAGCAGGGGCTGGACCTTATGAGTAGTGTATGAAGTAGAGCTTTCTGTCTTCTCTCCCCACTCTGCACCTGCTCTAGAGCCACATACAATCTATTCCTTGTGATAAGTGCAAATCCGGAAGACACTAAGATAACGATGCCCTAAAAAGCTAGGAGAAATCAGCTCGCTGTAACTCAGGAAGACAGAAATGCCTTTTCCTGGGAAGAAAGTGATTAGGTTCTTCCTATGTTTAGAGGAAATACACCCAAAGCTAGTGAAGTACAAGCTGGTGAGCAGACATTTAGGGGGACAGAAAACTGACTGAACAGCCAGACCAGAGGATGGTAATCAGTGGCATGAAATCTAGTTGGAGGTCATTAACTAGCAGTAGACCCCAGGGGCCAGTATTGGGTCTAATCCTGTTTAACATCTTCATTAATGATCTGGATTTTTGGGGGTCAGAGTGTGCCCTCAGCAAGTTCACTAATGACACAGAACTGGGAGGAGGTGCTGATGCACAGGAGGCTGTGCTGCCCTTCAGACACAGCCTCCCTCAAAAGGCTGCAGAAGAGGCTAACAGGAACTTCATGAAGTTCAACAGGGAGACGTGCAAAGTCCTGCAGCTGGAACATCCCCACACATCAATACATGCTAGGGCCACCCAGCTGGAAAGCAGCTTTGCAGAAAAGGACCTGGTGGTTCTAGAAGACCATGACCATGTTGGTCATAGGAGATCATGACTTCAACCAAGATGAACATGAGCCAGCAATGTGCCCTGGTGGTAAAGAAGGCTAATGTTATCCTGGGGTGCACTAGGCAGAGTATTGACAGCAGGTTGAAGGAGATGATCCTTTCCCTTTGCTCAGTGATGGTGAGGCATGCCTAGGTTCTATGTCCAAATCTTTTATCTTTATATGTTATATGTTGAAGCATATGAAATACAGGGAAGTGATTAATGACAGCCAACATGGCTTCACCTAGGGCAAAATGTGCCTGATTAATCTAGTGGTTTTTTACAATAGAGTGACTGTATCACTGGACAAAGGAAGAGCAACTGGTGTCATCTACCTCAACTTCTGTATGGTCCCCCACAACTTTCTTACCTCTAAACTGGATAGACATGGATTTGATGGATGGCTTTTTAGATGGATAAGGAACTAGATGGATAAGGAACTAGCTGGGATTTGATGGATGGCTTTTTAGATGGATAAGGAACTAGATGGATAAGGAACTAGCTGGGTTGCTTCATCTGAAGAGCTACAGTGAATGGCTCAATATCCAAATGAAAATGAGTAATGAGTGGTGTTCCTTGAGGGTAAATACAGGGACCAATACTGTTTGATACCTTCACTAATGACAGATAGTAGGACTAAGTGCACCCTCAGCTAGTTTGCAGACAACACCAACTGAGTAGTACAGTTGATTCACTTGAGGGAAGTGATGCCATCCAGAGGGACCCTGACAAGCTTGAGGGATGGGCCTGTGTGAACCTCATGAAGTTCAACTAGGCCAAGTGCAAAGTCCTGCTCCTGAATCAGGGCAACCCCCAAGATCAGTACAGACTCGGGGATGAATGGATTGAGAGCAGTCCTGATGAGAAGAGCTTGGGGGTACTGGTGGATATAAAGTTGGACATGAGCCAACAGTGCGTGCTTACAGATCAGAAGGTCAACCATATCTTGGGCTGCATCAAAAGAAGCGTGGCCAGCAGGTTGAGGGAGATGATTCTACTCTGCTCTAGTGAGACCCCACCTGGAGTACTGCATCCAGCTCTGCATCCCCCAGTACAAGAAAGAGATGGACCTGTTAGAACAGGCCACAAAGGTGATCGGAGGGCTGGAGCACCTCTTCTAAGAAGACAGGTTGAGAAAGTTGGGGTTGTTCAGCCTAGAAAAGAGAAGGCTCTGGGGAGATCTTACTGCAGCTTTTCAATACTTAAAGGGGGATTATAGAAAAGATGGAGAGAGACTTTTTAGTAGGGGCTGTAGCAGTAGGACAAGGGGTAATGGTTTTAAACTGAAAGAAGGCCAATTCACATTAGGTATTAGGAATAAATTATTTACTCGGAGGGTGGTGAAACACTGGCAGAGGTTGCCTAGATAAGTTGTGGATGCCCCATCCCTGGAAATATTCAAGGTCAGGTTGGATGGGACTCTAAGAAACCTGGTCTAGTTAAAGATGTCCCTGCCTATGGCAGGGGGATTGGACTATGTGATCTTTGAAGATCCCTTCCAATGCAAACCTTTCTATGGTTCCAAGATGCAAACCTCATCTGTATACACACTGCACATGCAACTCCAAGTAGTTTTCTTGAAATCTCTGAAGGACTTAAAAAATCAGCTTCTCATTTATTTTTATGCGAATCTAAGAAAACTGGCAATTTACTGTAAGCCATGACTAACATATTTTTACACATAACATATGAAGCTTAAACACATCCTGTTTTTTTTTATCTTTAGTCTGTTATTATTGTTTAGTATCCTCTGTACCAAATACAAAAACACTACTACTTCACAGATGTAGTATGTAAGAGATAGTCTTTTCCCATAGCAATTACAAATTGGAATTTTTTAACCTTCCTTAAGAGCCATAGTGCGCTGTATATTTATGGTATGGAATTTAGTTGAATTCAAATGGGTTATTATTTGATCATTTGAAAAAACTGCCTTGAAGATAAGTCTGCAAAGACTTATTAACTGTAGTTATCCTCACTTAGATAGATTCCCAGGATGCAACTCATTAGAGTAAAGCAGGATTTAACCCTTTCATCAAGTGTGGTCTCCTTTGTGACTCTCTTTCTTGAATTAGGCTGACTCAGTAAAAACGAATACAGAATTTTTTATAATGCCACTGTCCTGGCATTACATTTCATAAGGCTATGCCTCAGTGGTCATACCTGATAAGAAGGATATTTCTACAAGCAGCTTTTAAAAGTTGATAAAGTATGAATGTGTGTTTTAGGTTCGCAGAAAACACGTGGAAAATTCCCTCACTATTAGCAGACTGGTAATTTTATTAAGGTTTTTAATGTATTACTTTATATAATAAAGTGACTATGATAATTTACCATATCTTTTTAAAAATGCACTAGATCATTTTACATCCTACGTATGTCTGTTGTACATACAAAGGACTGAGATTCTCCCTGCATTTTATTTAAGGTTAAAAAAAAAAATTAATTGAAAGAAACAGCTTGGCCTATACAACGGAGTCTGGACAATGCTTTTAAGTAACTAGCATTTTATTATATCCATATAACAAGGATTTTATTGAAATTTAATTTAAAAATTCTGGCCTAAGCCCCAAAAGGGGTAACACTGGCCAGAAATCTGCTACCAGAGAACATAGGAAATGGCCTATTCTGCCACTCACACCATTTTGCACTGTACCTGACCCCTCTGCAACAGCCTTTGCCATTTAGGGCAATTTTTATGAAATTTCAGAACCAAGTACAATACAAGATTTAAGCTGACCTTTTTATTTCAGGTAGAAATAATTAAAATAGACTTAATGATACCATTTGAGAATTAGGTGGGAGTTTGACTTTTATCATAGGCCTTTTAAAATTTGAAATCTTTAGCTAAGTGTTTGCTTTAATATAGTGTGGGTTGTTTGTTTGTTTTTCATATAAATCTATGTGTGTAAACTCATCCTTAAGTATGTCTTAAAACCAGAGTAGGAAAAGAAAATTTTATTTGGCAACTGGACACTTTCAGGGACAAGGAAATTAAAAGATAGAAGTAAATGCTAAAAATTTGTTTTATAACACTTGTAAAATGGAGACATTGGTTGTCTGTAAAAATAGTTAAGGAATATGTCTATTGGGAGGATTTTTAATTGCATGAGTCACATAATTGAAAGTTAAGTGATACCTTAGGGAGCTATATTGCTGCTCTTGAAAGTCTTCTGTTTTGTAATGTGTATGTTGAAATGTTTTGAGTGTGTAGCACTGGTGGCCAGGGCCCCAGGTTGATGCCAGAGCACCATTTTCTTCAAGTGAAGTCAAACCAAATAACTACTACTGAAAGATCTATACGGAAGATAAATAGTAAATGACACTTACTAAATGAAAGTAATAAAAATTAGAAAATATCTTCTGTGAATGCTGTGTTTATCCTAACAGACTGCTGAGGCAAACTGATTAAAATCCAGCTTAAAAGCTGGTTTCTCAAACATATGTTGCTCAGCTGGAACGTGTTAGAGCCCACACTTTTAGCAATGATAAGTTGTTTTTTCTCAGCAGTTTACAAAATTATTTTTCAATTTTCTTGGCTTCTGGTTATAAATACTGTGATTTGAAAGAAGATACGTTTACTACATGCGATCCAGATACCTTCTAATTACTATCCAGGACTTGACTCAACAAGGATGATCTGGTTTTTCATGTCCCATGCTGGCTTCCAACCACCACAGACACTTAAGACTCTCAGAAAGCGCCACAAAGGTTTCTTAGTGTTGCACATTAATGAGGGTTTTCTTCCCCTTCCTTTGTCCAACACAGGAGGCCATTTGGAAAGCAACTTACAACTTACTTTGAAGTGATACTTTAGGCTTCATTTTGAAGAATGCATGAAGTTGGACAGGAATTTAATTCCTCATATAACAAAAAAAAAGTTATTTGAAGAGGATGCTTTCTGACATCCTGCTTGGTTTTCAGCAACTTAGCTCTGAGTAATACACAGGTAAGTGGTAGGAATGCTGCCTAAAATGAGGGATACTAAAGGCTTGCTCCTTCACCTCTACATCATTATACATAAGAGTTATCCCATCAAACCAGAAGAAACTACTCACATACAAGCATTAAAAACATATGTGCAAGTCTTTGCAGGATTAAGAAGGCAGGAAGCAACAGGTTGGGGCAACAGACACCAGATGGGTAGAAGGAAGAATAAAGTGGTAGGAAGACATGGTTATGTGGGCAGGTTGCGTACACAACTTACAAGTTTGAAGGCATTTGAAGGTCTGATTTTGAAGTTTGACCTTGTTTTAAACAAATGCGATGCTTGTCATGTAATGGCTGTTCCTGAAGAATCCACAGCTCCAGTGCTCATGATCGATACCTCACACTTACTTTAAATCATGACGAGACCACCAACACAACAGTTCAGATCATGTCATTGCTAATTTTTTTACAGAACAGTGTTTAGATAGTTCGTAAGGTGCTTCACCAAACACATTGAGGCACACATTGGGTAATGAGCAGGAAGGCAGCTGATGTTGTCATTCTGAGGAACCAGTACAGAGCCAAGAATTCTGCTGGTCCTCATAAAAACAGTATATAGCTTAGACAAGTCACTGGCAAGAGAAAGAGTGAGAAAAAGAAGAGTTTGCATTCACAAATTTGAGCGAATGGAGGTAATTATACAGGCAATGTAGTAACTCCTGCAAATGATGCCTTGCCAATAACATCCAGCTTTCACTAAAGAGTTGCATTTTGAAGAAGTAAACTGAGGAACTCTGAAGAAAGAGGAACAAAATTTCATAGTTGTAAATTAGTCTTTTGTGTACAGTCAAGAAAGCTAACGGACTGACCTGTTGTTCCTCTTATTTTGAAAATTCATTTCAAAAAACCCCAAACACCACATTAAAAACACTTCCTGTGAGATAGATCACTCTATTTCAGTAGAACAAACTGCACTTGAGTCATGGAAAAATGACCTGCTCCTTTTCATGAATGGGAAGCATGATGGTATGCTAGCAAATGCATGTAATCTACCATACTGTGTAAAAGCAAATATTCTTACTTGCAAAATCAACATGCAGATTGTTAAAATGGAATCATATTCAGAACATGATGAATAACATATTGAACATTTAACTTGCTACAAAAAAAATGAATACTTCACTATTGAATCAAAAGAAATTTAAAAATATTATAGCAATGGTTTAATTTCACAACAGTTCTTAGCAGAATTTTGTAAGCCTTTGTAAAACAAAGCCAGATAAATTTTCATGATTCTACTTCTTTGTAAGGCTTTAGTCATACAGATGAACAGTGACCATCACCACTGCTGGGAAAAGCTGCCAGAAAGCTGACCCTAAAAATAGTTAGAAAGAAAATAACCCTAACCCTCTAAATATCAGCCAGTTACGCTCTTTATTCAAGCAAGTCTCCAAATGATCAGGAATTGTGGCAGGATCCTGTAGTGAACTCCTCACCTGATGGCTTCTCAATATGATGCCTGACTTGTGAATATTCCACCATAAATTTAAAGTGAATTCCCAAGAGATATGGAAAGGTACACTGATGTGTATTCTGCCCTGGGAAAGGCACATCGCAGCGAAGCTAATTTTATCCTCTGCGACTGCAAACCCCATGTCTTCCAATAAATCTCTGAGGAGGTGGAGTTTCTCTGCATACTTTTCTCTCTGGCACAGAGACCTATCCTCAGTTTATATTACCATTATGTTATTTGTTCTTTTACGCGTCAGCAAACTCAGTTACCTTGTATTTACACCAACACCCTGGAACAGGGTTTTCGCCTCAGATGACAAGACCACTTGAACAGGAGGCCTGTGTTTTCCTTTAACCCAATATGAAAATAATTGTCTTGGTTTCATACTGCCACCACAGAACACAGACCAGCTGAGAGTCAGCACTTCCCTGGGAAAAGACACCAAAGCCTAGCAGACAGCAAGATCAGTCAGAAGAGTATGGTGTTCCAACAGTTGAACTCTAATTTACTTGGTTTAGAGAAGGAAGGGGGGAGATAGATTTATTTTAAATCAGAAGGATTTTTTCGTTTCATAGATGAAAGGGTGAAAAGAAAAAAAATATCCCAGGGATGTGTGTCGTTGCAGAATTGATGACCCTACATAAAAACTTTATTTCCCAGGAGCACTAATTTAGGCACCAGGCTGTTTTGCTGCTGTGTACAGAGGAGGAACCTCAACCCTCGGCCCCACCACCACCAAGCAGCCCCCCTCCAGCGGGCTGGGGTCTCGCTGGGACAGAACAGAAGGGGAACAAACTCCGGGGGTGAGACTGGAGGTTTCCTCCTAGCCGGAGGACACAAACCCACAGCTAGTTTCGTCTGCTTACCCTTTGTCAGAGCAAACTCGGTTGCGGGAACGCACTCTGTAGCTGCACCTCCGCGGGGCCGGGAGGGGACCGGTGAGGCGCGCCGAGGGTCACCGCCTGCCGCCGGCGGGACCAGACCGGTAGCGGCGGGGGGGGTGGAGGGGGGTGCCGGGCTGAAGGCTGGCTAGCGCGGGGAGAGGGTTGCCGGCCCGGAGGCCAGCCGACAACGGGCGGCGGCGGCGGCAGGGCCAGCCGGGGTATCTGGCGGTGACAGATGGCTTCACGCCCCGGGGGTCTCCCGGGGAGGAGCCGTCCCGCCCCCGCTCCCGCAGCCCCATCGCCTGCCTTGGCCGCGTCTCAAGCTAAAGCTGGCGAGGTAGGAGGAAAACCCCTTACCTGTTGATTTTCAGGGCGAACGCCCTCCTGTCGGCGGCGGGTAAAGTCGCCATGCGGAGAGCAGCCGCGGGTGTCGGCTGCCGAGGCGGACGGACGCCGGCTGTATGCAGGGAGGGCGGCTTTACTTCATTTATTTATTTTTCCTAATTGCATGCTGCGGGCTAAAAACCCCGACGGTCTATCTGACAGTTCTGGGTGGCAACTTCCGCATTTCACCTTCCTCACCGAAATCGGCGGGAGTGGGAGGGATGTGCCCCTGTGCACAGCCGGCTTCTCCCGGCACCCCCTTTCCCTCCCTCCCTTCCCCCACCCCCGGCGCCTGCCCCGGCACCACCGGGGGCTGCCACGCACCGCCCGGCCCCGGGACCCCCAGGGGCTGCCACGCACCGCCCGCCGCTGCGGCAGCGCAACCGGGCGGCTGGGAGATGGCAGGAATTTCACTTCCCTGCGACATCCGAACCGCCCGCGGGTTTTTTTTTTTTTTGGAGGGACGGGGAGGGCAGCAGCGGGGGAGGCGAGCATTCAGGCAAGCGCAATAAGGAGGGAAGACACCTTATTGCGTGAAGGCGCAGGGCCGTGCAAGGAAATCCTTGCCTTCCCCCGCCCCAACTCCTTTTATTTTGGAAACCGAGGTGCAGGTGTCAGACACCCGCGCCCGGGGGGCGGGGGAGGAGGCAGCGGGCACCGCTGGGCACCGGGCGGGCCCCGGGCGCCGCCGGTCCGGCCCGTCCTCCCCCGGCGGAACAGGCGCGGCCGGCGGGCAGGGCCGGGCAGGATCGGGCAGGACGGGGCACGGCGGGCCCGTCAGGGCTGCTGAGGGCAGGGCAGACCGGCGCCCACTCCCCCACCGGGCAGAGGAGACAGCCGGGGTCCTTCTTTCGGCCCCGCTGGCACAGGGATGGAGCTGGCCAGGCTCCATCCCAAAAGAGATGCCAGCTCTTCACCCGGGTTGGTATTTTGCCAATACACACGTGCCCCCAGCATATATCTTTCTCTTGTCCCTAAACGACTTGCGTGTGTAAGGGAAGCTCATGCAGACCAACAGCAGATACCAGCCCAGCTGGGCACAGAGCGGGCCCCACTGCTACTCTCACTACCTGCACTTACAGCTCAGCTTTATAAAAAAGGCCATTTTTAGTAAGTGGCTTGCGGTTGTCTCGCGAAGTGGTGTTTGCCTGACTGGTATTTTTCTCTCAGCCTTGGTGCAGATTTTGCTGCTTCTGCAGATAAGTAGAACTCAAACTTCATTTGGAAGGGGAAACAGAAGCCGAACACGGTTTCTGCAGGTGAATTCTGGGGTGGCAGAGGCAACTCAGTTAAAGGTTGTCCTTGTTTTTTTTTTTTTTTAATAAATCCTTGCCTTGGATTCAACACTAGGATTCAACAACTGAAAAGCAGTCAAAAATCTCTCCATTCCGGGGGGTATCTAGAGGAAAGCAGCATGATCTGGGGCAAGGAGTGAAGATTATCAAGCAGTGAAGGCCTGAATCTGTGCTACTAACAATTGCCTCTTATCCTGGCAGGATTCACCATTCTCCAGAGCACTGTTAAGTGTGGGTCTCAAATATGAATGGTAACTGCTACGGTCTTGGAAGAGCACTGGCTATGTGCTTTTTAGGGAAGTGCAGAAAGGCTGCAGAGGTGAAAGGTTTAACAAAACACAGAAGTAAAAAAAACAAGAGTTGAAAATGGAAACAAATATGGATATATTTTGGAGGAACAAATCCACAAGGACCTACAGAAGAACAAGACCTCAGATATGAGTCTGAAAACCTCAGAAAGAAAATATTAAAATCTAATAGAATGGTATTAGCTAACAAACATTTGCTTTGGGAAGAATAAATTAGACACATTATTGCAGAGAACTTACCCACCACACCCATCCTTTCTTTACGTCACCATGATAAAGCTAAGGCCACTTACCTACAAGCGATCTGAACTTAAATCAATTTGAACTTAAATCACTTAGCTACAAATCACTGATAGGTAGCTGTGAGCTGGGATGTGTGTTGGTGAGAAGAAAAACCCATCAAAGATACTGGCAAGGCAAGGCCAGATACTGGCAATGTCACTGCTTCTCTCCACCTGCCTTCTTGTCCGTGCTTGCAGGTGCCCGTTGAAAGGTGGTCACGGCTGTCACAACCTCTCCAGTGCACAAACTGGCCAGAGTTTTAGTAGATGGCTCTACCAGAAACTCAACCTGTGTCCAACCCGTCTTGGGATGGGTGGCTGTGGTCACATTGTGTCAACAGTGGAAATAAACAGGAAAAATGTAACCTTGTTTTAATTTTAGTAGACACGACCAATTTAAATGAACACATCCATTTTTAAGAGTCTGATCTGAAACACACAATGTTTGATTTTTTCCTGGATTTTTTTTTTTTTTTTTTTTGCCTCTGTTTCCAGCAACTTAAGTTAAGGGGGAGAAAAGTAAGCAACAAAAGAAAATGCATTCTGTACATCGTCTGGTTGTAGAGACAGTAAGACAACAGTTTTGGTAGTTGATAGGTTTCACACCCATTTTTCCGTACACAAAAAAAAGGAGATATTGGATGTACTTCCTTTACTGAAGTCTGTGGTTAATTGGGTTTGGGTTGTCATTTTTGTTTGTTTGTTTAAGAGAGGAGGATGTTTCTTCTTCTTCTAGCTGTATCTCCATAACTGCTAACTGCTGAAGAAGCCACTACCTCCTTTTTTTATTGAAGCTATAAAAAAAACAGTCCAGGCTTCTTCATAACAGCTTATGGGGCATGAAGCACGTCCTTTCTTGATTGCCACATATGGCCACACAAATTTAGCTTGTAGCAACGCAGGTAACAGCACAACCTGCATGAATATACCCATTTATGAATGATACAACTATTTATTTTACAGTTGCTTTCTTGGTAAGCGTAACAACAAGATTACTCAAAAATATTTTGTCACATGCAGGAAAAGGGCCTGAGAAGACATACAAAAGTAAGGTTTCCAAAACTGCTAGTATATTCAGCAGTTACATACCAAACACTTAGATCATTGTAAGTTTTCATCTTTTTGGATGAACTGAATTACCAAAAGCCTCTGCCAGCATATGGCAGTAAAACTCATCAAATATTCATTTAATCTATTATGTCAACAATCCCATTGCCTTTTTTTGGGAGGGGGGGAAGGGGGAAAAAAAGATTGAAGTTGTTTCAAGAGACCTTATGTGGTTTTAACTCACTGGTGTACCACCAGATGAGATGTTGGTAAACTGATTTTTTTAAACTATCTTACCCAGTTAAGTATTGCCAAGAGTGCTGCTCCAGTTTGTTTTTAAAGACTGTGGTTTGTATTCCTGCAAGAAACAGACCTATTATATACAAGGTCATGAAGTCTAATCATACCTAATCATACCTTGACAACCAGAAGTAGAACAAGATCTTTTCAGTCAGGACATTAAAAAAATTATATCAAGCCAGGAACAGTGAAGGCAGCATAAAATCAAAAGCAAAGAAAAGAACGCAACTTGTAATGGACCCTGTTTTTCCAAACCTAGCTTGCTTGGATGGCAGCAGCTGTTGGTGGGTCTGGCACATGATGCAGTAGATACCATGCTTACATTCCCCATTTCCTCATCCCCATCCTCCCGTTGCACACATGTGCATCCCAAATGGTGGTCCTAATCATTGTCATATCACTTCAGCCCCAGAATCAATCACAAAGCCACACTTTCCATTCATTTCACTTGGGCTTCAAATGCTCTCACCAGGCTTTGGTCTTCCTCCTGCAACCTGACCCAGAGGTGGTGGGTCCAGGGCTGGTTGGTTGCTGTGCCTGGGCAGGCTGAGGATCTACAGGACCAGCCACAAAGAGCAGCTGAGCCATGAGGACAACACAGCTTGGGCATGTGCTTCTGGGAGAATAGCTACTGCTGCCTGTTGTTTTTATGGAGTTCATGGGTTGGGGACATGCTGGAAGACGCAATAATTGGCATGTCTTTACACCACGTACCAGGGGACTTTTATTCTGTTAAGACACACAATTCCAAACACCTTTTTTCTTAAAAGAGTACATTAGCAGGCATTTCTTCACTGGCAGCAGTATCCCTCCAAAGAACGCTATTACATGTTAGAGTATTACAGCATCACGCTTATCATTAAACACAACTTTGTGTCCCAGGATAGTCATGGGTGACAAAGCCCTGCTAAAGCTTTAAATATCACCTGCTTATTTGTAGAGGATGTACCTTTGATGCTCGACGAGCAACTGAGCCCACGGGAGTTTTCTCAATATCTTTTTTAATGGTAAGTTTGCATCCTTGGCAAAATACACCAGCAGTACAGAACCTCAGTAATGAATTAGTGTTATCTGATTACCTTGTAAGACCATCTGGAATAGGAAAACGGTGATGATCTCAGTACCTGCCAGCAGCACACAATGCTAGTTAAGGTTTGCTTATATTCCACCTTCCAGCTTCATCACTGGTTATAACAGTATAATGTAGCCAGTGCAACCAGACACTCTCTAATCCTTAAAGGAAGCTGACAGGCTGTCAAGCTCAGCGCTCTCACTGGCAGAGATCTCGACTGCATCCAATAAAAGCTAAGTGATTTATTCAAGATGCTTTGTACAAAAACACATTATATGAAATTTAGTAGGCTAAATATCAGCAAAATAAGTGTAATTTTCCATTCATCCTACTGATGTATTAAGTAGATTGGTAATGAAAGACTGAAGCTTCCTTAAAAAAAAAAAAAAAAAAAGAAAAATAATTTAGTTTTAGGTTTCATTTCTGTGTTGGTGAAACAGGAGAAAGGGAACTTAGATCACTTTGCAGCCTTCTGTTTCTTCATAAAACACTTGACTTAAAAACAAAACAAAACAACATATCTTCTTTTTCGATTTGTCTCTTCAAATCCTTCTGGATATATGAGAATGTTACTGGCCAGATCCTCAACAGAGAGTTTCTCAAAGAAAAATGTTTTTTTTCTCAGTAAAACTGAACTTAAGCAGAGACAACACTGGTAAAATTTTCCCTTACTGTCACCATCTTCTTACATCCAATTAAGCAACTTGCTAGATGACATATGTTGATATTTAAATGCTGACTATTAGCCATACCAATACCTTTATTCTAATGTTCTCAGTTTCACTAAGATTCACATCATACCAGCATATTGAGCACAAGACATAAAGACCAGGAGTGTCAAAAAGCAGCAGGTGCAGTGACTGAAGCAGTGTTGGTGTTTTTAAAAGATCTTCCTTCTCTTACAGGACGTGAATAATCCTCATTCTTCAAAGAAAAATTAAGTCTAGTTGTCAGGAGAAGCTGTCAGTCCAAGTGTGGATAAGAAAACACAGATGGTTTAATATAGAAATAGTTAAACATGGGTAACAGGCAAGAAAGAAGTAAATGTCCCCAGGGGAGCATGCAAATCATGCTAAAGTTACGCTTCTGTTTACCAACTTATATTTTGAGATCTACATGGGCCTGCTCAGCAGCTGCTGAGCTGATCACAAAACTGAACTTAATTTCTGTTTCTGCATTGTTTTGCAGGTTAACTGTAATCCAAAAATTCTGGCATCATGGTATGAATTTGCAGCAACCCCCTTCTCTGTGACCCTGAGTGACATTGTACTATAGAGACTAGTAGCAGATTAAAGAAATCTCCTTTCTCCAGCAGCCATGACACTTTAGGACTGTTATATTCCACTTAATATTAAAATGCCAGTGGTTCCCTTTCATGGTTGTTTCAATCAGATCATGCTCCTCTTGCTACTGTATCGGGAATCAGTAAGTCACAGTGCCCTTCAGTGCAGTCTCTTCCTTATTTTTGTGTCTCTTACAGTCTTCTTTCTCAATCCTCCTCTAAGAATAACAGCCTGAAACACTTTTGTTCATTGTTGAAATCAGCCTGAAGCAAACGGCTCGACTTGCACTGAGGTCTTCGGTATTTGGGAGGGGACTAACTTATTTCAATGGCAGCCACCCAAAGCGATAGTTAAATTCCACTTCCTGGTACCCATCAGCACTTTGCTGCTTTCTGATGTTGTACGTCTGGTCTACAAACAGTTTAGAATAAAACACTCCACTGCGTCACCCAGATTTAGCCTCGCAATGCTTATTTTAGCTACCACCACAATAAAATAGGCAGGGTTTGCATCTGCCTTTGGAAAGTGGGCTTTATTACACAGTTCAGCAGCAAGGCAAAGACGGTCAGTACTTACAGCAAAATTATAATATTTGGATATAAACTTTAAAGAAACTAAAAGGAAACCCAGAAATCACACTATTTATTTTAGGCAATTTTGTTCAAAAGGAAAGTAAAGAACAGTGTCACGTGAACCGATGAAAAGCAGAACAGCGTAAGAACGAGGACACTAGTTTCATCACCTTTTTCTTTCCCAATAGCAGATGTCTCACTGACATGTAAATGAAATGCCAGTATTACGAAAAGCCTAATTTTTATAAGATAACTCACAGCTTTTATATGCTTTGAGATGCTAAGCTGCTAGCTCCCAACACCTTTCTTTACTCCACAGCTTTCTCAAGGTGAAAAATCTTGGAATTGTTCTTCCTTTAATCCCATAACAACAGAAATATCTAAAGTTGAGCAGCCTCAGGACAGCAAAAACATAGACCATCAGTCATGCTTCTAACAGATACAGCTTTGAAAAACCAGACAAGTTTGTGCTTTAAAACAGGATGCATCACACAAGGGGTGTCACACAAGGAGATAACATGAATGGTATAAACAAGAACACAAAAAGATTCATTTACCATGTGCTGGTCTTAAAACTCTACAAATAACAGATCATATAATTATACCCTGTAATGAATAGGTGAGATTTACTGCCTTCCAGTCAGGAAAACAGAAACTCCACAAATGATTCTTGTCAGCTACCTTTATGGACTAAAGATGCCTAAGCCTTGCTAAACTTAGAAGTTTCACACTTGTGCCACTGCTGACATTCCACAGAACTGGCAGAAGATTTGCAGCGTAGGACAACAAGAATTATTTTAACCACAATCAAAGAAAAAAACCTGATTTCTTCTCACAAATCAAGATTTGAATAGGTTGTTTTTGAACTTATATAGATAGTCATATAACTATAGGTGTTTCTGTTGGAATAAATATGGTTATATCTCCAAGGACAAGAGGATTAAATAAATAAAATGAGTTACTTGATAATTTTTTAGGCCAGACTCTTACCTGCCATAATCAGAATGACTATAGTCAAAGCAAACTACTTAAAGTGGTGTATCACCAAATACCATCAGTATCGAAGGAATGCTTTAACATACACAAGTATAAGAATATTCAAGGATAAATACTAAGTCTATTTACTGCCATACAACCAAATAAAAGTACAAAAAAGATGATACCCAGCATACTTCATCAGTCTGTACTCAAACCTGCGGTGCTCATATTGAGAGCAGAGAACCACACCCATGTTTTGAGGAGCATGCATACAGAAGCATGTGTAAGGCAAATGCCTTCTCCATGCCTCCCCCAACACTATTACATTTATACGTTTAGGCATGAAGAAGCAGAAGATTTATTACCGATTTGCTAGACCTGTGGTCCACAAAAAGCACAACGTCGCTGTTAAAATTCACCATAGATACGCCTTATACATGTACACGCCCCCTCACGGTATCCGACGGAAAGCAGAGAAAGCAAGCGTTCAGTTTGTAGCTTCATTTTATTGGATTATAAGTAAAAAAAAAAAAAACAAAAAAAACCGGTACATCCATGCCGCACGAGGTCTGCCGGCCAGACCAGAGCACGTTCAGCCTTTCCTGCGCAGGGTCAGAACCAACCATTCCCTTCCTGTTACCGGGCTGGACCTGCTTCGGCGTGGGTTGGAGGTCCCTTCCAACCCCATGAGACTCTGTGAGGAGGAGGAGCAGCGCACTCGACTCTCGCCACCACCCCTTAACGGTCGCCCAACGGCCGGCCGGCCTCCCCGCGCGCCCCGCCCCGCCCTCCTGCTGCGCCTGTGCGGCAGTGCCGGGCGAGCATGCGCCACGGCACTCACCCGCCCGCCCGCCCGGCTTGTGTGGCGCGGCCGCGCGGAGGCCTTCGGGCGTGGGGCGCGTGCAGGTGAGTGGGGATGGGCCGCGGGGCCTGGGGGAAGCGGGAACGCCGCTGAGGGAAGGGGGGACGCCCCGCCCCCCTCCTCATCCGGCAGCCCGCCCCGTTGCCTCTCGCCGCGTCCGCAGGCGCCCAGACGCAGAGGCCCGCGGCTCTCATGGAGGACGAGGACTGCCCCGATCTTGTCCCGATAGACGCCGGCGGCGCCGAGGAGGAGGCCGAGCCTAGTCCCAGCAGGAAGATCCCCGTGACCATCATCACAGGCTACCTAGGTGAGGGGCGGCCTGCCGCGCTTCCGGGCTGGCGGGGAAGAGCTGCCGTGCAGGCCTGCGGCTTGTTTGGCCTCGGGAGACCCCCCATGTGGGAGGTTGGGCTGCGGAGCGGGGAGGTGGCTCGGCAGGTCTGGCAGCAGCCTCCGTGCTCGAGGGTTGGGCGAGCAAGAGAGACGCGGGTGGCGTTTCGGAGAGGTGCCCTCAGCCCGGCGCCCGGCAGCGCTTCCCTCAGCGCCCAGCCCTCACGCCGCTCCTGCTCAGGGCGCGCCTAGTGAGGTTTGTGGAGCGGTTTTGAAAGCAAGCTCCTGCTGCTGCTTTCACCAAACCTGTTTCCAGCTTTGTGCTGGTCGCCTTTGACAAATCGCTTTTTTTTGGCCACGTATTGACATCACAGTAGTGTTCACCTATGTGCCTCGGTTAAATGCCGGCTGAATAGCAATCTTACACATGCGAGGTTTGGTTTCCCTCTCTCAAACCAACACAGTTCTTGGGACCCTCAAATATTGTTATATGCAGTAAAGATCTGGTTAAATTTAGGATCGTCAAAACTGTTCGAAAAGTTGAAGCTTTATACTGCATCATACTCTCTCCAAACCCCCTAAGGGCAGGGAAGGAAGGTTGTTTTGCTAAATCCCCTAGTTGTGATCTTGTGGATGGGATAAAACTATCACAGAGGTTGTGAACACCTTGCTTGGCAGTGTCTCACCTAATGGCAGTTCATAGCACCAGGGGTGATTGCTGATGACAAGAGAGCTGCTCAGAAAAAGAATCGGGAGGGAGAATAAGTGCACCTTTTGTGAAGACAAGCATAAAAATGAGTTTTCCAGGAAAAGACTGCCCAGCTGGTGGGGGACTTCTGAGTTTATCAAGCACTGTCACTTGGTGAATGAAAAACTATGGATCTTTTAAAGCTGAGATTTAATGCGCTAATAGTTCCATGGTGTCAAATATCTCTACAAATTAATTTTTATAGTCTTATAGTAGAATGCAGGATACAAGAATAAAAACTCATATTTCAGAACAGATCAGATTTTCCTGAAGTGTGCATGTGTTTGGTACAGTATTTGCTTTTTATTTGAAAACTTATAAGCTTTAAAAAACCCCATTTTAATAGAAATATGGTCTGTGTTCCAGGAGCTGGGAAAACAACTCTTCTAAATTACATCCTAACAGAACAACATAATAAAAGAATAGCAGTTATTCTGAATGAGTTTGGAGAAGGTATGTAAACCTGCAGGAACATTTTTTATCTGTAAAATGGCAAGTATCTGAAATTTATGGAAATCAAGAGCATTGTAATTTTAAACTCATTACTGAACTGACTGACATACCTCCATCTTCAGAAGGCCAAAAAGTGTTTTGACTGTTATTCATAAAATAATGCTATGCATTAATCTCTCTTGTATATAAATCCAGTCCCTTGGAGTCAAATAAATGAATATATCACCCTGTTGGAAGTGCTATACCTACATTTGTCCTACTCAGTTTCAAGCAAATGGAAATTACAATAACATGGTGGTAGACAGTATTTCCTTTCCTTTCCTCCCAGTCACTTACAGATCACAAATTATCCTAGATCAAGATAATGGGAAGATGTGTCCTTGGTGTCAGTAGTTCTGTGAACCTTCTTTGAATGTTGAGGGATTTTTAACTGTTGTGATTATGACTTCATATCTTTACCATAGTCAGTGTTACTTACAGTTTGCACTGTTGTGTTGTTGTGTTAGTGGTTTTTTGTTTGTTTTTATGTACAACGGTGCATGCTACTTTTCTGATCATGTAGCCTAAAATAAAATGTAGGGACAGAGCCTTTTATTTGATATGGAGGTAGAGGTTGACTTCCCTTTCCTTTAGCAAAGTTTATTGCACTTATGCTCTTTCATCTTCTTGATTTTAGTCTTTGTAGAACCAACTTGACTTTGACTTGTAAGTTACTCATAAAATAGGGAATACTAATTTCTAAAGAACACGTCAAAAACATGGTCTCAGAAGAAAGAAATCCAAGGGTAAAAATATATACCAATTTGAATCTTTCATATTTCTTTTGCAGCCATTGTCATGTAAATTTGTGGATTAAAATTGTAGTACTACTTATATTTCCAGGAAGTGCCGTGGAGAAATCTCTGGCAATCAGTCAAGGGGGAGAACTCTATGAAGAATGGCTGGAACTCAGAAATGGCTGCCTGTGCTGTTCAGTAAAGTAAGGAAGGACTATTTACAAGTTCTTACAGTGGGTTTGGGGAAAATTGAAGAAAGGAAAAACATCCTGGATTTAATTCCTAAAACTCATGACAGTATTGATTGAGACTTCTTTTGACAGATAAAACAAGAATTGGAATTTGGGAGATAAATTTTTATTTCATTTTGCTGCCTTACTGGATTTGGGCTTGGTATCTTTCAGAACGACTATCTAAATGCCAGCTTGTGCTGGCATTTAGGCATTGGGGTATTGTAGGCTGGGGAGCTCTCCCTCTTTTGCTAGTATTTGTATGCTTTTGTTTATTATTGTATGCATTTATTTAAAGAGCTAAAGATTCAGGGAGGCTGGAACTAAGTTTCTGAATTTCCACATTAAATACTTTGTGTTTCATTCGCTGTATATTGGTTAATACTTTTGGTGAGCTCATGCAACACAGTCTTCCAAATTGTAAGCTGATGGTCATATTAAAAGCAGGAGTGTGTTTGTTTCTTTGACTTGTTTTTACCCTGTTTGTTTGAATGCTGGATTGTTTGGGCTAAGTTTGTAATAAAAATGTTGGCCTGTTTTATCTGAAAATTTGGAAGAACTGGTGCTATGCCTTAAATTGGCATAGTAAGTGGAAAACAAAAGACCCTGTTGCATTGTGTTCTATTGGGGTGTAGGAGATGCTGCAATTGCCACTGTGTTTTATAGACATTGTTTTCTTATACAAAATGGTATACATTTCTGCTTCAGGCTGACTTCATTGGCAGAGATTTAAGTAAATTATATATCTTAATTTTACTGTAGGTGAGGTGGAAAGGCATGAGAACATGGTTCAGTTCCCCCACCCCTCTCCACACGGCTCTTTTCTTTTTGTAATCCCAGCTGCTGAATGAAATACTTACATATTTACACAGCCCTACTGTAATTTATAGGGCTTTCAGTGTTTGAAAACAAATCTTAATTTAAATCCCCTTTATTATTCCTATTGGGAGTAGGCAAATGCCATTTTGAGACTAAAATAAAACAGAAGACTACAATTTGCCTAATGTTAGAGCAGCAGCTTGACGACTGGATTTTCATTATAGACTATAAGTCCTGAGTCAGGCCTTTGCTTTGATGACACTGTGTTCTGCAACAGAATATATGTACTTATACATGTCTTAGCTTGTTTTCTCTGTTCTCAGGTTTAATTGTTTCTTCTTGCAGGGACAATGGTGTGAAGGCTATTGAGAACCTGATGCAAAGGAGAGGAAAATTTGACTATATATTGTTAGAAACAACTGGTTTGGCAGATCCAGGTAGTTCACATATGATTTTCATAACCATGATAATAATTCTGTTTTTATGAAGTGCTTATTTGCTCACCAGTCAGTTCACTCTGCAAAATGTAGTATGAAGTTCTGTGTTGTCAGGCACATGCTTTTATTGCTATGTAGACTAAAACCGAATTAGATATGGTGCAGAAGCAGGGTTGTGAGTGGGGTTTGGTTGTTTTTTTTTTTGTTTTTTTTTTTAGCTTCCTCTAAATTGACTCTAAAGCTTAACAGAAATCCAGTTAAAATGTATTTCTATAAAAAGAAGACACTAGATTTGAGGAAGAGAAGCACACTCAAAATAGTAGTTTTCAGTAGGCTTTTGCTGTTCTACATTGCTCCTTCTGAAGTATCAATTACGAGCATCTGATGTATTGTTACATTGGTTGTGATAGGCCTTATATTTTGTGAAGTCATAAAATATGCTACAAAAGAGACTAACACATTCTTCTGGTAGGTACAGAAAAATAATAGATCTTGCGAATTCCTTGTGTGTTCTTTACTGATATGTATTTTAAAAAGGTGTTTAAACTTGAGCTCATGTTAATACTAGCTATCTAAAACAATTTTCTCAGAACCATCTCAATTAAAAATGTGTTGTTGATTGAGAGTGAAGGAAATTCTTTTCAGAAGTTCAGTTGTTTCCCATTTAGGAGACTGACATTTCCCAGCACACAGCTAAATAGTTGTCATGGTAAAGTAATTTTCTTCAAAAGAAAGGACATTGATTTGGCCTCTGTTACACACAAATTCTATTTGAGTCAAATTGGAAAACTATTAAGCTTTTTGTAAGAAAAATCAATAGATACCAGAAATCCATTAGATGTTGTGGCCCTTGCTGTATCTTGCATGAGTAAGCATTCAGAACAACTGACAGGTATTTGGTGTTGATACAGAGTGATGTTTGAAGGACTGCATCTTGTCCTTTTGGGTGGGCAGTTTTAGGTGTTAGAATAAGTTTGGTTGCTGATTTTTTTTTTTTTTCCTGATGTGCTTAATACTCTTAGACAGCCTGCCAGTAACTGAGGATAATTGAAAAAAGCAAGGGCTGTTGTTGCTTTCAGCTCCTGCTGTCCTTCATATTGTGGTATGGACATGTTAAATTAGTTTGTTTCATAACAAATTATGATCATTTTTTCTTAAAAATAAATACACAGAACATCCTATAGTTGCTAGAATCTGTTTTACAGGGCCTTTTTATCAGGAAGCAGGAGTAGCATACTCCTAGGCAATGTGTAGTATTACAGGGATCAGGTCACAGATTCCAAGCCCTTGATAGAATGTCATCCCAGTAGTGACTCACCTGTATGTTCCCTGGAAGCTTTCTCTTCTCCAGGCTGAAAAAAAATAATTTCCTCTGCCTCTTCTTGTAGGCCCTGTGCTCCAGCTTCAGCTGTCTTGGTGATCCTATGCTGAGCTCAGTCCAGTTTATTGATGCCTTTCCTGTATGGGGAATCCCCATGCTGGAAGCGCTAGCCATGTGTGGGCATGATAGTGCTAAATAGAGAGGAATAACCTCCCTCAGCCATGCTTCTGTTCTGACAGCCTGAGATCCCAGGGCCTGCTGCTTGCTTGGCTTGCTACCTACCAGGACCCCCAGGGACTTCTCTGTAGACTTGCTCCCTAGCCAGTCTGTCCTTAGCCTGTGTCATCACCAGGTGCTCTTTGATCTTAAGTGATTACTCAACCTTTTTCCTTGATGAATTTAATCAGGTTCTTGTCGGCCATTCCTTCCTGCCTGGCCAGGCAGGAAGTCCCTTAGAAAGATAGCTCTGCCCTTAGGTATGTCAAGTGTTCCTTTCCAAGTCTGATGTTCTCTGCAAACTTGACAGGCATGTCTTACATTCCCTCCTGGGTTCCTGGTAGAGATGTTGAATAGGATAGATCCCAGGATAGACCCCTGCAGTAACATGCTTATTACTGTCTTTCAGGTAAGGTACGTCCCAGTAACTGCAGTCTTTAGAGTTTAGCTATGCAACGAGTTTTGCCTAATGGTCTTTACATTCAGACTGGTAATGTTCCAACTTGGTTACTAGAATGTCTTCAAAGACAGTGTTGAAAAATTTGCTGCAGGTGATATAAATGGCATACAGTGCTCTCCCCTTGTCTACAGATACAATAATTTTTTCACAGAAGGCCGGATACGGCCATCACAGATTGATCAGGCATGACTAACCCTTGTAAACTTCCTTTCTTGTACATTATCTGTTTGCAAATTGAACAGCATTAGGTATTTCTTAATTTAATCTGTCTTTAAATTATCTAAGGCCAGAAGCTTTACTGCGCAGAGCTGAGATAATTAAGGAAAACATTATTTTCTATGTCTGGTTATTCCTGACTTTTTTCATCTCGTTGATTGATGATGCAAGAAACTGCATAGGAGAGTTTACAGTAGACAATGATGAAGAGAAGGCACCTCCCTCCCTAGGAGGGAGCAGATTTCTCCCAAGTGTGCCAATTCCATTTTTCCCACTGTTTTATCTCCTTTTTACTCTCCTTCCCCCTCCCCCCCCACCTTGTGTATGCACCATGGCCTATAAACAGAGTGTGAAGAGTGAGGAGAGGGAGTACAGTTTTTTCTAAGAAATGTGAGAGTCTTGGAGTATAGTAATGGTGGATAATGTTACTGAATAAAGGTAATTCAGAAAACTTACATGCATCTGAAATGCTGAGATTTTTAAAGCTTTTTGTAGTCATAGCTGTTGATGTGCACACAAGTATAATTCTTTGGTAGCTATTGTTAGATCAAATGTGTGGTTGAGTATTTGACATCTGTGATGCTTTCTGAGTTTGGAAGAGTGGAGTTTCAAGTACAGCATGACAACAGAGTTTTTCTATGAAATGTTTAGGTATTGATAGTTTACTGGAAAATGTCAATTTTGCAACTAAATGTACTGCATTTCTTAGGAGCTGTGGCCTCTATGTTCTGGGTTGATTCTGAACTGGGAAGTGACATCTATCTTGATGGTAAGAAGTGAGAGCTTGTTTTCCAATATATTGGCATTCCATATCTGGATTTAGTGTAATGTAAATCCTTATAATTTAAGGCAAGGTTATAGAAAATGTTTGAAATGTGCTTTTGGTTCTCACACTTCCAAATTTGACCGCAGAGATCTACTTGCTTATTCTGATGCTTATCAACTTGGTGAGCTGTTTCAGTTTGCTGAATCCAACAAAAGTCCTGTAATGTTTTGCTAAGGGATCAGATATGGAGACATCTTGATTGTGGTGTAAGGAGGGAAAAAACCCTCATTAGTTAGATGTTACAAAACATTATTTAGGAATAATATTACAGCGCTCTCCTCTTTATTCTTTTTTTTCTTTCCCCTGTGGAATACTTCATTGTTTCATTTTTTCTGAACTCTTACCTTGTTGACATCTGGAGTCTCCTGCCTTTTGTTTTCTGACTTCTTTGTCTCTTGTACTCTTGTTAGTTCTAGTATTTGCTATGTTCCATTAGAAATCTGAGTTTACTGTAACATAAATCATCAATATATGTAGCTAAAGAGCATGTCGAATGTTGATTTTTTTTTTTTTAAATGTAGGAAAAAAGCTTACTTTTTGGCTTAAAATCCTACTAGCAGTCTGTAAAATACCCACTTAGACAAGGAAATACCCATTTAGACAACTGAATATTCCTACACAGTTGAATAGGAAACAGCTTCCTAAATTTCTGCCAGACAATTGCAGATACCTGGTCACTTAGAATAACTGTATACCTCAGTCTGTCTCCTTATTTGTGTTTTGATAACCTGCAAAAGCATACCTCTGCCAGCTTGCTTTTGCAGAAGAAGGAGAGGCATCCACCTTGTGAGAATTTCTTTCACGCGGTTTGATAGGTATTTTTTTATGACAGGTTTGAGTAACAAACAAGAAACTTAACTGGGTGACAAATCTAATATTCAGATACACTGGAAGTGTTGGAAGTATTATAAGCAGTTGTAAATGTAAAGATGCTTTTACATCAGTAATTGTACAGGAAGTTTGCAAGTTGTTAAATTGTTACCTGTTTCAGCACATTTTTATTCCATTTTAATGTTCTCTTTTAGGCATTGTATCTGTTGTTGATGCAAAACATGGATTGCAGGTAAGTTACTGGCTTTGTTACATGGTTTAAAACTGCAACATTAGAAAAGGGGACAGCCCTGTCCACTTGTCACTTTGTGTCGCATCAGGATGAAACTAATCTCAGCCCATTGAAATCCAGTTTGGCAAATTAAGCTATTGTTTTTTGCAATGACTTTGAAGGAGTTGGTAGAGGGAGAGGAAGGGACTGAGAGCTGGTTTGCTCTTTTAAGCAAAAAGTGAATTTTACATCAACTCAGCTATCACAAGAAACCACAGCATGTCTTAAGTCATCCCCCTTTTTCAGATGAGTGCCCTCTTACTAATTTGGATGTGTTGTATTACCTGCAAAAATGTTGTGTTTATCAGTATCATGCAATACTGATTTATTGGCTTGAAACAAATACAGTTGTGTTGGACAGGAATACTAAATTATTATTGTTTAAAAGTTTAAATATTAAAACTTTCAAGTAACATGTCAAAAACAACACAGAAATGTTTTGAAACATTCAGTTTTTCTATGTATTATTGTCTTTGATAGCTCACTGAAAACTCTTAAGTTATTTAGTCAGTAAGCCTGTACAAACCCGACATGAACTCAGAATATTAGAATCTCCAGATTTTCTCAGTTGTATGCCAAGTAAACTTTTGCTTTTTAGTAAATGACTTTCTAATTTGCGCAATTTTTCTGGTTGCAAAGCTTGAGGTCAGCAGCTGGTTGTGATTCCAAGAATTTTGAAAGCAATACAGGTGATGACATTGGGATAATAGGCAGCAATTTAAGGGTGTCATGCTTAAGAGAACCAGCCCATCACAAGAAAAGCTGACAAATAGTAGCCTGTGACCAGTCAGCCAAATTGAAACTGAAGTGGTAATTGATATCACAGGTTATCACTCTAATGGATTTGTCACCAGCAATCTGAAATACTGATTTTTTATTTTTAATCAAGGGCAACAAGTTGTACACTTCAAGTGACAGTTCTCTACTTTCAGGACTTGACATCTGGACTACTGACATTGTCCTTTTCAGGGCAACAAATCTGACAGCATTTAATTCAGTAGAATCAATACATAGAGGATTACAAAGAAAAGGTCAGAGGAAAGGTTCGGTCACAGTCATCCTATTTTTACACTCTGCTTAAGTTGTGCACAATCAGGAAATGGTTTTGAGGAGCTGTTTTAAAAGGGTTTTGTAGGTTTTTTTTTTTAATTTATCTGTTTCCCATGACAGTTAATTCCACTTTCATTTGATATTCTTCTATCATTAAAACCATATGCAGAATTAATATTCTTGGTACATTTAGAGCTGATGAGGAAATGCACAGGACTCCATAATCCTTCCAGAGATGTAAGGCATAAGTGGTGAGCTCTTACTTACAGCATCGATTTAAAGTTTTACTGCCTCCAGGTGTCTGTGATGCTTCTGTTCTGGAGATTGCTGCCTCCGTGGCAGAGTGGGCAGAAAATAATTTGTAGTTTAACATTTGCTGCTTCAGTGTAGTCTGTTGCTCTGCCTAAATTAAGTAAGGCTTGATGTTGCTAAACCTCATGGTGCTGCTTGAGATCCAGGCAGGTTTTTTTCCCCTTTCACTATTTCTTCTGTGAGGACATTAGCTTGGGAAGACCGGTGGAGCACAAACCTCCAGATGATACTAAACTTCTGCAGCATGATCAGAAGCTGCTGGTTTTGTCAGTGCTGACTGACAAGTTACAGCTTCAATACGCTGCAAGCACTGATGTTGGACAGACTGGCCAAGGAGCAGTGGCTTGTTTGTACAAACCCAGAAAGAGTTACAGATTTTTACATTAGAGGTACAGTTTGTCAAATCTTATGCAGCTATGTATATGAAATTGTGTAGTTCAAGCCTAACACATCTTTAACATTTAGTTAACATCACGCTCGTTACTGAAAGTACTGTACTTCCATTTTTTCAAATATGTTTTTCCATGGTTACTGTATGTCATGGTGTTTTTTTTTACTTCGTCATAAATTGAAAAATAATGAGAATTAATATAATGCAGTTTTCCAACTCTTTGGCATTCTAATAATCAAATTCATTAAAAGAGTAGAGTAGAAGTTATTAGCTTCTGTAATGGTGGATGTGTAAATTTACTTTTTCACCATTGTTTTACCAAAAAATTCTAGAAGTCATCTTCCTCAATACCATGTTGAAAAAGCTGCATTGGCTTTGGCTTCCTTTAATTGCAAATAAATTTAAATGTCACTTGAATATGCTTAATCCAGTTATTTTAATTTTTGTCTAGCACTTGATGGAAGAAAAGCCAGAAGGCCTTATCAATGAAGCGTGTAGGTATGGATTTATAAATTAATTTTATATATCACAGTTAGGAACTGCACTGTATTTAAGTTCGTTAGAAATGGCTTCTTTTTCTTCCATAAGGCTTTATTCTCCTCCTTTTTTTAAAGGTAGATAAGTATAATAAGGTAGAAAATAGAAAAGTGCTCCATTTGGTCTTTTTGCCAGGTTCTCTTCTAATAGATATTGTAAGAGGGATGGGTTTTTACATAGCGTTGGGAAGAAAAAATTGCATGCTAGCATCTATCAGATGCTCAAAGTAGGACTGGAGATAGAAGAATCTTATTTTGCTAGATGTGCAGCCAGAGTGATTAAGGGTTATTGTAGCAATAGAAGTCTTCATAAAGCAAAGAGACTTTATGAAGACAGCATGCAAGAGAGATAGGAGCTTGTGAAGTTCATAAATCACCAAGCACTTCAGATTAGATGACATTTAAAAGAGAACAAAAACTAGCAAGCTTTTGTAGTTAGGTTGACTTCTCTTACTGCACATAAGAGCAGCTCAAGGAGAAGCCCGTAGTTCTGTAGTCATATTCCATGATGTTCTAGTTTGATTAATGCTTGCCTTTCTGTACTAACAATGCTCATACTATTATTTTTTCTTTCTGGTGCTATGGGAGAGATGGTATTTCTGCCTTACAGGAAAAGCATTTGTTCATGTTGGTTTTTCTTTTTTTTTTTTTTTTCCTCTTTATTCATAGGCAGGTTGCATTAGCTGATCTAATAATCATCAATAAAACAGATTTGGTTTCAGGGGAAGAATTGAATAAAGTCAGAACATCTGTCAGGTATGAAACTTTTGGCATAACTATAGCACTACTGGCTCAAAGGTTATTTTTTTATTTAAACATAATTACTTCCTTCTTGTTAATACTGAAATTAGATGTCACAATTACATTGACAGAAATTGTTAGCTCAGAAGGGAAAAGAGGCTGCCCCTTTCTAAAGGCATTTCAATACTGTTATGTGTTTACACAATTTTAGCAATTTTGCTTTCTAGTTAATATAGGTACCTACTAAGGACAAGCCTTTGTCTTAATTGTTCATGCTCTTACATTTTTTTGGCATCTGTTCCCATTTTTCAGAATTAGCATCAGAGAAGAAAATATTTTGCTAGTAGATAAGAGTTCACTAACAAATGTGACGATATATGGAAGAAGTCCTAAATAATTGCCACAGGTGTAGAAGAACCAATGGTCTGAATCAAATTAGTGATCAAACACATGCCCCATCTTTTTCTGTCAATACTATGATAACGAAAATGAAACATTAAAATTTTTAAATACTTTACAACTTCATTAGTAGTTGAGGGGTACTGTGTCCAGTTCTGGGACCCCCAGTTCAAGATGGACAGGGAACGACTGGAAAGAGTCCAGCAGAGGGCTACAAAGATGATCGAGGGACTGGAGCGCCTTGCTTATAAGGAAAGGCTGGGAGACCTGGGTCTGTTGAGCCTGGAGTAGAGAAGACTACAATGGGATCTCATCAATGCTTATAAATATCTGAAGGGTGGGTGTCAAGAGGATGTGATCAGGCTCTTCTCAGTGGTGCTTGTTGACAGAACAAGGGGCAACAGGTACAAACTGGGACACGGCAAGCTCTCTTTGAGCATGTGAAAAGCTTCTTCACTTTGAGGGTGGCAGAGAAATGGAGGCTGCCCAGAGAGGTTGTGGAGTCTCTTCTGGAGATACTCGAAATCCACCTGGATGTGTTCCTGTCCAGCCTTTTCTGGGTGACCCTACATTAGCAGGGAGGTTGGAGTAGATGATCTTTGAAGGTCCCTTCCAGCCCCTGTGATTTCGTGATTTGTGGTTTGAATTCCAAAAGTAAAAATGCTTAGACCCAGTGGAGTGTATCATGAGGAGTCTTGGATAGAAAGCCACTGTTCTTGCCAGTAGTATTTTGTTTTCAGAACTTACAAAGTTTTCAACCCTTACTTAGGATATGAAAACGTCAGAAAAATGAAGTCTGTTGGGATGTGTGTTGGTTTCTTCAACCAGCTGATAACAGTTGGGATTATTGTTGTGGTGCTGTTTAAGCAACATATTATGGTTGAACTTTCATCTAACTTCTGATTTTTCTATTTTATTTTAGGTCAATAAATGGACTTGTTAAAATTCTAGAGACACAAAGATCAAGGTATTAAATGGCCACTATTAATAGGTACTAGATCCTGCTTCTTTTGTGACAGTATTAGATCAGTTTGCTTAAGGGAAAATTGTTGAATTGAAAATATTTAACTCAATGTTTATTTTACTAATAAGCATCTGGAGAAAGGATATTTTTTTTTTTTTTAAAGAAGTAAAAATGTATTTTACTTTTATATTTTTCTTTGTTACTGTTCACATCCTACACTGTAGTGCATAACTATTTAAAAAAAAAAATCACTATTTGGATGTAGCTTAGTTTACAGAGCTTATCACTAATGGGTTTCATTGGACTTATTTCTTATTTACATGAGCAGTGGATTTTACAAAAGCTTGGGCATTTTTTTTCCCCCAAACCCTGCATTTTTTCCTAAGTTTAATATGAATATGGCTATTAATTATTAAATTTGCATTTTTGTCATATTGCCATTTATGGAACAATACCGTTTGGAAAATTCCTGAAAAATGCTATTACAGATGTAGTATAATTAGCCTCAGCATGTTAAAAAAAAGTAGCAGATTTTTAAGGGAGTGTTGAAGGAAGAAATTAAAAGTTTCTCGTAACTTATTAACCAGATCTTGTAACTAAAGAGGAACTTAGAAGGGTAAATTTTATGAGCTAATAATTGATCATGTGCATGATAATATTTTTTTTCTGTTGTGTCATCTTAAAGACTTTTCTCACTTATGATGGCTGCTGCAAATGAATTGTTACTACAAAATGACTTTGAAAGCAGTGCAAGAAGCAAAAGTAATTGCATTGCTTTTGCTATTTTTCATTGAAATTCTGACTCAGATTTCTTCAATAAGCAGCTAAATTGAGATGGTCTTCCTTCGATCGTTAGGAGAGCAGTGTATCTTTCAGACTAGGACTGATTTGTGTACTATTACATCTTTTGACTATATTGTGGTACATATTCCTATAATATAGGTTCCTGTTTTAAGCAATTTTTGAAAAATATTAGACATAATATTAATAAAGTATACTTGTTTTTTTTTAAAGTTATTGTCATACGTAGTTAGAAAGTGTAGAGAAGAATACTTGCTGTTATTGGCTAGTCAGATAGAACTGGCAAGTGACTGCAGAATATATATCTGGTTTGGTGAATCAGGGTTTTGAAGACAGATGATTGCCTGACTTGAATCTAAAGATCACCTCTATTTAAATTTCCAGAAATGTTATTCTTGAAAACGTTTCTTTTGGCCTTAACTTCTTTGAAATTCTGTCCGTAGTCTGACCACTGGAAGTTTTATGCCCTGCTGTTGAAGAAGTTGCATTGTGAAAAGCATTCTCTTTAGTGACTATCCTGTTAGTTTATAAGGATTATTCTCATGTTGTTTTCGTACTTTGTTCAAGGAGCAAAGTCAAAAGTTTAAGTAGCTTTGACAACTTCACTCTCCTTTCTTGTTAACTTGCAAATTCTGTTGAGGACTGTTCTAAGCAGAACATTAACAGTATTAATAAATACTGTATTAAATAAATACTGTAATAAACAATATTACAGAGGGGATCATAAATTCTGTTATTGAGAGGTGTTTCACGGTCATTCATGTATTGCTCTTCTACTGATTCTCAGTAAATAATTTTAGTCAGTATGTGTGTGTCTATTACATAAGTTATTTTTTTCAATGGACTTATGTTCATAATAGCAAGTGTGAATAAACTTGTGAGCAGTTCTTATAATCAAGCTTTTGATGTTCACCAGCTATTTTTCTGTGTTAAGAGTTTTAATGGGTAGTCACTCTAGGTTCTGCTGAAAAATGTAGACTTCTGTTAATTTGTCCTATTCTGTAAATTTGATACCTTTAAGCTAGTATTTCATAAAGTTCAGTTGTATTAGAACAAGTTACTGGCATTTTTCTCTTTGTAAATGAAGTGAGAATGCTCTGATGATTCCAGGGTAAATTAAATCAGGATTTTATTCTGATGGTAAATCTTGGATGTTTACTCATAGCTAATTTTACAACATCCAAATTTGGCTATCTTTTATTTTTGAGACCTCAGTATTACTTACATTTTTCATTACATCTATGCAGTGTGATATTTCTTTATCCGATGTATGTACTTTGAGTGCAGCATGAATGATTGAAAGACAAAAGAAAAAATGCTGCAAAGCAGTGGAGTTGCCGAGATACAGTTGTAGCATTTCCCTTTCCTCCTGTTTAGGAAACTTTTGGGAACATTATATTAATTTTTCTAATTCTGGAATTTCTCTTATGAGGAATAGGAAATTTTACCTTTGCCACAGAATGGGGAAGAAAGTTGTGAAGGGTGATTAGGGCTTAGGAAAGCACTTATAAGAAAAAGATTTGCAACAAATTGCTTCATTTGAACTCAAAGAAGTGGCAACATGATGATTTTACTGAGAACAAACAGTGGCTTTGGGAAAGCAGATCAGGAGCTCCTTGTTCTTTAGTTGCAAGGCAGAGTACAGAAATGCTCAGTTAAATGCTTTGGAGGTGGAAAAGAAGCAAAGAAGCTCTTTATTGATGAAGTTAAATTGCTCATAAATTGCACATGCATGGGTCTAAGTGCTCTAGGAAATTAGGAAGTTTGAGGCCAAGATTTTTATAACATGAAAAAAATATAAATCTGTAGAGATTATGGTGGTATCCAGCATGGCTAACAATTTTGAAGAGAATGTTAAACTTCGTGCTTTGTGTCTTAAATCAGTATCTGTTCATGTCATTAGAAAGAGATCTATATATTAAGTGTAGTATCCACATCTGTATCCTTTTCTGGTGTCTTGTGCCAGCCAGCTTTAAATTTTGGATATTAGATTAACTGGACCTCAAATTCAGTCCTCCATGACAACTCTTCTATTACTAGTAAATATTCTTTAGTACTGTCTCTCCCATGATTAAACATTTCAAAAGTGAAATAAGCACAAGATTAATTTATTAGCATGTTATTTGAGAACGTATCTTCTTTAATTAGAGGTTTTCATTCCACAAAAGCCCACCTGTAAAAGGGATCAATATAGCACTTTCTCAAGTGTTTCTGTATGATTCTGTATGTTCTGGATGAACACTGCTGAGAACAGACAACTGGCACTGAGATGGTCATGGATTATTTATGTGTTTTACATTATAAACCTTTCATCTTAGAAGCTGCTTTGTGAAGCTACTATCTGATGTAAAAGTTTAATATGCTACACTGCAGAGGTCTCGTTTTGTTTGTTTGGTTTTTTTTAATCTCTCGTATGTTCTTTGTATTTAACCAAATATCATTAATTGCATTTAGAAAGCTATCAGTTGCTATTAGCAGTGAAATTCTATATAAATATATATAGCAGTGTTACTTCTATATAAAAAAAGAGTTTTAATTCAAGTTTATAGGTGGTTGTACTTAAAGTAAATACCATCAATGCTGTCTGTCCCATATTATTTTTTTCACTCGTCTTTTTCACGTTAGAGCTGAAATTTTTCATAGTAGCACTTGTCTCATAGCGTATTTCAGTTTTGTGTGCTAACAGTGTGTCAATATAAGCTATGTATATTCCAGGGCTTTGTGTGTGTGTTGAGTAAGTCTAGGTTAAGGGTGCAGAATAATTTTTGGGAAGAACTTCAGGGTTCCTTTTGCCATTTCAGTAAAATAAGTTACTATTCAGGCATCCAGTATGAGGGATTTTGTCATCTTTCTTGAAAATAACCTGTATTTTACTATATTTTTTAAAATTATGTTTCTGTGCTTACTTACTACTATGTAAATAAACATTCTATTTCCTTGCAGAAGAAAAGACCCAAGTACCAACATACAAAAATAAGTCTAAAGACTGAAGTGGCATTTTTATAAGAGACAGGAAAACAAGCATAAGCCTCAGTGAACCATTTAAAAAAAAAATTATTTAGGTATACACAATATTTAAATATAGAAAAAATACAAAGCTTGCTTTCTTTCTTCTGTTTAGAGTTGATCTCTCCAATGTCTTGGACCTGCATGCTTTTGACAGTTTATCTGGAATAAGGTATGGTGATAATTTCACTGTCTCTCATTAGAAATAAAGTCCATTGTATAAATACGTGCATGAAATAGACATGCTTAAATCCTAGCTCAAACTTGCATCTGACTTTCTGTTAGAGTTTCTTGTTTAGTCACTGCTTTAAAATTCTTACTTTATAAGTGGCAAGCTGGGACTGAGGATTTTTCCACTTGAAGTGTGTGCAAGAAAAGCTTTCGGATGTAAAGTTAAATGAGCTAGAGTGTGCAGTTGGTTAGCTTTTTTTTTTTCAAAATACAAGTTTTGCTGTAATTGCAAAAGTATAGTAGATTTGTATACTCTCTTCTGGCTCTTTTAAAGGATTTCAGTTTTTTTTTTTTACTTCACATCATGATGAACCAGAGGCCTACTTAGTTTTCAAAGAAAAAATAATGAGGGACTGAAGTCCCTCAACAAATGAAGCCACTGCAAATTCTGGTTACTGTGGTCTTTTTTTTTTTTTTTCCCCCAATGCCAAGTGTATTTTTCAGCGTGCTAGATGGGTGGAACAGTAAAATTGGAGGTGAGGGGAGAATGACTTTCTGCTCATCTTGTGTGCTGAAGTTGTTAAACAAAGAGAGTGAGGAGTACTGGAGCAATCATAAAGGAAAGTAGGGAATATGCAGCTGGGGGCAGTATCAGCTTCATTTTTCTTCCTGGACCCACACTGTTCATTTCGGATGGGGGAAGTCACGTGAGATGCAAGCAAGTAACCTCTAGTAGAAGAGAGATGCTCGTGAGATTTCCCAGCGAACTGGTGCAGTACTATTCAAATGATAGCCTGCTTTTCCTGAGTCTCTGCTGCCCTTTCTTTTTGCTGGCACTGACTTTAGTCTGATGTGTGAAACATAATGTTTGTTTCTTCTGAACTCCTTGAATGTACCAATCAGATCTGTACCAATGGCAGCATCAGGGAGTGTCAGAATAGGCATCCAAAAGAAATTGGAGGAGGAAGTCCTCCAGTTGGTCAACAGATAACCATTAGGTCATAAACCAGATCATAAACCCACATCCTGAGTTATGATGGATCAGCTAGCTGCACTGCCTCATCCTGGGGCCACACAACAGAGAGAGAAAGAAATCGGAAGATGTGAAGCAGGAGGGGATCATTTTTGATAAGGCATTTCAGTTAGATCTGATAAGCTGCAATTTTAGGTGGCTTTCGTCAAGGTTTACGAAGTGCTCTGCTTTACAAATTTGAGAGAGTCCTGAAGGAGCTGACAAGAAAATTAAATCTTTCTTTCCTTAGTCTAGGCGTCTCTCTTATCTCACTTGTAGTTCCTTTAGAAGTTCTCAGTACTTGGTGTTAAAACAGGAAACACCTTAAAATTGCAGTGTTTAAAGACAGGTTCTGAAAACACCAAGAATGTTCTAGACTGCTTAAATGAAGTTCTTTTTCTTTTGATTTTATTTGAGCTCTGTACAGTGAAATTGCTTACCCTGGTATCAGTTCATAGATACAGAAATCCATATGTAAGATATTAGTGGTCGGTTCTGTCCTCTCATCCTTAGCAGAAAACCCCTTTACATCCAGCACCATGAGCACAAATACACATAAGCGCACTAATAAAATTGTTCTTTTAACTGCGTACTACAGCAAGGATTTCTGCTGGCATAAATGGATAAAACATCCTGATTGGTGTGACTGTACTGATAGAATCTTGTAGTCTATATGTGCCCTGAATTTACAGGAAACACATCAGGAGTTCTGGATTCTGTGAAAAGCAGTGTGAGAAGAATACAACAAAGCAAAGAAGGTGCAAGAAGTAGGTGTTTGAAATGTTACTTCAGTAACAGTCAATACCTCTTTCTCCCACCTTTAAAGGCTTAAAATCTACAGTTGTTAGAGTAGGAGAGGTTTTTATGGGAAATCTTCTGTGAAGTAGCAGAGACCTGTCATCATAGAGACTTCTGATGCAGTATTCTTTTTTCTGTGGGTTGGATATATGTCAGAATGTTCTCCGGTACAGAAACAGTATTAGAAGAAGTCTTGCAGTGTCTTGATTAAAGACAGATGTGTGTAACCTAAAGTTGTGGTAAAATTTTATGTCGCCATACAAAATGGCTCAGTAAGAGCCTGAATCTTCAAATATAAAACAAGTTCCCAGTCCTTTATGAAATAGGTCTCATTTTAAATTAGCAGGCACACTGCACAGTAGGAATGAGCTGTACAGAGGACATGAAATGGAAGCTGGGTATATTGTTTTTCACTGAGTGTTACAGATTTCATTCTCACAAGAAACAATACTTTTTTTTTCCTTCTTGCTTTTAAAATCATTCTTCTAAAGTTTTTTCAAAAAATCAACGTCTAATAAATTGACAAATCTAGTGACTTATTTTCCCCCTCTTGCTTTAGTGATGTAATTTGCCTTTTGTTCGTACACAAAGGAATATCAAGGGTGTTGTACTTCTTGAAGTATAAATATTTAAAATAGCAAAGATACAGCAAATAATTTCTATAATCTAATTGTGTTTATATTTTAAAAAACTAACACCCTAGCACAAAGCATTAACTAGACCAAACCAATATAATTAAAAATACCTATCTTGAGATTAAAACTGAATTAACAGTTGAAGCTTATTCTTAGTATTCTTAGCCTATCTTTGATATTTTATTTTGCTTTGCAATACTGAAGTTTTTTTAATTTTTGAAATAATGTAATTTTATCCATCCTACTCAAATGTGGCATTTAACTTTACTTATTTTCAGTTTACAGAAAAAGCTTGAGCATGTAAAGACAACACATGCACATCTAGATAAGGTAACTACCAAAACTGCTGCTTCCTTTTGTAACAACATGGTTGTTGAGGGTAATTGCAAACATTGCAGTTGAGAAGACTTAGGGGGGATCTGATCAATGCTTACAAATACTTAAAGGGAGGGAGTCAGGAGGACGGCGCTGTTCTTTTCTCAGTGGTGCCTGGTGACAGCACAAGACGAAATGGGCACAAACTTGAGTATAAGAGGTTCCATTTAAACATAAGGAGGAACTTCTTTACTTTGAGGATGGCGGAACACTGGAACAGGCTGCCCAGAGAGGTGGGGGAGTCTCCTTCTCTGGAGACATTCCAGACCCACCTGGACAAGTTCCTGAGCAACGTGCTCTAGGTAGAGCTGCTCCGGCGGGGGGGTTGGACTAGATGATCTCCAGAGGTCCCTTCCAATCCCATATGATTCTATGATTGCATCGTAATCATGTTTCCTTTCCAGAAGATTCAGTTGGGGATCTTCTAAGATCTTTGGAAGGTTAGATTGAATACATACATGAGTGTGCTTTGTTGTAGATATATTCTAAATAGATACAGTAACTCTTAGTTTGAAAGATAGTTTGTAGGCTTCTACTCTGAAACAAACAAATTCCACTGCTTTTTTAAATATTTGCAGGATCAAGTCCTAAATTTGTAGCCAATCTTTATCCTGTAGGTTTTCTGTCCAAATGTTGTCTGTATGTAGTTGTCAGGGAGGTGTTATTCATGACTTTGCATTCTTTAAACCTGCAATAAAACTTCACTCAGTACTTAAACATGTGTGGATTTCTGTTCTATGAGTGCATTACATTGTTTTCACAATAAATAATTTAACTTGTAACAGTGAAGTAGAAATTTATTGGTAGGTGACAAAAACTTATAATTACTAATTTGAGTACGGAATAAAATAAATGCAAAGCAACTACACAAACAAACTACACAAACACTTGCCTGAACACTTCTCCACTCTCCCTCTCTCCCTCAACTTTCCTTATTTCTTGCCGTGGGTTACATTTATTCTATCTGATTCCTCCCAGCAAGGCCACATATAGTATAGCTTCCTATGCTTGGAGGCATTTGTGTAATGTTTTTCTGCTCCTCATCTCTTTTTTTCCTTAGGGTTTCTTCCCTGTGCTTCATGCAGGGCCCTCAGTGCCTGAGGAGAGCCCCTGCCCTGTGGATAAACAACAAGCTGCAGTCTCTCAGGGGTGTATGTACCCTCTTTGGCTTGGCATACCTCCTCCAAAGAATCTTCAGTCCCAAATGGCTGGAGTTGTTGGTCTCTCTAACAGGATGTCATGTGTTTCTCTGCCTGAAATGTGTGAATTTTTTTTTTTTAATTTATTTTACTATTGTATGGCTTCGGAGCTGGCTGGAGGAATAGATTGGGAGACACACCACGCAGCTGATGGCCTCCTCCCACACTCCACCCCTCAGCCCTGTAGCCCCCTCCTATATAAGTCTTGTAAGCTTACACATAACTTAAACAGCTGTGTCAATATCCACCTGTAGTATCATCAGAAACTGAAAGTACAGCTAGTAGTCTTGCCTCTGAGATCTAGGCTATAGGAGGTTAATGTTGTAGCAGTCTGAATATACATGTTAAAAATTGTAACTAACCTCCCTGTCCTGCCAAGCGGATGGTGGAGGTTCGTATCCTAAGGGCTTGAATTTACATGTTTCCATTGTAGGCTCCATCCTTTGGTGTAAATTAGTAAGGACAGCATTGCTTACTGTAAAATTCAGGACTTGTTCCTTCAAACACCAAAACAAGACACTTGGCTGTTTACTTTACTCACGGTGTCTTGGTATACAAGCAAATATTCAAGCAAACAATTAAACAGTACAACCATAAAGTAACACCACTTAGATATCCAATTGGTTTTTGACTCCAACATCTGTAGTTTTGTCCAGAAACAAAATACATGGTGCCCAATATTCATTTGATATGACATGGGCACTGCCTCAGTTGGGGAGTAAGATGATGCATCAGATCTCCAAGAGGTTGCTTCCCATCCTATAACCATATTAACTGAGCTCTGACCTTTCTCGTGATCTTGCTATTCCTTAGTTCCCAGGTGTAGATCTTGAAAAATTTCTTTTTCACTTTCTAAGTCCCAGTTTGTAGAGTGGGAGCATGGAGATTTTGCAACCCCTCCTGACAGTCTCCTAACTGCAGTTTGGTTATGCTTTGCCATGAGGCTGATCTCACACCTGCCTCTGGCATGTTCCCCCCAGTATGATACTCAAGGTCACTCCTTGATCAACAGGATGTCCTACCAGGTTATTAGGTGATACCAGAGGGGGAATAGTGACTGTGCCTAGCTGCCAGGGCTTTTTGGTCTGCGGCCTCAGCCTTTTCAGGGTCCCTTACCCCTTGCCTGTAAACACAGCAGAAGTCAAAGTGATAATGCTCAATTGCCCCTTCTCCCTAGTCTCTCCACAGTGGGACCACAGTTTTTGGGACTGGAAGGATCAAGCCCAGCATACCCTACCATCAGTAAATCCCAGTTTTCTAGTTTTGCAAGTGCTCCCTTCCAGCTTCCCAGCACCACCACAGCCACTGCAGAAGAGACTTCTTGAGGCACCAGCTGTAAGTGTCCTGCACTGCTTTAATTACTCCAAATAAAAGGTTGCTGAGTGGTTGTACTTTGTGAGTGGTGCTCTCATTTCTGCAGTACTGCAGCATGGGCTGCCTGATACAACTCTCTTAATTTTAAGCTGGATTACTGTTACTGTAATAGGTTGGATGGCTTGTCACACAGCTTTCCCTTTGGCCAGTTCAGTGTTACTAGCTGCTATGTTTTGATTCAGGATTTGTTGTTCTTGCTGAGCACTTGCTAGTGCATCTTTTAGCAGAATATTAGTGAAACAGGGACTGCCAGTCTGGTGGTGATGAATTCTAAGTGGTCTGAGGCTCCATTTGAAGCATATGATAAACTCTGGCATACCCACAGCAAAGCAACACATCTTCCAGTGTTTTACAGGTGGTAGTTGTATCCGTTTTGCAACTTCTGGGCTAATTTTCTTGGATCCAGCCCCAGGGGATTGTTAAGGCTCTATGACATCGTGCGTGGGCTTGAAGCTGGCACCATCCAGTGTCTTCACAATCATTTTCCTGTCCCATTAGCGCTTTTGCAAGACCCTATTTCTTCCAGCAGTTTATACATTGTATGCACATATCCCCACACATGTAACAGGTGCTCCACTCGCACCAGAATGTACAATCACAGATTCCCAGTACCAGAACTAAGGTTCCTTTTGGATTTCCCAAGTCATTTTAGTAATGTGCTCTGCTCTGGTGAGACCCCACCTGGAGTGCTGTGTCCCCCAGTACAAGAAAGACATGGCCCTGTTGCAGCAGGTCCAGAGGAGGGCCATGAAGTTGATCAGAGGGCTGGAGCACCTCTCCTGTGAAGACAGGCTGAGAGACTTGGCGTTGTTCAGCCTGGAGTAGAGAAGACTGGGGAGACCTTGTAGCAGCCTTTCGATACTTAAAGGGGGTTTATAAGAAAGATGAAGAGACTTTTTATGAGGGCCTAAAATTTTGTGTAGTAGCTTTCTGCTCCTTTTTACTTCTTAGTAGTTTTGTCACTGCTCTATTCCTTAGCATCCCTGCTCCATGGGTCATCCATGGACACCAGTCTGTATACAGGTACCCTGCGCTGTGGATGAGTCCTGGGTCACAATCCTCTCCAGGGTACCCCCAGCTGGGTGTGGTACACCCATGGGCAATAGTCCCCTCAGGGACTACAACAAAGAAAAACTTGTATTTTTACACAGTAGCTTAGAAAAGTGTACCTTCCTGCTAGAAAGTAGCAGATTAAATCTTATTTTTAGGTTAACATATAATATATACAATGCCTGCATTTTTCTTTTTGAACTGCAAATCTTGACTTGAAGTTGCTAGTCTTGAAAACAGCAGAAGGCAGTTGTATTCTCTTGGAACTAAAGATTAAATAAAAAAATAGGTTTCATGCTTAGCTAAAATTGCAATCAGAATCTTATGTTCATAGTTTTTTGTCCAATAAAAATTTGTGTTCATCTTCAATATGTTCAGTTATGGTTATAACAGTCTGAATAGATCCCTAAAGTGGAAAAGAAGCTAAATAGAAGCCTTCCTAAATATTATGACAGTTATAGCATGTTTGTATTATTAAGGCAATTATTATTGTTTTTGTAGTGTGGAGCCATTTGGCGTGAGAGAATCAATGAGAATTCATTATTACTATCGCTATTTTATTCAACACCCACAGTTTTAAGGTGTTTGTTGGGGCAGATGAGGCATAAGTGAGAAGAGAACACTTCTCTCACAGTAGGCTGCAAGTCCTTGTTGGATGATAAGGCGTGCTTATTATCTTCACGTGGAAGGTCAACAGAAGCAATACTGCACTTTTTGTGGAGCACAGTGAACTTCTGTCTGTCTTGTTTTGAAGCTGCTCCTACTGTTAGCTCTTAGTTGTTTTGGTGAATTTACTAAGTCATTAGATGAACATTTAGATGTTATGGCAGGACTGTTCTTGATCACCTACCAAAGGTTGTAGGAGTCTGGGGAGGTCCCTGCTGACTGGAAGTTAACCAGTGTTACTGCAGTCCACGAAAAGGGCATGAGGGAAGGCCCAGGGAACTACAGACCTGTTAGTCTAACCTCAGTTCCTGGAAAAATTATGGAGATTATGCTGGGTAATATTGAAAGGCATTTCAATAATAATGCAATCATCAGGCACAGTCAACATGAGTTCACAAAAGGAAAGTTCTGTTTGATATCCTTCTGTGATAAGGTCAACAACATAGTGTAGGAAGGGAAGGCAGAGGATGTAGTTTTTCTGGATTTTAGTAAGGCTTTGGATACTTTCCCTCACAGTATCCTTCTGGACAAGTTGTCCAGCTATGGGATGAGCAGGTTCTTGGTGCTCTGGGTGAAGAACTGGCTGAAAGGCAGAGCTCAAAATGTTGTAGTGAATGGGGTTACATGTGGCTGGCCACCAATCACCAACAGTGTTCCTCAGTTGTAGGGCCAGTTGTGTTAAATATATTTGTCAACAATCAGGGTGCAGAAGTTGAATGCATCATTAGCAAATCATGTCCTTTGAGGAACCACTGAGAACTCTGGGTTTGTCTAGTTTGGAGAAAAGGAGGGGTGCTGAGGGGTGACCTCATTGCTCTCTACAGCTTCCTGAGGAGGGGATGTGGAGAGGGAGGTGCTGAACCATGCTCCCTGAGATCCAGTAGCAGGAATGGTTCAAAGCTTCACCAGGTGAGGTTTAGACGGGACATGAAGAAGCATTTCTTTACCAAGATGGTGGTCGAACACTGGAACAGGCTTTCTGGAGAGGTGGTTGATGTCCCAAGCCTGACAGTGTTTAAGAGGCATTTGGATAATGCCCTTAACAACATTAACTTCTCATCAGCCCTGAAGCAGTCAAGCAGTTGGGCTTGGTGGTTGTTTTAGGTGCCTTACAACTGAAATAGTTCTGTTCTGTTCTGTTCTATTCTATTCTATTCTATTCTATTCTATTCTACTCTGTTCATTTTTTGCCATAGACTAGTCATTTGAAAACAGTAATAATTTGAAAGAATTTTAGATTGTACAAAAAGTACTTCTATGCCATTGAGATGTTATAGTGACAAAAATAAGTATAAGACACATTATTTCCTTTATTTTGCACTAAAATGTTGATTTTAAACTACACATTCATGATGATGATGATGAAATAAAACATCACTCCGGACATCTTTATTTTTGGAATCTATTCCTACATAGTCTGTTTATAAAAAGTCTTTCATAAGCGAAAAGTATGGACAGGGAAAAATACGTTGATTGATTTTTGTCTGATAGAATTGTGATGAAGATCAGAAGTGCCAAGAAAATAGCATTCTGAAACATATTTGAAAGATTTAGCTTACTGGCAAATAAGAACTAAAATTCTAGGGCTTTTTTTGAGAACAAAGATCAGCTACAGCAAAGAGTTACATGGTAGCAGCTGATGGCATTAAACTATGCAAAGCACTGCGTATGAACTTTTAAGTGCAAACCTGAACAGAACCAAAAAGTATAGCATAATTTAGCAAAATGGAGCAGAATAGAAATGGAGATTTTTTTTTTTTTAAATTTGACATGGGTTGCTTTCCTATGAAGCCGAGTTACAAAGAACACTTTTTAAAACAGATGTAATGAAATTGTTATTCAGTTTGGTAATAATAAATGGGTCTTTCCATTTGCAGGGTATAATTACAGCAACATTTGAAGTTCCAGGAAATATAAAAGAGGAAAACTTAAACCTCTTTATTCAGGTAAGTAGTAGATCACTGAAAAATCATTATGACTTTTTATAGAAAACCATCCCATGCCATTCTGTTTATGAAAACGTTTTTCCTTTTCATAGAATCTTCTGTGGGAGAAGAATGTGAAAGATAAGATTGGGCGCAACATGGATGTCATAAGACTGAAGGTTAGTCACAAATTACCAACTTCTTTGGTTTGTGCTTTTCCTCTTTCACATCTAAAACACTGCAGTGTGCTGCTACAGATCACTGTAGCAGAGCAGACAAAAGGAAGAATAGCAATTTGTCATTGTTCCGTGTAGAAACAGTTTGTTACCTGCTGACTGGTGGAACAACACAAAAGGAGACAGCTCACAGAGAAGCAAATGTTGATCCTACTTGTTTTGAATTGAGAGGAAGGATGTACAGTCCACAACATCAGTGGCAGAGTTAATAATCAGGACATAATTTAATCACTTTTTCACTTTTCACCTCCATTGCTTTGAAAGGTACCATCCTTCTCACATAAATGTCTCCCTCTCTAGGGATTGGATACTACAGATTGTATACTATAGATTGCTATCTCTAATTATAATTGTTGGCATAATATGCAGAAGTTGAATTTGGCATAACATAGCAGCCCAATACTAGTTGTGGTCCACATATACTAGTTTTTACTTTTACAGTATTGCCCACCTGTAGTTTTAAAGATGGAGCTCATAAGTATTCATCTTCATGGGCATTTCTTGTGTTTTTCAGGTGCATGGTTTTGAGAGGAGTTCAGGTGGCAGTTTAGGATGAATTTTCATTTTCTTGATGCTAAGCAACCAAGGAAATCACTAAATCACTGAAAAATGAGAATTAAGTCTGTCATTTGATAGGATGTAAGAAATACCAGAAAAAAAGCTCTGGTTTGTTTTCTCAGAGCACTTGTGTATCATCGATAGTGACATAATTTTCATTTCACTGGAAGAAAGGTTGTCTTCTCGACCTTCCAGCAACAAAATGAGAATATCCTTGTCTTCTTCTTCATGACAAATAGAAGAAAATAGTTATGGAAGCATCTTAAGCTGCCTGGAATCAGTACTGCTATGCAACTGAGCTTTGGAATCAAAGTGATTCTTTAGCAGATCTGAGGCCTGTGAAAAGCTGTGTGCTGGCCCTCAGTCCAGACAAATACACCAAAACAGAGGAACCCAAGGTAATTACAGAATGGGTTCCAAACTGTGTTGCTTTTGTATTTATATCTTACCTGCAAACTCTTTTAATACAGTAATTTTGATTTGTGAATTAATGGGCTCACTCTGGCAGTATTTCCTTCTAATTCTGTCATTCGTCATTTTAACTCATGAATATTTGTTCTCCAATATTCAGAGATTGTGCTTCAGAATAGTGAATATGCAGAGCATGAGAGCTTAATCAGAATAATCTGAAATCAAACTTTTTTGATCATTTTACATCATCTTTGCTGGACTTTCCAGTCCATCTTTCATGGACTCATACGTCATACACCATATATATATTCAAAGTGGAATAGCAGCTGATGACATTTTATTTTTCCTTGAACATGCTAGAATCTGACCAAATGAAGAACAGAAGGCAGAGTGTGGCAAAGTGTAGCTATTAGTCTTTAATAAAATAAGGAGATGTCAGAATGGATGTTATGAGTAGAAGTGATCATACCATGTAGTTATTTTGACAAACTGGTTTGTCAACTATTTTTCCCTGCTTAGCCGAGTTTCAAAGTCTTTTTTCCCCCTCTTACATATTTCATTTTACAGGGTTTGTTTATATATGCTAACAGTTATTTTTCTGATAAGGGACTGGTATCTATTCAAGGCAAATCTCATCAGGTGATAGTCCAAGGCGTCCATGAGCTCTATGATCTGGAAGAGACTGCAGTAGCCTGGAAAGAAGATGAAAAGAGAACAAATAGACTGGTCCTAATAGGTAAGAGGAAATTATGTATCTCTTTGTTGACTTCAAGCAGCAGGCCGTTCTGTAACGTGTCTGGTATAAAGCAACTGGCTTAAACTGACCAGAATAATAGCAGTGAGTACGTTCAGTATAACCTCCAGTCAAAGATTTATCCATCAAGGGCTCCTGCAGTTTTATATTCCAGAGGAAACTGCACTATAAATTTTAGTGACAAAATAAATTTTAGACAAAATAAAATAAAGCATTAATTATTCAAAATTATGTTGGCATATTTAGTGTTATTTTTAAAATCCATAATTTAAATATGTTGGTGGGAATAGTTTGTTTGATCAAATATTTAGGAACTGTAAGGAAGGGGATTATAGCCACTAAACTGTATAAAATGTATTTTGTTTCTGAAAAGCTTGTAATGCTGAAGTTGTACATTTCTATTTCCTACTTGTTAGTCTCTACTTTGCAAAGTGCTTTTATGACCAAAACCCCCCAATTTTTCCTCCTTTCCTGTATTTGTACAGATTGAAGTCTGTGGTTGCATGTAAGATACAAAGTTACCTTGTTACCTGCAGCTTAATTTTAATAATGCTATTCTGACTCATTGATATAATATACGTTTTCTTTGCTGATAAAACTTGCATGCATTTTTTTAAATACACTGCAAAGTATAGTTAGCTAATTTATTTCTCTTTACAGGCAGGAACTTGGATAAGGAGATCATCAAAGAAGTTTTCATAGCCGCTGTAAGAGAGAGTTGACATCAAACTACAGAACCGGTGAAATGTCTGTGCTTAACCCTGCATGCTTCTCATGGCAGAGAAGACTGAATGACATGCAGTATGGTAGTTCCTTTTTCCTCTTGTAGTTTGCATAACAGTTAAAACCTGAAGTTTTCCTAAGAATCCTACTTGACGTACTGCTTAAAGATTAGCTCTTATGGTCTGGAATCAAAGACAAAGAATTCTGCCATTTTGGATTTGGCTTCAGTTGTGTCAGTAACGTCCTGTACCTCTGCAGAAATGCAGATGGACTATAGGCTGTTGTTTGTGCTGCACATGAAGTATTACAAAAGGAATGTGGTAGACATAGGTTTGAGGCCTAGTGCTTTTACCAGTTAACTGTCTGTTGTTTATGCTGCACGTGAAGTATTACAATAGCAATGTGTTAGACATATGTTTGAAGCCTAACACCAGTTAAATCTCTTTTACTACTGGAAATGAAGCAACAGTGATTATTGCCAGTGATGTAATCACAGTAAAAAGTAATTATTGTTCACTATTAAACTGTCTTCCATCTCTTCGCACTTGCTTTGTGATTTTTGAATGTATACATCCATCCCAGGAACTGCTAAGCCTGTTGTATAAGCAAAACTAAAAATACACAGATAGCAGAGGCTCAAGACCCTATGGAATATATACTGTCTGCATAATAGCTATGTTTGCAGCATTCAGTCATGTAGCCAAAGCGTTTAAAGGTGCAGCTGACTCACCTCACAGATCTTCCAGGCCATGGCCCTGCCAGTTCGGGATTTGGGGGGACACGTGATTTGTTATGGGGTTCTCTGACACTGTTTGGGGGCTGTTCTGAAAACTTAGTTTGAGGCTTTTGACTCTCTGCTCCTTTTATAACTTACAGTTGAAGTTCTTGCCCTGTGCCTTCTCCTGTAGTCATTGTTCTTAGCTCTTAGCTTTAGAAGGGTATGTTGGCTGCATCTGGGTGAATGCGAAATGAGCGAATGCAAGAAGGTAAGGTGGAATAAAAAATGTTTCAAAACATAATTCTAGGACATGCAGCAGATATTCTGAAAGATGAACTCCTAGCTACAGTGCAATGTAGATGCTTGCCTGATGTGTCTGGATAAGCAGAAATTTCTTTTCAGTACTAGCGGTGTGTTACTTGTCATGTACCTAACATTTGCTTTAGGATAAAAGGTGTGTCAACCTAAAAAAAAAAAAGAAAAAAGAAAATGCAAAAAAATAGAAGGCTATTCCCTTATGAGAAGCTTTAAAAATTTCTTTTTTCTTTTACTGAAATAAATGAGTTTGGAGTTTGTTTCCAAAGAACTGAGGAGGGAGACATTGTTAATCTTTCACTGCCAGGAGGTGGTGTCTCATTTGATTAATTTGTGAAGTCATGTGTCCAATATGATAGTGCTCTTCAGTCTCCCTGTGGATGCATTACCAGGCGTGATGTTATTCCTCACATCATGAGTAGTTTTAGATAGCTTGAGGAAATTTGCAGAAATTAACTATTTCTGTAAACTAAAGCAAGGTAAAAAGAAAGAACAATATACTTACAATGTTGCTTTTGGTCTAGTGGAGCATTCCTGGCATTTCCATGAGCTGGGTCTACTGTTGAGCCACATGGTGACATTTTTCCTTCGCAATTGCCTCATGTTTTGAATTGCAAAAATGACACTTAGTCCTGCATGACAATTAGTCAGATGATTACCATCAGTGTTATGGGTTGAGTTATAAATATCATGGAAATGCAGAATTGTATATAATACATTTGTATTTGTGCTGCTTATGCTTCCATTTGTCATAGAGAAAGCGATCAAAATACCTTCTATCTTGTAAGTGCCTCATGTAATGAAACATTCATCTCTGAAGTGCCAACTGATCATTTTCCATTTGAAAAAAACTTCAGCGTTGTAATAAGAAGACTTCAACCATGAGTCATAAGGGAACAAGCCATGAATGGCTTACACACTTACTGTCATATTTTAAATTATTATTTTTAGTATTTTCTCACCAACCACATACTTCAAAATTCCCACAATGACTATCAATGTACCGTGAAGTTTTTTCCTTTTTTTTTTTTTCTTTCGCTGTTAATGGGACATCTCTGCAGTTGGGAAACTTCTATATAGCTCATCTTGTTAGCTGATTCTTCCTCTGTAGGATGTTCCCTGCGATGCTCTCAGTGGTAGTGTCAGAGATCCTCAGTCAGTGCACACAGCTTTGTCTCCTTGTTTTCTGCCCACGTTTTTCCAGGGAGCCCCTGGCTGGGCAGGGTGGGAATGTGCACTTCTATCCTTGCTGGCTGTCAGGACGCCTTCTTTGCATCCCCCTCCTCGGTTCTGTTCACACACAATGAGACTGGTAACAACCAAGGGCCAGCTCTTTATCCTCCTACTCTCCCAAGAAGATTGCTGCTTTCTTTTCTTGGATATTTATTTAACTGACTTTTTCTGGTCTGTTTTTATACATCCAACCTAGGGCACTAAGTCTTGTTTTTGCATTGTGCCAAAATGAGAAGGAAAGATAAACAACAGTGCTGCAGCAGAAGCTGCCCCTAGTGAACTGATGGCTGGGTGCTTTTGGTGTTTGTGTTACTGGTGATTATGTCAAGGATGGCCTTCTCCAAGGAACTGGTTTAAAGTAAGGTTGTGCAGGAGGCTGGAGGGAGCAGGCGGGCACTGCTCAGCCCTGTCCTGGGCTGGCGGTGGCATGGACAGTGACGTGGCCAAGGGATGCTTGAGGGGGCAAGGAGGGGTCTGGCGAGGACAAGCATTAGTGTTTCTCCCCATGCAGGTCCCAAGAGGGACACAGTGGGCAGTGAGCTGCACCTTCTCATGAAGAAATGGTGGTCCTCTTAGCTGTGTGGCAGCCATCCACATCTGGGCTTGCTTCAAAGCCAAAATAACTCCCAGGGTAACAACGCTTCGCTCCTCGCCTCCAAGACATGCTTCCTCAGTGCGAGGTACGTACTCAGCATCACTCTTGTCAACAAAACCCACACATTTTCTTCCCTAGCAAAGTCAGAGGAGTTTCTTTCCTGGAGGCAAATTGCAACAATTTGATCAGCTCTGCACCTTCAAGAACAAACATTTACAGAAATTGCCTTTCCAAAACAGCGTTTTCTCCACTGTATTCCACCTTCCACATGTTTTTATAGGCTCTGTTAAACTCAAAATTTTGAATTTTTTATAGCAGTGGCGTCCCAGTGCTAAGCCTGTGCCCCATCTCTTACTGCCCCCATGCCGGTACTTTTCTACGCCGCATCCTTGTCGCCACTCCTCAAGGCCACTGATAGGGTGTCAGGCGTGTGCTTCTCTGGGCTGCATCAAGAGAAGTGTGGCCCGCAGGCCTCAGGAGGTGATTCTGCCCCTCTACTCTGCACTTGTGAGACCCCACCTGGAGTACTGTGTCCAGCTTTGGAGTCCTCAGCACAGGAAGGAAATGGACCTGTTGGAACGGGTCCAGCAGAGGGCCACAAAGATGATCAGAGGGATGGAACACCTCTCCTATGAAGACAGGCTGAGAGAGCTGGGGTTGTTCAGCCTGGAGAAGAGAA
>JAOQGH010000019.1:28102954-28114803 GCA_025769975.1 Gallinago jamesoni | reverse complement strand
AGGCTGGATGGGGCTTTGAGCAACCTGCTCTAGTGGGAGGTGTCCCTGCCCATGGCAGGGGGATTGGAACTCGATGACCTTTAAGGTGCCTTCCAACTCAAACCATTCTATGATTCTATGATTCTATGTTATGTTACAACCATAAATATTCTGCACGGAATGGCAGCTTGTTACTGCTGCCTATAAAAAAACTATGCTTGTAACATAGAAGGATAAAAAAAAGTAAAGCATATTAGCAGTAGACACCTGGTGAGTTAGAGAAACTGCTGTCACAGGTGACCCAAGCAACACCAAGCTGGGGGCAGGCCAAGGAAAGACCAGCCAGGGCAAGTGTGACAAACCTGAGCCCTGAGGCCCCGCACGAAGGACAGTGCAAAGTGTGTGTCCAGTTACTGATGGTGGCAGTGCCACACTGCAGGGTGACACGGTTACTTTCCCTTCTCAGGGCCCTACAAATGGTCCTTCCGTTCTTCCAGGACACACCGTGGGCAAATGGAGCAACAAGGATATCCAGGTCCAGCTAGGGCCAGAAACTTCACACAGGCGTGAACTTCAGGGCTCCTGTGCAGCTTGGTCTAAGTCCTGCACCCATGGACATCCATGGAAATTTGGGGAAAAGAACTTGAGCTGTAACAGATCAAGCATCAAGCAGACTGGGAAATGTATTGCTTGTTAAGCAATAACTAAAAAACTTGCCACTTGTGTTTACTCATAATTACTGGTCCAAAACGTAGACGAAGGCTTCCAATCTTCAAGCACAGTGGAAAGTCCCAATGATCTTACTGTCATTGTATACTTTACTCTTAAAGTTGCTAAGATATTAGTATTTTTATAACTTTGTTTTCAGTTAGATGGAACATGAAAGACTACAGTTGCCTTATTTTTTATCCAGTGCAGAAGTTTGTTTCAATTCACAATAGGTTGCTCAGAATCACAGCACTGAATCTTTCCTAACGGAGAAAGTTAGGAAAGTTGTTTAAAAAAAAAGAACCAACACTGCAATTACCTGCTAACGATGTGTAACAATATAAAGCTGCTGTCACATTTGGACAGGGTGAAGGTGCCTGGTTACACAGTTAAGCCCTGTGAGTGGCAGCAGAGCAGCCTGTCAGTGGAAGGGCTGGATTCCTGCACCAGCAGGTCTCCCAGCTGATCCTTCCTACCCTTTTTCTCTCAGCATATTTTCTTAGGATGCACTGACATGGTCATTTCCAGGGAAAAACAGAAAAAAAGCCTGTCATGGTGTGGATAGTTCCTGCTCCTCCCCTGGAGATGCCCCTCTTCCTGGCAAAAGGGGTCCACCCAGTGCTGCTTAGACACTTTCAGTGGCACGACAGACCTGTTAGGTCAGGTCATCCTGGTCATCAGACTGATCTGACACTGCACTGAAGAAGACCATGCTGATAAGAGCATTAACCTCAGCTGATGAACAGTAATACATGGATGGAAAAAGGTAATAATTTTCAGCCGTGCTAGCTGAAAGGGGTGTTCTACATTACAATAGCTTAGTTTGCTTGAACTGCATAATTCTCTTAGTGACATTGTTAGCAAGTGACATTTTTTAAAAACCAGCTTGTCTTCTGGAACCTTTCTTTATCAGAAGAGAGCGCAAAAAAATCCCCCAACCTTCTCAAAGGAAACATGAAATTCAATTAAAATTCTTCCTGTCTGCTGGTGCTAAAATATGCTTTGGAAAACTCTTCAATTCGCTGGAGAAATGAGAATGTTTTTCCCTTTGAGAAAGTGGAGATTTCTCGTCTCTGTTTTTTCTGCTGGGGACCAAGCAGAACATGTGCTGAGTTCACAGCTCTAGAAATAACCTTTAACTTTCAGAATCCCCTTGAGGCTTGTGCCTTTTGTATTTAGCTTGATTTTCCCTTCTAATGGTATACTTTTATTATTTATATTTTTTTGTCTGCACCATTTGTCAATTATTTTAATCACCACTCTGAAAGACTTTTCACAAATTCTTAGCCTAGCAGCAGAGATCACAACCAGAGCTGAAGACTACAGTTAGATCTAGACACGTTCAGAGCCGAGGAAGGCTGAAGCTTTGTTTCAGGTGTTTACCTGTTTGAAGCAACCCAGAGTCTCAGTTACCTGAGGTCCTTAAATCACTGTAGAATATACTTCATGGTTTGTATTCCTTGTTACCGTATTCCTGGAGCTACTGGATGAAATATGCAAGGTTGTTTTACTCTAACATGCAGGAAAGTCATATTATATAACTGTATTTTTTTGACCAAAGAACCTATGGATTTCTTTTTTTTTCCTGTCAAGCCAGTAATTTAAAAAATGAATTCACAGTGCTGTATTTTTGCTATAAATAAACAAAAATAAATCTGAAAGAGAAAAGTTGGCACATTCATGGAATGTCTGACAGTAGTGTTCTACATTGTATCTATAATAGTCATCCGTTCTGCTGCAGCAGGAGAACTTTTTTTAGACACAACAGCCATGACTGATTTCATCATTAAAAACCCCACTACCCACAGTGGCAAATTCAGGATAAGCATTGCAAAATTCAAAATCTTTTTTTAATCCTTTCACATGCTTTAGGATTATGTGTGGTATGGAGTTTGTCAAAGTGCAGGACTGGTTCAGTTTACCAGAGTAGCCACCAAACAACACTGGTGGCAGTCCCTACAGGGTTGGTGCCTTGCAGTGACTTGGAAGTTGGGTTTCATTTAATTGGCTTCATTTCACTTACATATTTCCATATTTTCATTTATGATATTACGCAGAAAAGCCACATATGTTACACAGTAACTTTTAAAATTACCTGAGTGATGACATTAATGAGTTCCTTATTTTAGCCGCTGTCAAACTGGTTAGTTTATGGGACAGAGGAATGGATAGCCCCATATATGACAGCAAACTTTGGGGGCAGGGTAAATCCAAGCCTAAAAACTTTAAAAATACCCATTTTTTTACTTTCAGTTTTATTAGAAAACTGTTATGCAGAAATCCAAGTGTGAAGCAAATCTGCTTATGTTAATTTGCTCTTTTTTTCTAGGAATTAACTTTACTCCCCTAGGTTATAAATTGACTGTCCTTTCCACTGCTAGGAACAACTTCTGTCTTTTTTTGCAGAAGGCAAGTAGAGAAGGTTGCATCTTTGTGGCTGACTGTTCCTGTTGCCAAAACTGTGCCAACCTTACAATAAGTCCTTTTTCTTCAGGTTTTGTTTTTTTTCATTCAAAAAAAGCCTTTCTGCTATGTTGCAGTTCCTTCTTGAATAAAAAGAAAGGCTAGCTAGCTGAAGTAAGGTCCCATTTCCTCTAGAATTTGAACTTTGGTGTCCATTTAAGATTGCATATTTTTTGAGAAACTCCGATGCCTTTCTTACACTGATACAGCTGCCTTTAATGTATTGGGGGCTATCTGAGCAAAGGATGTGTTGATATGACATTAAAAATATTTTCCAGAAGGACCCAGTTATAATCATAGAATCATAGAATAGTTTGGGTTAGAAGGGACCTTTAAAGGTCATCTACTCGTCTCCAGGGAGAACAGAATTTGTTTCCAAATGGTGATTTATCCCAGCTGCTCTCTTACGAAGGGATTTCTTTGCCTACTTTTGCCTTGATGGTTGAGCTGCACACACGAATGACAATGTCACGGAAAAAGGGTATTTGCTGGCATCTAGTGGTAATATTTATTTTAGCAACTGTTTGTTCGCTCTGCAACAACTCTGCTTCAGTTTTCTCCTGAGAAATTCCAATTGTAGTTTTATGCTCTTTTTCAGGTAGTAAAGTATAAGATTTATGAATAATAAAAAGCCTGTATCCTTTTAATGATAGTTCTTTCTAAGATAATACTGAGATTTTTTTTCCTTCCAAATGTTTTCCTTCTTCTTCTAAAACTGAGAATTCTGACCTCATTTTTTTGATGACTTTGAAGGACTTTGCTGACATCATTACAAGATGATGATGATGTCAAAGGTGTCTGAGAAGATAAGCTTTAGCTTTCCATCCCCACAACCACTGGAAGAGGGATACCTTTAATCACCTTCTTCAACCACAGTGGAGAGAGTGTTGTCTTTATAGTTCTTTTCCCCCTCTCCCAGGTATTATTGTTGCTACAGGATGGACAGCAATGCAGAAAATCTCAAGGTATCACTCACATCTGTAATACATCATGCATGATGTGCTGAGTTACAGCTTTTATTGCCCATATCAGCTCTGTAGGTATCAATAAAGCTGCATCAATTTGTACTCTTCGAAGAGCTGTCAAATAAGGCACCTCTGCTTTGCAATGTTTAAAGGCAGTTACACTGATGTCTGTTAGATAGCACATGCACTGGACAGGACTGTCCACTCAGACATCAGAAAAAACGTCAGAAAAAACATCAGAAAACCAGGAAAACCACAAGTGCTAAACCTGGATTATTGCCATCTGCCCAAGCTTTGGCATTTGGGAATGGATGAACATAGCGCAGTTGGAAAAGGGTAGGATGGATGAGAATTGAGGCTATGTCATAACACACCCTTGATTAAGATATAACACTAAGAAAAGGTGATGTGGAGGCCACAAAGACTACTTCCAAATCTATGTGAACCTCTTTTTAACTATCTGTGTTAAAACAATGTGTATTATAAAGGAGAAAGTTAAAAAGCCATATATTTTCCAGTATGCTCCCAGTCCTTTCTACTTGAACATGATCTTGGAAAGGCTGAAAGACAAGCTTGTGTACACTGGCCCAAGATTACCTTGGAAGAATTATTAAGGCAGGAATAGATTCAGCACTGGAGAAAAGCTAAACACATAGGTCCAGAAACCCCAGGAAACTGCCACTTTGGTAGGGTGTTTGGGGATATGGATTAGTAGTGGTTTTTTTTTTTGTCTGTGTTTTTTTTGTGGGTTTTTTTTTCCTCCTCTGGTTGGACTAGATGATCTTAAAAGGTCCTTTCCAACCTAGGTGATTCTGTGTGATTCTGTTTCTTGGTTAGTTGTGTGGCCATGAGAAAGTTTGGAAGGGAAGAGGGCATCAATGACATAATCTGATCCAAAGGAAAACCTGACAGGCAAAGGCCAACAAGAGCAGGTCAAAACAGCACCCTCACTAAAAGTGGTAGGCTCAAACCAGTCCATTTCTGCACAGGAGGAGTATCCTAGTAAAAAGAAGATGTAATCCTAGAGCAAAGAAATAAAGCAGCATGTTACTTCTCTAAAAGCATCTCTAAAAGCACTAAAAGTGGTCTGAATAGGACAGACTTGTTCAAGCCAGTTCCATGACAGATTGATTTCTGCAGCAGTAAGCTCCAAAGACCTCAACCCAGATGTGGACTGCAGGTATGAATAAACACATGAAGTCAGTGTTTCTGGGAATCTTAAGGAAATGCCCTACTTAATACCTTCAATTGATGCTTTTTTTTATCTAACTTTGTATTGCAATTGCCAAGAACAACTATATCCATTTTCCAGAGTACATAAAATTTTTGTTCCACTTACTTACACTTTGACAGAATCTAAACAAGGAAGTCTGAAGTTACCCTGGATTTACCTGGTCAGGCAAGACCAGAAGCGGAAGGCACACCGAAACCAAAAAAGCTCGTTTTTCTGCCTAGCAGTTTTTCTGCCTACTGGTGCCCCCAAACATATATCCAAATGGATATCCCTATTTGAGCACCCTTCCTGACTTGCAAGTTGTGAGAACTGAGAGTGAATTCCTCAGAGATGAGCCAGAAGATACAGAAGGGAAAAATAAATCAGATTTTTTCCTGTGGACAGACCCACAAAGAACAGCTTTTAAGACAGACCAGGCATGCCCACAGAAGGAGGCGCTGCTCGACCACTTTCCACATTGCTGGTTGGCACCTGCAGTTGGGTGAAGTTCTCAGCCACAAATCAGGACTCAGATGCAGATGTCTTGTGGCCTCTTGAAATTATACCTTTCATTTTGTCTGGTGGGTTTTTTTTCTGCATCTTAAAGTCAATGATTCTTTCTGGATTATTTTTATCAAAGTACTGCTTTTATTTTTATCTAACCTCATTGCTGGCCAAAGAAACGATGGGAGCCACTTGAATATGGAGAGATTGTTTAGCAGACAGTATACTACTGTAAGATTTTTTTTTTTCTTTTCATCAGCTATAGTCAGGGGATAAAATAAGCTTCCTGGCAAATTCAATTTGTCAGCTAGAACTTAGAGTATATATGCTGAAAAATTATTTGTCCCCTACATGAGAGAGAGGGGAACTCTTAGAAAAATCCCAAGGGCTTTATCCAGCATTATTCTTCCAAATGGCAGAAGCAGCAGACAGTGAAGAGTTATGTTAACAATATTTTTTCAGTGGGTGCAAAAACAAAAAAGGGAAACCTTTAAGCAACTATACAAAGTGATAAAATTTTTCAAGGAATTGCTGGAGTTCTGTCTGGGACCCTTTCTTAAAATTGGGGTTTTTAACCCCTACGTCTAAGATTGCCTTTTAAAAGGCCAGTGAATTTGGTTGGTGAAGGGAGGGACTTAAATACATTCTGACTTCCCCAAAATCTCAGAAAGAAAACTGGTATTAAAGTCAACCTCTCTCCCTCCCCCATCCTCTACCTCGCTACCTACCACCCCCGTATTTCAAGGAGCTGTTTTTCCACCCTGCTTTCTTCCATTTCTGCTGTATTCCTGAATAGTTTCAGTCTCGAGTCCTTGTCAGAGATGCCATGACTCAGAGCAGGGGTGATGATGGTTTGCTTTTCTTACCTTGATATATTGTCACAGAGGGCAGTATATGTAAGACAAGGAATTCCTGTAACAGGAATGCCCTGTGTGGGCCTGTAATGCCCACACAGACAAGGAATGCCTGTAATCATGTCTCACGTCTCTCTCTCCCTTCAGACGTGTTTGTTACCAGAAGGGGTGCCAGGGGAACGTTTCCTGCTCGGTGTTTTCTAGCTTTGTATATGCTTTGACAATGTTAAAAATACCGGGCTTTTAAAATGGATGGACAGTAGGTCTGTACCACAAATTCAGTCTCTGCTTCACGTACCAATCTATTAGTGCAGCAAGAAACCCAGCGTTTTCTCTGTTGCCTTTACTGCCTGGCATCCCTGGGCTGGTAGAGAGATTGCCAGGATCTATTTGAAATGTGTGTTTCACTGCTGCTGTCACTGCCCAGATCCCAGGAGCAAACCATTGGGCCTCATCTGACATTTTCATTTTCCTCAGTAATTCCACCACTGAAAAGGCTGGACATCCATAGAAAACATGCTAGCTTACATCACGTAGGAATTTGTATGCAAGGATTCTGCACGCTCAAGGGGGTCATCATGTGGAAGAGGCCACTCAGTAGGCAGTACCTGTTAGGTGTATTTTGTCATGGTTATAGAACATGAGGTCACCTGAGCGCTGCAGCCTGGAGGGTCTGGTCTTGTGTCACGCTCATTGCACGCAGTGGCAGTACCTATTTCCCGCATCTCTGAAAATCAGACCTGAAATCTGCAGGTCGGTGGCAGTAAGGCTGGTTTGTAAGGTTGTGTTTTCACATTATAATATTTGAGAATGTTAGAATTTTAGCTGGCTTAAGTACATTTCCAGATTTTGTGAAGAACTCACATGGGATCCACATCAGATGTCTTTGATTTTTTGGGATTGCTTCTCTGCTACATTCATTGTGGGGGGAGGGAATCGTCCTATGGAGTGTCCTCTCCAACTGCCTTCTCCTCCCACAAGAAAGGAGACCACTAAACTGTGTAGCTCTTTCCTGTTCCCAGCCTTGCCTTTTTTCCTTTCCTCATCCCCATCATAGCTCTTTCCACCCTTGAGTCATATTACTTCCCTTTCTGTACTTAATTAAATGACAGTAACAAACATTGCATGTGCTGACGGTTCATCATTCTGTCCCGAACTTTCTGGTATTAATTTATTTTTAATTCCCAGACAGAAAAAAAAAAAAAAATCTCATAGCTTTGTATAAATTCCAAAATGAACCCAAGTTAAAAATACAGATGTTTTTCCCAGCAGATGCCCTCTGCAGATGTCCTAACTCTTAATATTGGTGGCTAGTGTGTGTGCCCAAAGAATTGTACAAATTTTACAGCTTATTTGAGTGATCGAATCTCGCAGCTGTTAAACAAGGGTTACTGAACAATACTGGGAAAAACTTGAATCATATATAACTGAAAGCCTTTTTATCAATGCAGCATTTATTTCACCCCTTGTTCCCCCTGTGGCAATCCGGACAGACTGCCTAATGAGAATCTGTAATTTGTGATATCCACTATGTCCTGGATTTCAGGAATTCTGGCAAGAACCATCACATGATGGATCTGTTGTTCACACCCTTGCATAACACCTTGTAGCCAGGCATTCCATCTGTTCAACTGAGTATTTCTATGGAATTACTTGTTGAAAACAAGGATGATGGGACTGGTCTGTTGGTAACGATGGAAAACAAAAAATTGCTAGTGATTCTAAGATATCCAGAGTGCTAATTTGGGGCATATAGATAGAATTTTGAAATGGACATTTATCTTGATTTACTCTTTTATGCACAAAACCATTTGAATGAACTTTCTGCAGCTGAGTCTTTGTGCATTTTGAGGGGAGCTCCTTTTATAAAACTTGCTTTCTCTGTTAGGTTAATGATTGCTGATCTTCCTTCCTCAGTCCTTTACTCCTTTCCTTATTTCTCCTGATTTGATGGATAGTAACAGGCAATTTTGTAAAAGTCAGACCTGACTTGTACAACATCATGGGTTGCTGATATATCAGTAAATCAGTTGTCAATTATGAGAATTTAGTTTTCAAGGAATGTCTCCTGTTTGGGCTTTGTAAATCAATTTGCAAGTAAGTTTGTGTGAAAATGTTCCTCAGAACAATTGCCCTGTTTCACAGTAATTAGAGACTGCCAGCTGTAGTGAAATACAGCCTCTTCTGGTGATTAAGTATAATTTCCAGAAAACAACCTCACTGAGTTGTGATATCCACAAGATCATAAATACTACTTTTCACTTCTCAATAAAGCTCTCCTACAGGGGGTCTAATTTTCCTGTAAGAATACACTTTCTCTGCCTTTTCTAAACATTATAGCAAGGCTTACATAGAAAAGCTTTCACTCATGAACTGAAAGACAGGACAGATCAAGTCAGTCAAAATACCTAAAAACTTTTCAATTTTATTTTATCTTTAATTTTTTAAACTCCTAAGAAATTTACAATTTGAAACAAAGTCATTGCAAGTCAAAGAAAAAAGTTATTCACAAGTAGGAAAGCATTAGGCTTTAAAAATATTTTTGCTTTTATTAGCAAAAAAATATACTAATTGAAATTTTTTGCAGAATGCTTTTTTCAGTATCTCAGGTTAACAATCTTCATCTTACAATAACACTATTGTATGCCATTCTTCAAATGATAGCTGCACTATAAGAACAATTTGAAAATCCAGTTCAGTGGCAGAGTGAGAATTTGAACAGCAAAATATGGCACCACGAGGAATGGCTGAATTAATTTTGAGTATCTGCATTTCTATCACAAACATATATTGTATGAAACAAGTGTAAAAATATGTTTCCCTCTAAAACCTGCATATTATATTGGCGCCAAATTGTGAACTTATTAGTGCAACTGAAGGAGCAAAACTTGCTTAGTTAATGGTGCAGGTACAGTCCTACTGCAACATTTACAGGAAGATACAAAATATTTTTCTTTAACAGAGTGTAAGCTTCAGTTCCACATCAATTTCTTGTACATTAGCATCAAATCAGAGCTGGGCTTCAATAATCTACCTGTCAGAAGATCCATTAGTAGTTTCTGCCATCTTGCAGAGGGGGCACTCCTGGTCACCAGGTCAACTGAATCAGAAGTGATTGGGCAGCAGTAGAGGGCCTCTGTTGCTGCCGGACAGGTTTCTTTCCTTTGAGTCAACACAGACAAAACCCCAATGCCCAGCACAGTGCATGAAAAAAGTAGACCTAAAGGGACAAAGAAAGGCACCGGTACAATGCTGATAAAACAGCTGAGGAAACACAGAAATTACGTCAATTAACATTGACTCTGTCAATTGCACAAGACAAATTAGTTATGGTAAATATCTTAAGGCTTGGCTATTGAAGAGCTTTAAGAATCAAAGTAAATGAAAATGTTCCTGAACTAGATAGCAGATGTCAAACCAAGCCTGCAAAATTGGCAGTCAGAAAGCTGGTTGTTTTACTTGGAAACGGAACAAATTTAACATGTATCGTATCATTCCATTAAGTTGGTTTTTATCTTAACAACCTTTTGAAAGCTAACGCACAATACACTATAGTAATACTAAGACTATATTTAGCTGTTGTTTTCCAAGAAGACATTCCAGGCTTTTAATATCATCCCATATTGATAATTATTCCTTTGTTAGAGATACATAACAGTAATAACAATGCACTGTAATATTGGCCATTTACAGAGACCTCCACTTTTCAATGGAATATGCTCAGAGCAGAACTGCTTGTGGGACTTGCTTTGCTATAAAAAGAATTTGAAGCATAGCCCTATGCAAAAATGTGCCAACATAATGTTAATCCAGGTACTTGAAAATGGAAGTATTTATTAAAGTAAAACATTTTTCCTTTTTTTCAGCTTTTGTACTAGAATGTTCAGGCTTTCCACATAAACTTTATGCTTTGCACTGCTACAGTGAAGGCTGTATCTTTTTTTTAACAAAACTGGAGCTTTTCATGAAATAGCACAACTTTGGGCACCTGAGTTTTGCAAAGTATTGCAAGAATCACAGTAAAAGAGGGGTCATATAAACTTTTGCTTGGACTTATCTCAAGCAGAGCCTGAGTTTGAAATAAAAAATTTATGGTGCTCTTCACAATCCATTAGGCTCCTGGTAGAGCCATTGTCAAGGTGATGTTTGAAGACACTGCAAAACACAGTTTTTCTTTATTCTTCAGCACCATTTATGTAAGTAATATGGGTGAAGACAAATAGTTCTTGAAAACTGTCACTGATTGTCTCTCTTAAAAGTACATTCTGGTAATGTCACTGTTAGCAGAGTTTTAAAAACTGATTCAAACAGATATATTTTCTTCCAAATGCAAAACACATTTTTGAAGGCTATGTTACTTTGCTTCTCACTTTGGTCATGTGTTTTCCCTTATGTGGCATTTGGAACTTACCATACATTGTTTCTAATGTTTTCAGCCTTCATTGCTGTTTCCTTATTGGATGCTCACCGTGGTAGATACCAGTTATCCGATTCCATTTCAGCTTTCACTAGCACAGACTATATATCGTGGCTTCACTACCGGCAGTGCCCCAAACTATTTACAGTGCAACAACCTCATCTATAGCTGTGCCAATGCACATTTACATTAGGGATGGGAGAACTGGATTTTCTGTACTGCAGAATTTTTTATTTTTCTATTTAAAATTCTGAATCAATGCAGGAAGCCACAAATGGGACTACAGATTAGCAGGTCTAACAAAAAAAAGAAAGAAGGGATTACTGCTTCCCTGTACCTGTTCTGAACTTCTACCAGAGTATGTGGCCTAGTATTTATAGTATATAGTATATATGTTGTTCCTTCAACAGAGGTGGAATTCCTGTATCTGCTTCAGTGGATTAGTTTATTGAAACTAAACTGTTGGGCCTTGCCTACTGTAGCATATATAGTGTTCTACTGTGAACACGGCCAGTGGACTGAGTTCCTCTGGTTCCATTCATTAGTTGACTCTCACTGATTCTTAATGCGTTCTTAGTCTGTGTAACAGACAGAAGGATTTTATCCCATGTTTGTGCGGCCACCTCCTGTCACACAGCTAACGTGGTGTCTTGTTGAGCTGTTACTCTCCACTGGGTTAAAAACTGGCTGGAGGGCCAGGCCCAGAGAGTGGTGGTGAATGGAGTGAAATCCAGTTGGTGGCTGGT
>JAOQGH010000019.1:28082992-28102854 GCA_025769975.1 Gallinago jamesoni | reverse complement strand
CACCATCCCTGGAGGTATTCAAGAGATGAGTTGACATGGTGCTCAGGGATATGGATTAGTGTTGGGTTGGTGTTGTTGGGTATAGTGTGGGGTTTGTGTGGGGTTTTTTGTTTGTTTGTAGGGTTTTTTTATTGGGTTTTTTTTTTCATTGGTTCGACTAGATGATCTTAAAAGGTGCCTTCGAACCTAGGTGATTCTGTGATTCTGTGACAGTCCATTGTGCTTCTGAGCAGTTTAGGAGCAGTCTCCTTCATAGACACCTGACAAATGCCTTAGAAAATGATTTCTGCCTGCTCAGGTGCAGGTCTACACCAGGGGATTCTTAAGCACAAGAAGGACATGTAGGTAACATCACTATTTTTTCCAACTCTCCAGCCAACAGAGTTGTCCCAGCACAACATTGTTGTGGGGGCCCAGTGTGAAATAAGCATTTGGATGGAAAATTTGAGCTCGTGTTTGACAGTCATAGGCATCTGTAAACACAGCCTTTATACTGGGAAATGTCAGGCATCTTCGCAATTGCCAGTGCCACCACCTCTGCAGAATGAACTTGAGCAGAACGGACACATATGTCAACGAACTCAGCCACACCACATCCCTATGAAATACCTTACAGTACTTCAAAAGAAAGACACCTTCAGAGGGTTGCTTGGCCTCACATGGAGTAAGCCTGGACAGAAACCAACACAATCAGTTATCCTACAATCAGACCAGACCCTTCCTGGAATTCTCAGCTCCTGCTGTGAGAAAACCCAAACTCAAAAGACCTCTGTAAGCTTGCTTACATTAAAAAAAAAAAAAAAATCCATTCCCCTCGCTTAAGATTTAACAGTGAAAGGGTTTGTTCATTCTTCTGTTGCCTGTTTTTCGGTTTCCTTGCCTGCCAAACGGGATGGTACCGCGGCCCGGCCTCACTCCAACCCGGGGGCCGACCCTCTGCTCCCTGTGGGTGCTGCCCCGACCTTCAGACCTTCAGCCGGAGGGTGCTCCCGGCGGCCCTTTCCCACGCCGCCCTCGGGGCACCCCGGCCGCCCTCCCCGCTGCCCGGTGGGGAGGCGGCCGGCGGGGGTCGGTGGGGACGGCTCCCAGAGCTGACAGAGCGTGATCCCCCCGAGCAAGTGTTGCCCCTCCGGCTCGCCCTCTCCCCCCTGCCTCCGGTTACACCCCTGGCAGGAGACCGCGATCCTCGGCTTCCCTTTCCAGGGTTATTTTTGGCCGGGGCCGCCGCATGCTGATGGCAGCGGACTGTCGAGCCCCGGGGCGTCCTTGCGGGGCGGCAGGCGCCGGCGGGGCCCCTCCGGGACGGGCAAGGGGTGGCCACCGAGGGGGCTGAGCGAGCCCGCCTCCGGCCCCGCGGGGGGCCGGCCGTCGGGGAGCCCGACCCCGCGGCAGAGAAACGCCCGCCCCTCCGCTCCCCCCGCCGCCCGTCGGCCAGGCAGCCTGCGTGAGGGGCTGCCGCTCCCCAGCGGAGCCACAGCCGGGCGGGCGGGCGGCCGCCGCCATGGAGAGGACCCCCATCCCAGTGCTGACGGTGCCGACGGCGCCTTATGAGGACCAGCGGCCGACGGGCGGCGGGGGGCTGCGGCGGCCGACGGGGCTCTTCGAGAGCCAGCGCAACTACCTGCCCAACTTCGTGCAGAGCCTCCTCTCCTCCGTCGACCTCCGCGACCGCCAGGGATGCACCATGGTGGTGGGCAGCGACGGCAGGTACTTCAGCAAGACGGCCATCGAGATCGTCGTCCAGATGGCCGCGGCCAACGGGGTAAGCGGGGCCCCCCTCGCCCTTCCCTCGGGGCTGCATTCCCCGCCGACGGCCGCGGGCCGGGACCCCTCGGCCACCCCGGGGCGGGCGGCCGCCGGTGGGGGAGCGCGGAGTCGTCCCGTAGGGGCGGCGGGGAAACTTTCCGCGGCGTAAGGCGAGTAGCGCTGGCTACTCCATAAAAATGAGAGAAGCTTCGCGTCCGGCTGCACTTTGGTGGTCTGCACCCCAGTCAGCCCCAGCGCCGGCTCGTACGCCCTTCCTAGGCTGTGGCGCTCGGCTTGGGCAGGGGTGGCTTTATCGCTGTGCGTGGCGGAGGTGATGGTGACAACCTCAGGAGACATCAGGCCGTGCCGTGCTGTTTCACACCTTATTTTAGACTTGAGGCAGGAACGCGAGCTGAGAAAGACTCTGCAGGAGAAATTAAGTGGGAGAATTAAAAATAAGTATGTGGGAAACGAAGGTGTCCGTCTTGTGTGTACTGCTCGGGTTCTTTTAAAAATATTCAAGGAAAATGGTATTACTGCAGCAGGAGGAATTCGGCGCTTTGATTGTATCTTAAGAAAATAATCCTCCTCTACTGTTCGCATGTAAACAAATTTCAAAATGCAGGAAGACAACGTGGGCAAAAACCTCTGTGATAGATGGGTTACAGTTTTACTTGTCCGTTTTGAAAATAGAAAAGAACTCGGGAATAAAACTGTTGTCTTCTGATACATGCACATTCATGTGTCAGTGTGTATGTATGTACAGAAAGCTGGAAACACCAGCAAATGTAGCCCTCCAGTTTCTACTTGAGAGTTGAAGCTGCTGTCTCTTGTTATGGTGGCTAAATTGATTCTCTAGATCTGGCAAAAGAAGTGATGCAATTTTATAGGGCTTTTTTTTTTAGTGAATTTACTCTTTCTTAATTTTTTGTCAAAAGCTCAATTCTTTAAATGCAGTCCTGTTTCATAACTGGGACATCTTTCAACTTTGAAACAAATCTCTGCATGTGTCTGAATTTCCCCTGATGTATTTTTGCCACCTACAAGCTATAATGGCTTAGCCAGCCTGGTGTAAGTAATGAGTATTTTAAATTTATTCCTAATGTACTTACTCACCATGCTGATACTATCTAGCAGATGCTGAGTGGTACCTGAGATTTCAGAGAGACTGGCTGTGTTACTTGCTGCCTAGCTTTTGCAAACTTGCTGTTCCCACAGGGACTTAGTAGGGTCGAGGTCTTAGGTGGCCCAGGGTGTGAGGAGGGCTGTCGGGGGGCACAGTGGCGAGGGTGGGGACACTAATGAGGGTAGTGTGATGGTGTTTCATCCGCAGCGGTGGGCGCAGAGCAGCAGGAGCTGGCTTGTGTGTGGGGTGTTGTGAGGAAGGTAGGATGGGACCCAGAGGAGTGCAGCTCCCTAGCCCCTTCTCCTGCGTAGCTCGGTGGAGAAAGCCTCGCTGCTGGAAATGGTACCTGTTGACCAAGTGGGATGAAGCACAGCAACAGCTAAAGCAAGAGCTGCCCTGCGGAGGCTGAGGTCCTTGCTTGCCCTTGCACACTGGTGCAACCTTGTGCAACCTTGGTTACAACCACAAGCTGACCACAAGGACCAATGTGCTGTGGAAGAAAAGAAGTTTAGGGTTTAGAAGACCAGGGGCTCATCAGCCAGATTATGCTGTATTCAGGACTCCTTCCTGACTAATTTTTCCTGTCAGTGTGCCTCCTTCCTGCTGCTTCTGTCACGTTCCCCATTTTGCTTTGTTTCCTGTGAAGATCAAATCTTTTCAACTTCAGGAGATTGCCAGTTTGATGTGTTTCTGGCACCTTCCAGAGGTAGTGCTTCCACTTTCTTAAGTTACTGCAAGTTTCTTGGAAATACAGTTCCTCCCTAGTGTTTTCTGAAGCCAGACCCCAAACTTTTCTGCTTGCAGTTCCCACAAATATCTGAATTCAAGCAGGATACTCTTACCAATGATACACTCCTCACAAATTCAGCAGGCCAGCTGGTGGTGTGCTACTGTTACCTTGTTGTGGCCTTTTAAGTACTTAAAGGGGGCCTATGGGAAAGATGGGGACAAACTTTTTAGCAGGGCCTGTTGCGACAGGACAAGGGGTAATGGCTTTGAACTAAAAGAGGGAAGATTTTGACTAGATATAAGGAAGAAATTTTTTACAAACAGGTTTCCCAGAGAGATTGTAGATGCCCCATCCTTGGAAACATTCAAGGTCAGGTTGGATGGGGCTCTGAGCAACCTGATCTAGTTGAAGATGGCCCTGCTTATTGCAGTGGGGTTGGACTAGATGGCCTCTAAAGGTCCCTTCCAATCCAAACTATTCTATGATTCTATACTGAAAAGGCTTCCCATTTCCATGTGCTGGAGCTCCATCTACCCACCCTCACCCTGCTCACCCTCACTTACAGTTCTCTGAGGCACACTGTAAATGCATAAACCTCACATTTACTTAGTGAATACTGTTTGTATATTTTATTCTTTGGCTGTTAAAATATACCTGCTGCAAAAACACCTAATCCCCCTGAAGGCGTTGTTTAGTGCTGTGCTACGTAAGAAGGGGAATGTTGCCAAGGGCAAAGATGTCTCCCTTTAGATGAGGTTAATGTCATTAGAAGGCATGTAGCCACTATCACAAGGAAAGAAGTGAGCGGGTGTAGGCAGGATCAGATGAAATGTATGGCAGCCTTGAAGTTGCGTTCAAAATCTTTAGCCACCCCTGAGTGCCAGGAGAGGGATGGCCACATAGTGCTGATAAACTGAACCTGAATCTCCTTCCTGGAAGACACATACCAAGTCCTATGGTTAATTGTGCCTGCTGAGTACAAAAATAAAAGGGATTTTCTATTATCAACTGTAAACGTATTGCCCTTTAGAGTCTCTAGGTTCCCCTTGTTCTAATTTGGTGACTCACCCCGCATTCCCCCTGCGTTAACAGCCTAGCACAGTTGGCATGGGCCCCAGCACAAGGAATGAGATGAGGCCCCCTGCCTGGTCAGCTGCCAGTGCTTGCCCTGCCTTCTTCTCATCTTCAGTCCCTCTGGCTCCTGCCCTCCAGCTTGGGGTTGCAGGTGCATGCTCCACAGCCCTAGCTTGCATGGGCTTCCACTGGCCACAGCTACAGGCTGTTCCGTGCTGTGCAACCATCATCAGCACATGCTCCACCAAATCATTCTGTTCAGAGCTGAAGGTGGCTAGTCAGGGGGCCCTTTGGTGGGTCATGCAGCTGGGGCTGTTGCAAGCACCCTGGGGTACGGGACTGCATGTCATGTGAGGTTGGGGCAGTGTGGGGAAAGCCAGGCAGAGGTCCTGTACCATTCTGGGTTGCAACAAACAGTTTTCCCAAGTGGAGTGTTAGGAGAGCATCTGAGGCTCCATTTCCCTTTTCATACCTGTCCTGTCAGTAGTAGTGTCCTCGTACCTCAATGTCTGGAAGAACTGAGATAAAAGGCTCTATTTTTTATAATAGGGTCCCACTACAAATTCAGTGCAAGTACTCTGTTCGGAAGTAGTGTCTCATTTTTGATGCAAAGTTTAGGATACATTTGAATGAGCAGCTGTTATGTGTGGGTCTCAGTGGCAGATCAGAAGCTGATGATCATAGTCTGAATATGGAAAGTCATAGCAAGATCCTAGAGAGATCATGGAATATTGCTAGTACAAGTTTGAGATGGCAAAGGATTTTCCAGTTGTCTTCTTTGTAATACCATGTTGTTTTTATTTTCCATGGAATTCCAGGCAAACCTTGCCCTCCCTCCCTGCACCTATATGAATGACATATTTGTTTCTACATTGAACGTGGGCACTCAGTTATCTCTAGGATACTGTAGTAAAAGATAGGAAGGCACAGCCCCGTGCTCTCCAGGATATAATCTGCTTGCTTCGTATTCTTTCAAGTTTAATTGACTCAGGCATGTGAGAGATTACTGGGAAAAACAATAAAAAAACCCTGACTCCATGGTAATCAACTGAACCATCTGAAAATGCACAGCTGCAAGTGGTAATATTGCATAAAAATGTTCTTGTGAAGTACTTGTTAGGATGATTATTCTTTCGGCTGTAACAGTTTGCTGAGGACCATGCTCTTTGTTTCTGCTGTTGCTACTAAGAGCAGAGTGGCAAAATAGAACGTGGTGTAGGAGCGCGGTATTAGGAGAGACATTACATGACTGTGATCTCGTAGCCATGCAAGTTTTTGAATTCCAAAGATAATCTTTCCGTACTATGAAACTGTCCAAGATTTTCAGAAGGGTATTACTGGAACTTTAATAGTGAGTCAGTCCATGGACATTACTTGGTTACTGTTTCAGCCCAGATTGAGAGGTGTCTGTAAATCTGAGAGTTCATTACTTAAAATTAATTAAATGTCCGTTTAGTATTTGTTCAGAGACAAAAGGAACAGCTTCTGGGCCAAGAGGGGAAGAGATTGTGCAGTCTTATCACCAAAATGAAGAGATGGGTAGTGTGCGTATGCTTAGAAGGTCTGAAGTACTATTCTCAGGGAGTTCATAAAACACTGAAGACCTTCACATAAGGTGAAGCTCTTTGCAGTAGTCACCACAAATAAAATATCTGTATATCATTCATGTAATTTCAGTTTCAACATCCCTGCTTAAGAATACTAAATATTGTGTATTTCTGTAGTACAGAAATTCCTATAATAAATAGTATTTCTAAGTAATACAGAAATAATACCCTTTGACATGCCAAAAGCAAAGCAAATTACTCCTCTTCATATTAATATTGGACAGCCAGAAAAATGGGAAAACTGGTTTGTGCAACATCTATTGAATACGAAAAAAATGAAGGTGTGGTGAAGAGATAGTGCCAGGTGATTTGTGCATTCTGAATAATCTAAGTATTCTACTTACTTTTAAAAAAAAAAAAGGTTTGATTTGCATGAAGGCAAAAATCTAAACCTCACTAGTTTAAATTTAGAAGTACAGGCAATGTGCTCATGATAAGCCTGTATGCAACTGCAAATGCATTTATACTTGAGTACCTCAAGATAGATTCACTGTTGTTCTCAAGCCTTTTGCAAAATGTAATTCCTGTCATCTTCCTTGTGCTTACCCATACACAATGCTGTTTTAAGAGCTGGCACCCATTTCTGACAGCTGTATTTGGAAGATTGAGTCATTGCCTTAGCTTTCTACATGCTTCATAGTTTAAAAAAGGGAGAGACAATATTCAAAACAAACATTTTCAGTATTTATTTTCATCATGCTTTTCTTTCCATAATAGAGGTACAGGGACAGACTCTTGTATGGACTGGAAGAAAGTTTTTTAAAGTCTATTTCCCAATGTTCTGTGTTTTTTCTAATGCTTGGGTACAATTGGCAATAGGGATTAAATGACAGCATTAATACAACAGTCTTGGCAAGACATGGCATGTTGTCCAAAAGCTGCTTCATGGACTGGAAAAAAAACCCATAAAAGGACATACTGAAATTCAAAACAATTTGAAAAAACTGTCTATTTCTCTTTCAAATTATTTACATAGCACTGGTTTAAATAAAACAGTAAATTATGGGGCTGATGGAAAGCTTTCTTTCTTAAGCTTGATTCTAAAAGGATGTCAAGGCTTGTGCTAGAGCTCTTGGTGATTTCAGTGCTGCTGCTGCTAGATGAAGTTTTACCCTATGCCTTTCCTGAGGCAGAAGTATGTCTTTCGGTTGTCAGCCCATAACAACTGGAAATGGTTATGCTTTTTTTTTTTTTTTAAGAAAATCCTTATTTCACAATGTAGGAATTGGATTTCTTTGGTAACAAAGAGGGTAGCATAGGAAGTATTTTTAAGTAGCTTAGTATACAAAATGTGAATAAATAAAATATAAATGTAGGATTTTGAGATTTAAAAGCATATTAAAAGATGGGAAGAACATTGCATAAATGTGAAGAGATCTGGCCAGTAAGAGGCATACCAATTTTCTTCTGTAATCAGTGAAATATCATTTAATCAACTGCTTCAGTTGGCTTGAAGCTAGGAGTGAAGGAAATATACCTTTATTATTGCTCCTAAGGTCTGTAAATGATTATAAATTGAGAGATTTATAAATACACGTGCTGTAAATTACTGTTTAATTTTATCTTCAGGGAGAAGCAAGAGTGGGAAGGCAGGAGAGACAATGGATACAGAATCTTGAAAGTAAATGCTGTCACAATGCGCAAGCATAACATTTAAGCTCTTTTTAAAGGAAAACTATTCACTGTTATGTTTTGTTCCACAAATAATCAAAGGTATTTATGTTATCGTTCACACCAGGAAGATGTTATTACTCTTAATAGTTCAGTTGTAAATTAATGAAACTGTATTGTTAGACTTAAATAGGAAATAAAATTGTTCAATACCACTGACATGAGCAGAAATGAGGTTCAGCTGTGGGCTGTATGTGTTAACTGTACATACACTCCACCCTCACCAACTGACCATGTCAGTGGAAGCTCTGCTTTAAAATAATCTGTTGAAACATAAAATGTGAGTTCTGCTGATTTGCATTTTTTCTCCTGGAAAGGATACTTGTTTTCCCTGGAAAATATTTTCATTGGAGTAGGAAAGTGAGGAATCAAAAATTTTGTTTATTAAATTTTTCTTTTTTAATTTCCTTCAGAATTGTTTCAACCTGGGAGAAAAAAAAGACAGTGAAACAAAACATTTTCCCAGTAGTGGCAAGAGCACGTCAAATGAACACTGAAGCTTTTCCATCACCTGTACTTACAATTTTCCTGTTTTCTAGCAACAATCCATAGGCTTCAAAATTATCCACAGAAACTGTGAAAAGTAGGTAGAAAAACAATCATCCTGGCATCAGATCTTGAGGTAGAAATCCCAGTTAATAGAATGCTTTGTTCTAAACTTTTTTTTTTTTTAAATTTGAAAGAAGATCTTGTAGTTCTCAGTGAAAGAGAAAAGGCTAACTGTAGTTCATGCTTTCTGAGGGTTAGGAAAAATGTGTGCTTACTTCAGAAGTTGGTCTTTTTTTTTTTTTTTTATTCAAGTAGTTCAGTATCAGGAAAAATCCAGATGTTTGATTTAGCAAACAGGCTAAATAGATCATCTGTTAATCATGGAATCATGGAATTGTCAGAGTTAGAAGGGACCTCTAGAGATCATCCAGTCCAACTCCCCTGCTAGAGCCGGATTGCCCAGAGCACATCACTCAGGACTGCATCCAGGTGGGTTTTGAAGATCTCCAGAGAAGGGGACTCCACGACCTCCCTGGGCAGCCTGTTCTAGGGCTCTGTCACCCTCACTGTAAAGAAGTTTTTCCTCATATTTGATTGGAACTTCCTATGTTCCAGCTTGAGCCCGTTGCCCCTCATCCCATTGCTGGAAACCACTGAAAAGAGTCCGGCTCCAACATCCTTTAACCCACCCTTTAGATACTTATAAACATAAAAAAGGTCTCCCCTCAGCCTTCGCTTGTCCAGGCTAAATAGTCTAAAAGAGGCTAAAAGGCTCCTTGAGCCTTGCCTTGTAAGGGAGGCACTCCAATCCCTTAGTCATCTTTGTTGCCCTATGCTGGACTCTCTCCAGGAGTTCCCTGTCCTTCTTGAACTGGGGGGCCCAGAACTGGATGCAGTAGTCCAGTTGTGGCCTCACCAGTGCAGAGCAGAGAGGGAGAATGGCCTCCCTCAGCCTACTGGCTGCACTCTTTCCTATGCAGCCCAGGATCCCATTGGCCCTCTTGGCAACAAGGGCACATTGCTGGCGCATGGAAAGTGTGCTATCTACCAGGACTCCCAGATCCTTCTCAGTAGTGCTTCCCAGAAGATCCATCACTAACCTGTATTGGTGCCTGGGGTTCTTTCTCCCCAGGTGCAGGACCCCTTAATCCTTTATTTTTCTGAAATTCTTTGGAACCTAACTTCTGAAAAACAGTTAAGGGCCTTGTACAAGTGCTGGACCCAGAAGGTGGTAATCTGTTAGTGATCTATTGATTCCTTCAGATGAAGGAATGTCTCTTTGTAGAAAGGTGGCATGTAGTGATGCTTCCTCTGCTGTTGCTTAGCCATGCAGACAGTAGAGCTATCAAACCTCCCTCAAACTAGAGAAGGATATCTGAGGTTGAACTCCCAGTCTGCTTTTAGATGGGGAGTGATTCTGCCTCTCCTTCCTTTCACCCCCTACCCACTCTCTCCCTCTGTCTCCTTCCCAGACTGCTACTCAATAGTGGTGATGGGTTTTTTTGTTTGGTTGCTTTTTTTTTTTAAATTGAGGATATTAAAAACCTTCACAACTTTGACAATACCTTTTTAAGCTCTATATGCATCTGCCTCAGTTCTTGTCTGTGATGCTAGCCTCCCCTTCTCCCCTCCTTTTTTTTGGTGTCTTTCTGTTTCCCAGAAACTTGTATTTCTTTGTAAATACATTTCTGGTTGTCTTCTAGATTATTTATGTTGAGCTGAAACTGTAGTATCTGTGTAGGGGATGAAGGCAAGGTTTTGAAATTGGAGCCTTGCAGTGGAACTGCACATAATACCAAACACATTGAGTCAGTGTTTAATAACACCACCTGAAAGCTTTTTTTACTTTAAGAATGGTGGGAACTTCCCCTGCTTGGCGGTGCCCTGGGAAACACACCCTCTTCATCTGAAATAGCCAAGGAGTCACTAATGGTTGGAGGAGGAGCCATACTTTCTGTAGGTCAGGACATCCAAGGGTGTCTTATTAACCGAGATGTGATAGAAGAGAGGGCAGGTCCTCGTATGTGGTGGTATTTGTGATTGCACTGCAAGGCCGCTCCCTGGAAAGCAATTTGCTCACTGTTCTCTTTTTATGCTGCTTAAAGCCCCAATCCTGCAAATTGTATCCACACAGTCAGCCCTAAGCTATACTGATAAAGGAGCGGATTTGCTGCTTCATGGAGATACCTAGGAAGGTACCTTTGATAGCAGGATCATAGCCCAGTGTATGCTTGGGAGCTCTGCAGATCCCTGCCATGGCTGTGCTCTTGCTTTACTGTCAGTACACGGGACACTGGGGTAAAATGTGCCAGGATACAATATTTATTGTCAGCACTCTAGATGAGCATGCAGCCAAGTTGTGTATGCACATTTGTCTGCAAAAGAATAGGTTCCATACTAGGACTTCACAGTTTCTGTCCTATATCTGTATACCTATGTGTGTGTGTGTTTTATTAATTTATTAATTTTCAAAAGTTCAATTCCATTCTGAACTTTCTTTTCCACTTAGATCGGCAGATTGGTTATTGGACAGAATGGTATCTTATCCACACCTGCTGTTTCATGTATCATCCGAAAGATCAAAGCAGCTGGTGGAATTATTCTAACAGCTAGCCACAGTCCTGGGGGACCTGGAGGAGAGTTTGGAGTCAAGTTTGAGGTTGCCAATGGAGGTAGGGTTTTTTTTTTTTTTTTTGTTGTTGTTAATAACACATTACAACATTTCATCTTGGTATGATGAAGATATGCCGGTGAGGATAACTATCTGACTTTAACTACGTGTTTTTCATTTATTCTGTTAAAACTATGAAGAACATAGCATATTATTTTTTTTTCAGTAATAGTGTATTTATTTACATGTTTCTGTACAATGCACATTAAATGTTCACTGATGTGGTAGCTGTAAGATTTCTATAAACAAGAGATTTGCCATCCCATTTTTATAGTATTATATAGTCTGCCAGATCATTCTAACAGTTCTGATCCTTTTATAAAGATGCCTAGGAGGGAGCTCTGTTTTGCTCATATTTCTATGTTGCTTGTCTTGGCATTTACTTTTAAGCATGTAATTTCAGAAGTGCTGTAAGCAGTATAACTCATTGTCTTGTATGGAAGAAAGCACTTCTCACATTTGCCCAGGAAATAACTGCTCTTATCCAGGGAGAGGGTTGTACCATTTTAACCATTTAACTACCCACTGTTGCATAGTGGAATTTGTGTCTACAGCTAATGTCTTGTTTTCCAAAATCAGCAAGCTAATGTGTAGTTATGTTATACATTATGTATGTTTTAAGTTATAGATCTGTGTGCACCCATAAAACAACATGGTGACAACTCCTGACACCTTGTACACCTCACACATGTAGAATGCTGAACACCTGAAAAGTGCTTTAAAAATATTTCCTTCTCCATTTTGAAGGTGGGAGAACTTGAGAAGTGGGTGCTTCTCTCCTGTCCATTGTTTAACTGAAAAATGTACATGGTTAGACCAGTGTGATTTTGTAAACAGAATAGACTTGAATCCCAGAGAGATTAAAGGGACTGTGTAAGGTCAGACGGTCAGAAAGCCAGGGTCACAGCACAAACATACCGGAGCCAAACCATTAGAGGCATTAGCACTCTATAAACTTTAAAACATCATATAAACCTAAAATGTGTCTGATAAATGGGTAACAGTTGGTGGGGCATTCTTTTAGTGTGCTTTGCCTTATTAAAGAAAATTCAAAAGAGCTTTAAATATGAAACAGTCCTCAAGCACAGGTCTTAAGGTTCAATGGTTTATGATAATCAGCGGGGACGTAATGAAAAGTAGCTGGTTTAAGTTGCAGCTGAGAAAACGTGGGTTAAGCACGAGGCAAGGTTTTTGAACTAAGAGAGTAGTTCGGCATCATGACAAGCTCCTTGGGAAGGCTATTGTTGCTCTGTGCTCTCGCTCAGTCTCTTCTGCGGATCCAGGTCCGGCAGAAGTGGTTTGTGTCTATTGCTGTGGGAGAGAACGCAGGGGGACACTGTGGGATGTCCTTAGCTGGAAACGTCAGTAGACAATACACCCATCTATCAAGGATGATCTGGAACTAACAAAACCTGTCCTCACCCCTCAGATGGGTTTGGATTAGATGAGTCAGATATCCGTTTCTAAGCAAAATGAAGAGTTAAGTGTGTGTTGCTTATTGTATTGCCTTAGAGCATCTGGTACACTGCATCTGAGATGGAACATGCTAATTTACATGGCAAAGCTGCACTGAATATAACAGCATTGCTATGGGAGTGGGAAGTTAGCGCTGAGAAGGCTTTGGATCACGAGAGAGCATGTAAAGGAGAATATATGAAGTAATTTTTCAGAGTGGAAGTGTGGCTGTGAATATAAGCATATAAGTTTATAAGTGCATATAAGCGATGAAGAGTCAGATAAGCCAGAAAAGACTCTTTTTGTAACTGAGACTCAACTCTCACATTACATATGGCATAGCTCATCTGGTAATTTTTGCACCAAGCCTGCAACTTTTAATTGATAGACAGTAAATGTTTAAAAATAGAGCCAATCTTCAGGATATGGCAATAAAGGTAATGCACAAGTGAGATGTGATGTATGTTTCTGAATGATATAACTGTTCCAAGTCATAATTACTTGTTAAGTAATTAAGGTATTTGGAGTTCTAACAAAGATAGATTTCATTAAGCCGTTGGAGGAAAACTGCAAGAGAACACCATTGTGAAATGGGTAAGACTTCTTAAGATGATAATTATGTCTAATGAATAATGTGAAACACAAAGCTGTCTCACCTTCACAAGTGTACATTTGCAGAAAGCCCTATGAAACACCAGAAACTGCTGCTGAAGAACAGGGTTTCCTTTAATACATATGTTGAGTTTCTGTGTAGATTAAAAAGTGGCAGTCTTTGCACAATAAACCCCAAGAAAGATGGTTGTGTGTTTTTTGCTTCCCTCATCCTCCCTACCCTGGATAATGATTGATTTAAATACTCTGTGGGAATCAACATGTTGAGAGTAAGGCATTGTATTTCCATGTTACATTTTTTCAAAAAATGTTTTAACCTTGTGTTACACTGAAAGACCTTATTTACTATAGCTCTTTGTTTGGGTTTATTAATGAATAACTTCAATATATTCACAAAAATGTTTGCTATAGCATTCACTTTTTAAGCAGAGAACCCTCATTCTTAAAAAATGAGCCACCACATTCTCTTTCTTTTTATAGGGCCTGCTCCAGATATAGTTTCAGATAAAATCTATCAAATCAGCAAAACCTTGGAGGAATATGCCATTTGTCCTGACCTCAGAGTTGATTTATCACGCCTAGGAAGACAAGAATTTGATCTGGAGAACAAATTCAAACCTTTCCGAGGTATCAATGTGTGCTCTTATGCATGCTACATCCATTGATTTTAAATATTAAATTGCTGCAGAATCATAATGGGTCAACATTTAAACAGAACTTTGATTCTTCAAAACACCTTACTACAAGTTTGTGTGTCTAGAGAAGGGCAATGAAGCTGGTGAAGGGTCTCGAGCACAAGCCTTATGAGGAGTGGCTGAGGTTGTTTACCCTGAAGGGGGGAGGCTGAGGGGAGACTTTATTGCTCTCTACAACTACCTGAAAGGAGGTCATGGAGAGATGGGGCTCAGTCTCTTCTCCCAAGAAACAGGCAACAGGACAAGAAGAAATGGCCTCAAGTTGCACCAGGGGAGGTTTAGATTGGACATAAGGGAAAATGACTTAACCCAGAGGCTTGTTAAGCATTGGAAGAAGCTGCCCAGAGAAATGGTTGAGTCACCATCCTGTGAAATATTTAAAAGATGTGTAGATATGGTGCTTAGGGGCATGGTTTAGTGGTGGACTTGGCAGTGTTAACAGTTGGAATTGATGATATGAAAGGTGCTTTCCAGCCTAAATGATTCTAGGATTCTATGACTCAAAATATTAGGCCATATAAGCAAGTGAGGTGTTTGTTTTGCACATAAGGGAGCTGAGTTAATGACTTTTAAGTGCATCAGGCCTCATCATTTAGCCAAATACCTTTGCCAAATATATATGCTTAGGTAGTTAAACACCAAACACAAACATTTTTGGACTGGGAATGGTTTGCTCATGTAAGTCTAATTGATTTTGTGAGACTCTCAGTTTAATCATTTTTTGCTCACACTTTCTGAAAAGTTGTGGCATGTATGAGGCACTATACATCCAGTGATTCCAAATATAAAGAGGGTGCTTAAGCATATGTTTAATTTTAAGCGTGTGAATACTTTTGTGCTTACACTTGATTGAAAATGAGCTAACACAACCATTTTGTCCTGAAGGAGTCAAAAGCAAGGGAAGGGGTCCAGACTATATTTCAAATTCTGTAAAACTCTGTGTGGCCTCAAGAACTGTTCCTCATTCCTGATGTCATAAAATTAAAGGCAATTTAATTTCAACTGAAACATTATTTTTTTAAACAGTTTTTTAGATTGCAAAGAACATGTTTGGCTTTTTAGGCAAACAAAAATCAAAGACAGTTTAGCTGCAGCACCACTCTGGAATTATACGTTTGCCACAGATTTAAACTTTGCTTTTTCAACTTTTTAATCTCTCCAAATTTTATTTTTCTAAATGAAAATGAGACATCCCCACCCAACATGTAGTATGAAAATAGATTTAAAATAATTTCAACTTGCTTGAATGTTTTTCTAAGGAAAAATAATTTCCCAGTCTTCTCTTCCCAGAATACATCATCCTGGGAGAACAGAGCTCCCAGGGATCCCTTCTGAAGCAATGAAATTGGCTTACAAGTGCACAAATAAGTATAGTTTGCAAAAGTCTGAGTGCAGAATGAAAGTGCAGAAAGAATGAATACAACTTGAAAAATATTTTAAGACACTACCTTATGTATTTAAAACTTCTGCTTTTTCAGTTGTATGAACTAACTGCTGTGGATCAAGGCTACAGAAGCATTGAAGCAACTTAGAGTTAACCTAGTTGGGTCTGACAGGAGCTAAAATAATTTTTGGACTTTAATCCTACATGCACTTTATCTTAACATATGTGAGGAACTCTGCTGAAGTTGAAGCATTTGTTCATTTGTGTAAAGCTTAGAGCCTACTTAAACATTGTTAGGTGCAGGGCATAGAAAATAGGCAGTAATGTAATTTTAGTGAATCCTTGAGAGTTTCAACATGTACCAGAGAATAAACTTATTTTCAGGTTGGTTTTACAGGGTTTTTTTCAGCCCTGAGAACCCTTTTTTTTTTTTGTTTGTTTCTTCATTCAAGTGTCTTTTCACAATCTTTTCTACGTGTTATTCTCAGGCTCAAAAAAGTCTGTGTCATTTTCATGTTTTCCTAAAGAAGAGCGTTAGGGTGAGGTCAGTGTGTCTGAGGAACCCTGGCTGATATTCTAAGTAATAATTTTACTTGTAACTAAAATATTTCAAGATCCTCATTTAACTAGATAAAAAGACATTTGTATAACATATACTTTTTAATTTAATCAGGAAAAGTAGTACGTTCCAAGATGACTGAGAAGCATGGCTTTTGACAGTTGTTTGGTAACTGCTTTCATTATGACAGACTTACTTCCATTAATTCATTTTAGTTTAATGTTTTACATCCAAAAGACCTAGAAAAAAATACAGTTCTCTGTGTTTATGAATTTAGAATTCAAATTAGCAAGACCTTAGCAAAAACCAGATGTCGTATCTGAGCCTAACTTCCCTAAATCAGTGAGATATAAAATGCAAGAGTATTGTGGTAGATTGACAGCAAACTGGAGGCAGATATTCCAGGTGCCCAAAGCAAGAAGAACAGGTTGCATGTCTCCCCTGATGGAATGATGCAGATAGATACTGCTATCAGATAGAATGATAGAATATGTGGCTTCAACTCATCATTGACATTTTCCATCCTCTGAGAAGAAAGCTGTGTAGCTTGAAAAGTTGAGTGATTTAATGAATGATAAATAGACTTCTTTAATATATTGCACCATCATGGATTTTTTCAGTGAAACAGGAATTGTCAACTTACATTATCTCACAGTCCTTTAGCAGGCAAAACCTGATCTTTGCAAGGCTTAAAGCTTGATGGTAGCCACACTGAAATCAGTGGAAGTCTTTGACTTTGCCTCTATGGGCTTCAGAGCAAATCCATGTTACGTAGAGTTTGCATACTCTGATTTTAGTTGATGTGCATGGCTAGCGGAAGTGTGCTGGAAGAGATACTTTTCCATGTGTGAACTCTAGTGATTTTTTCCTACCTATTTTTTCTAGTGGAAATTGTGGATTCTGTGGATATCTACCTCAATCTCCTTCGAAGTATCTTTGACTTCAATGCAATCAGAAATTTGTTGACTGGACCCAACCAGATTAAAATAAGGATTGATGCCATGAACGGAGGTATGAATTTAAGCTAATATCAGGGATAATTTGTAGGTACACTGCCATAATTCCCAAATAATGATACAGCATATAAAAGTCAGACTTTTAAGTAAGGGCAAGGGTGGTAAGAAAAGATTTGAATATTATACTAGTAACAAAGGCAATCTTAACAATGGTTTAGGTCCCTTGTTAGGCAAAGAGCCTTATCTTTCTTGATTAAGAAGTGAAGGCATATGCATTCAATAAATATTCTCTTTCTGCATTTGGAAGCATGCAGAATGAGGTAATCTTGCTGTAAGAGGGTGATGAATTATGTTGCAGTAACCAAGGAGTTTTCAAAAAAGTCTCTATTAAGAGTAAATTCTATATGGTATAAAATTAGTTAAGTCTGAATATATTGCACCCAAGAGTCCTTAAAGAGTTGGCGGAGACCTCTGTCTCACTAATGTTAACTGTTAAAAAATTTCAGTGGGCAAGGGGGCAAGATGAAAGAAAAGGACACAGAAGACAGCAAGGGGACCAGTTTTGTACCAATATTAAAAATTATAAGCTGTGTCACTTGGGGAAACATCGATCAGTATGAGATCTATCTTAGGCTACATCATGAAAAAATAACTGAAGATTTCTACAGATAATGATGTTCAACATTATCTTATCGGAAACAAATTCCATCAAACAAATCAGGTAGATGTAGACATCATTAGTTTAACACTGGCATAGAAAAGAGTATTTTGTCAGGTGTTCTACTCTTGATAAGAACCTGAATCATAGTTTACTGTGTGTTTTGCAGAATTAGCATCTAAATTTTCTTGAACACGGGTTTCTCATGTAGTTTTAGCTCAGGTTACAGTTGCTCCAGTTAGCAAGATCTGAGAGCAAGGTAGGAGAAACAGGGAGCACGAGAGACTGGAGAATCACTCATTAATTTTTTCCCCCTGAGTGACCTGTTCACAGCTGCCTGAGGGGCGCAGAGAGCTCAGTCCATATCGAGTGTCTGCTCAGCCCCCCAGGGCACAAGTGTGGGTTCCATACACAACAAGCTTTGCACTTTCTCCATAGAAGCAAAAGATTTGATTGTGGGATTGAACAATGTTCTGGACAGTTTGATAATGACTGCATTTCAAGGTGCATATGTATTCAGGATCCTTTTATTCCTGGACTGAAATGATAGAAATTTGCTATTAAGACTTAGAAAATATTCCTTATAGTTGTTTAAAATGAAAATGCATTGGTTAAATGATAGAACATTCTATACTTTCCCTCAGTGGTTAAAATTAGGGTGGGACAAGGCCCAAGACATTAATCTGGAATTTCAGGTGAAATAAATGTTGCTCCAAAATGAATCTGGGTGATGTTTCGGGACACCCCACAGCATTGCATACAATAATTGTGATATATGTAGTATCATGAGCTTGGTCTTACTTGGCTATATCGTCAACAAAATAAAGAAGTTATTTTGGAGTGAGTTTTTGAGAAAGTTTTTGTTTCTTATCTACATGGTAGTAACTATGATGTGATAAAGTTCTTTGGTGTTACAATTGTGTTACAATTTTAATATGAATTGGAATGTTGAGGTAAGTTTATTTTCCCTTGCATTCCCCTAGAGTTTACTTTCCATGCTATTGTGTGTTAAACTGTTGTTTGCATTCCAGAACACATAGAATAGCATCTGATTTTTATTCTAGTGAGGAAAAATCCTCTATGTGTATGATAGTTTCTTTACTTAATGATGAGTAGATTTTGCATCTTTCACCATTTAGCAATTACTTTTTTACTTCCACTAGTAGAGAACTGTGTTTTAGTGCTGAATTGGCAATTGATTGCTTAGTGGGGGAACAATCACATACTCCTCTGTGAAGTAATAGTTTGGATTTTTTTGCCAGGACAGATGTATAGAATTGTCAAGAGAATGTTTCGTATCAAGTCTTCATGGCGCTGTGAAAAATTTGAATGTCAAGCATATGCTTTTGTGATTGCATGGCAGATTTCTGTTTTTGCAGTTATGGGACCTTATGTGAGAAGAATCCTGTGCGATGAGTTGGGAGCTCCTGCAAATTCTGCCATAAACTGTATTCCGCTGGAGGACTTTGGCGGGCAGCCTCCTGATCCCAATTTAACATATGCAACTGCCTTGCTGGAGGCTATGAGAGGTGGAGAGTATGGATTTGGAGCTGCTTTTGATGCTGACGGAGTAAGTATTTTGATCTGTCTGGAGCTTTCACTGTAGTTGTTCTGTCTGGGGTCAGATATGGGACATGTAAGTATAATTTATTTGCTTTTCAGTAAGCCCTCAAAGCAGAAAGGATATTACTTTCAGGTACAGATAACAGCATTTGCAACCCATAAATCAGACACATATGTTGCAGTTTGTCTCTGCAGATGACTGCAAATCAAGCAGGATTTGGATCCAGAATGAGAATTCTTTAAATATTAGGGTGTTTTTATCTTGTACCAGTTGTAACACTTTTATTCCCTCAATAGGACGAGACAGCATATATAGATGAAATGGACTCGTCACAGTAAGTAGTAACTAAGTTAAGTCCTTTTTGGTTAACATTGTAAACTGAGAGATTTTTTAGCTAAATAAAGCACTGGATCATAATTTCTGTTTGTTTAAGTTTTTTTTAATGTCATATTATCAACATTACTAACAGGAAAGTATTACAGAAACAGCTTTCTGTCCTGACAGGGTGGGAGAAAGATGAAAAAGGTTCTGAAGAACAGAGCAGAACAGTTTTCTGATGTCAGTAAACATAAAACACCCTCCTACTCCCTGCATAGTGTGTGTCATTGGCAAAAAGATTCTCCTACACAAGCATTCCCTGGCAGGAACAGACCTACTGAAGTAGTATGTAGGAGGCTGAAGCTGCTACGGACTGATCTGAAACTGAGATTTGCAAGGCTGGAGGGAGTGATGGTGTGACAGTGAGGTTATAAGCCTGCCAGGGCGATGCCAATAAATTATCCTGCCTGAAGAGGGATGCCCAAAGCCTGCTCTTCGGGGGGGGGGGGGGGGGGGGGGGGGGGGGGGGGGGGGGGGGGGGGGGGGG